>CM032455.1:41282758-41307758 GCA_019049505.1 Pachyrhynchus sulphureomaculatus | reverse complement strand
TCTATGGTCGCGGGGGGATCCCCGCTTTCTCTGAATATTCTCTTTGAAGAATTGGGAATTCCCTGTCCTTCGACTTTGTTCTATGGGGATTTCCTCGTTCGTTTCGTGTGTTCATTTGTTCCGTAATGTTAGTTCGGTCGGCTGGCAGTTTTGTTTTAATATTTATTGGAGATACATACATACATAATTTAACCCTACGTTAAAAATGCCGCCTGTAAAGAAAAAAGAGCGTAAAAGCGTCACTTTGGAATTGAAGATGAAAGTGTTAAGAAGAATGGAAAATGGAGGCAAAGCAACAATTGTTGGGAGAGATTTTGGACTCTCAGAATCGACTGTGAGAACGATTTATAAAAATCGGGAAAAAATTAAAATCTCCAGCGAAGGTTCAACACCTATAAGTGCAACAAAACTTTCTCGTTCGAGATCATCTATCTTAGAAAGAATGGAGAAATTACTGTCAGTCTGGATCGAAGATTTGAATAAGAAGAACACACCACTAAGTCAAGATCTCATATGCACAAAAGCAAAATCTTTGTATGAGATGCTGAAAACAAAAGAAGGAGAAGGGAGTGCCACTCCGACTTTTGCTGCCAGCAGAGGCTGGTTCCATCGGTTCAAGCAGCGTTCTAATCTTCACAATATCCACATAACAGGCGAGGCGGCCAGCGCGGACATTCAAGCTGCAGCTAAGTTTCCAGACAAGTTTCAAGACTTCGTTAGACGAGAGAAAATTCCTGCTTGTCTCATCTTCAATGTTGATGAGACCGCACTTTACTGGAAAAAAATGCCATCTCGAACATTCATTTCTAAGGAAGAACGTCAAGCCAGTGGTTTCAAAGCTGCGAAAGATCGACTAACACTTCTGCTGGGTGGTAATGCCACTGGTGATTTCAAACTGAAACCTTTACTAGTGTACCATTCAGAAACACCCCGTGCAATGCGAGGCACAGACAAGACAAGTCTACCAGTTGTGTGGCGATCAAACAGAAAGGCGTGGGTTACACGGGAAATTTTTCAAGAATGGTATTCTAATAGTTTTTGCCCATCAGTCAAATCATACTGTGACAGAAATGGGCTTGAACCTAAAGTTATATTACTCTTAGACAATGCCCCAGGACATCCAACCTCACTTGATACGCCCAGAGACTTAAAAGTGTACGTAAAGTTCCTTCCACCAAACACTACGTCAATATTACAACCTATGGACCAGGGAGCAATAGCAAACTTCAAAGCTTATTACCATCGCCGCACTTTTAGCCAACTAATTCATGAAACTGACGGGGAAGGAAGACAGTCTATGCGAGAGTGGTGGAAGTCATACAACATTATGAAGTCTATTCACAACATAGAAGAGGCTTGGAAGGAAGTTAAAATGAGTTGTATGAATGGGGTGTGGCGTAATCTTTGGCCAGATGTAGTGGAAGCACCTAGAAGAATTGTCCAGATGCAGAGACAAGTGCTTGAAGACATTGCTGCAATGATTGAGGGGTCTGAACTTGAAGATGTCACGGTAGAAGATCTCGTAGAACTTGTAGCAACGCACGACGATCCTATTAGCAATGAAGATCTGATCGAGTTACAGAATAATCCTATCTACGATGAGGAAGAACAAGTAGAAGAGAAAGTTTTATCTTCAGGGGAAATACAAAATGCACTTTCAAAAATTTATTCAGGTTTGGACATATTGCAGAGTATAGACAATAATGATGACCGTGTCTTGACCGTGTGTCAAACAATTAAAAACAGTGTTGGGTGTTATGAACGTATTTTACAAGAACGTAAACAAAACGTTACCCAAAAGACAATAGATGTATTTTTCCGTAAAAAATAAGAGTATGTATTGCATAAAGTGTTCTTAGAATTAAAGTGATTGATTAAAATGATTTGTATTTTTTTGTATTAAATTTGACTATGTTTAATCATAAACCTCGATATACGCGAATTTCAGTTTAACGCGATTTTTTTGGAACGTATCCCTCGCGTAAAGCGGGGTATTACTGTATATATATATATATATATATATATATATATATATATATATATATCACAATGCGCTATTCGTTTAAGAAATATTGGCGATTTTCATCTCGTTGACAGCAGCTCTGAATAATTCTATCGTTGTATGGCTAAACCATTATTGTATGTTCTTTAGCCAGGAAATATATCTTTTTCCTGGTCTTCGTTTACCTCTATCTTACCATACAAAACCAGATGTAAGATAATATACGGTTCCTGGTGCGTCATCACGAGGCCGAAATAGGAAAGTTTCTTGGTCTTCACGGTTTTGACGATTTCTCTGTCCCTTCCCATTCTATTTATTACCTCGACAGTTGGTTACATGGTCTATCCAACTTATTCTCAATAGTTGCTTGTATGTCCAGAGTATTTTCGATATAAAAGACTGCGTGAAAAGCGTTGTACATGAACCTCATACAGATGTGAAGTATTAGCGCGACGTGTAATTCGAACATGCACCGCTGTGGGAAGAATTAAGAGGGCTACATCCATCGAACACTTTCCATGAAAATACATGAAGAATAGACTCAAGTCGCCAACCGTTCTTCGATGTTCCAACGAATCAAGGTTGCTGGCCAGTTCCGGGACTCTAATCAGGCGAAAAACTTTCTTCTGAATAGAATCCAACAAATGCAGTGTATGTGTGGGAGCAAAACCCCAAACATGAGAGCAATATGCAATCGATGATCGAATTTAAGCTTTGTACAGAATTAACAGTTGTCGAGCGTAAAGCTTTCTAGTTCGAAATAATATTCCCAGCTTTTAAGAAGCTCTCTTTGCTATGCTTGCAACATGTTCATGCCAAGACACATTTGCTCCTAAATTAACGCCCAGCAAATTGAGTGGCGATGCTAGGGGAATGGACTGCCCCGACATAACTATGTCGGGTTCAGCAACGTTAACTTTTTTAGAAAAAAATTGCCGCCTTGGTTTTTGTAACGTTAAATTCTCTTAGTTACTGTCACCCCAAGATAGAATTTCTTCCAGGTCTTTGATAAGTTGAACGACTTCCTACTGTCTGCGGATGTTTGCATGAGTAGCCGATGTTTGAGCATTTAAAGTGAATGATGAGATAAGCGTACTGTCATCTGCAAAGCTATAGATTGGATTCCTGGTCTTTTCCAGCAGAATGTTCATATAAATAAGAAAGAGACGGTATGAAGTCCTGGGGCACACCGGCATTGATAGTGAGGGTGTAAGAAAGACACCCGTCGATTGCCATTCGTAAAGAACGCTCTACGAGAAAACTTGAGAGCCATAAACCCTTTATAAGGTTGTAAACTACCATCATTTAAAAATTAAAAAAAAAAATGATTAAGAAACATTCTTACAGAACTATCTTTAGAAGATTCGAGTATATTTTAAATTTTATTAACGATTTTCCGATAAAGATAGCCCCTCACCAAGGGTTCAAAATGGAAAATTATATAACTACTAGTTAAAATGTCTCAGAACTATAGCTTATATCAAACTTAAGATGGAACTATTCTCTGTATTTGTGTAATTGTTGAATTTCTTAATGATTTCAGAATACGGACACCCTTATCAAAGGTTCAAGATGCTAAATTGTATAAGTGCTAATTAAGGTAGCTCAGAAGATATACAGTGTATCAAGATCAAGGTGAGAGAAATTCTCTGTGCATGTTTTTTAATTTTTTATTTCATATTTAAACTTTGTTTCCTGAGTGTCATACTTCTTTATCAGAAGTCAACAAAAATTCATGATCAAGTTTCTCAAATTAAAACCTTTCTGCGTGTAAAATTTGAACCAAATAATGATTAAACATCAACCTATGAATTTATTATGTGTATAATTATCTACAGTCTGTCAAGTAAGAACGTGACCGTTCGTATTCGTGAAAAAATGTGTTTCGAGAATATTTTTTGCCGTCAATGTATTATTTGGTGGGTTAACAACGGCGCAATCGCCTCTTACAGCAATAATCGTCTGGCATCTTCGAGGCATGCTGTCGATGAGATTTTCTGCAAATTTTTCGAATCTCGCGAGATAACTGAGTCAAAGTCCTCACAGTCTTTCCTCTGAGCTTCTCTTTACAAGGGATCAAATGTTTTAAAAAAGGTTGGTGTCTGGCGATTGTGAGGGTCACTCTAGTATCTTATCGTGTTTCCAAGCGAGCCGCTTTATGACGTGATCCGCGCCCAGCAATGGTTTCTTCAACGTGCTTCGGAATTTGACATCATGAGCACAAAGATGTTGTCGAATGGTCTCATGGGACATATTTAAACCCGATTTTCTTAATTTTGCTGCTCCTGGATACAGCGCCAATTTCGGATTCCGTGAAAACAAAGGCACAATTCGTTTTTTGACTTTCGGAGTAACTTCGCCTGGCTAGCCACGTTTTGGCAAGTCGTCGACATTTTTCGTCTCTTTAAAACGATTTATCCACTTCTTCACAAACGATACCGACTTTTTAATATATTTAGAGGCCGCGGAATGTTTCATGTTAGGCCCTTTGGATGTGAATAAAGAAAGACTGCCTCGAACAGACGCGCAAACAATTGACTCATTTTGGATTGTACGTGATTTCGCCGAAAGTTCGTAATCTACTGATACTTTTACTAAAATGAGTTATAGACAAAGGTTCCCTCTCCGGAGTTTTTGTTAAATCGCCAGAATTGCGTCTATCAAAAATGAATTATCGAGGACACGTTCTTACTTGACAGATTGTAAAAGGGAATTTGTTGGATATTTGAATTATTTCGACATTCAAATTATCATTTGTCCAATTTCAGTCAGCTGGTTTTGATAGTTACTCTTTACGAATATTACTGGTTTAAAAATATTTATAATTAAAAAGTGAATTATTGAAATATACATTAAATTACTACGGAAAAAGTATGATGCCAGATCTATTTTTTTTAAAGTCGCTGTTGATCTCGGAATATCACTCTAATTATTTTACAATAAACATATAAAATCAACGATTTTCATCTTGCGGACGATATTATTAGACCAAGAGGGCAACCCGAAATTTTGACTTCATCGTAGACTCAACGTCTGCTTAGTTGTTCATTTCAAGTACCATAATATTTGTTGACACTAAAAAAAGTCCACCGCCTCAAAGGCAGACCGGACCCAGCTTTAGAGCCCAAAAAACGTCGCTCCAAAAATGGACTGTCATTTAACCATATAAAATCAATAAATTTAGTTTGTTCTTGATAAAATAAGAGGAAACCTGCAAAAGGCAGACGCCGTCAATACGGGAGGACGAAGATGGACCCGGTCTAAACTCGAAAAACAACAGTTTTTGGCTGGATAAAAGGTCATCGAGTGTGGTGACAAATGCCAATTTTCAAAAAAACCTATGATGTAAAACGAGAGCAAACTCTTCTCTATAATTTTTTTAAAAAAATGCAGGAAATCGCTGCCTCTCACCTTATTTCCAAGATGACTAATCAATGGTAGGGGATCCGAGGGCCTTGGATGTACTTGGCTTTTTTTTTAATCTATTATACATAATTATATATAAAATGCAACGTCCTTTGTCTGTCTGTCCGTTATCACTCGAGAACCACTTATCCGATTTACGTGCTTTTTTTTTAAACATATATATGTTCTCCGGCCAGGTTATAGGATATATTTTATTACGTTAGGTAATAGAAGGAATAAGAAGTGACGATAATAGTGAATCCCGTCGGAAAAAAGTTTGTTGCTAGTGCGTGCTCTTGCAATACGCTGCCTTAACCATTAAATATGGAATAATATCATGTAGCAAAGAATATAATATATATATATATATATATATATATATATATATATATATAATGCAACTTCTCTCTGTCTGTCTGCCTGTCCGTTAGTGCGCTTATTACTAGAGAACTACTTATCGGATTTACGTGTTTTTTTTTTTTAATTCATACATATGTTCTCCGGCCAAGTTATATAATAATAATAATACTCTAGACGGACGGACGGATGGACAGATGGACAGATAAACTGCCTATCTGTCTGTCCGTCAGTGCGCTTATAACTCGAGAACCACTTATCCGATTTACGTGATTTATACATATGTTCTCTGGCCAGGTTATCTATAATATATATAAAATGCGTCTTTTTGTCTTTCTGTCTGTTCGTTAGTGCGCTTATCACTCGAAAACTAGTTATCCGATTTACGTGCTTTTTTTTAAAAAAAAAAAACATACATCTGTTCTTTAGTCAGGTTATAGGATATATTTTATTACGTTAGGTAATATAAGGAATAAGCAGTGACGATAATAGTGAATCAAGTAGGAAAAAGGTTTGACGCTAGCGCGTTCTCTTGCAATACACTGCCGAAACCATTAAATATGGAACAATATCATGTAACAAAGAATGCAACGTTTCTCTGTCTGCCTGTCTGTCTGTTAGTGCGCTTATCACTCGAGAACCACTTATCCGATTTACTTGTTTTTTTTTTTAATTCATACATATGTTCTCTGGCCAGGTTATAGGATATATTTTATTACGTTAAGTAATATAGGGAATGAGCAATGACAATAATAGTGAATCAAGTCCACGCGAGCGGAGCCGCGGGCATGGCTAGCTATTTCATATATTATAAAGGTAAAAATTTTTATTCTCTTTTATAAAATGTATTATGATACTTCAAGTTAAAGCACGGCAACGTGGTATATCTCATTTGTTTTGTTTATCAGTGGCAGAGTGAAAACCATCTTTTCTTTTCATCATTTCTTTAGAGTTGAATTTTTCCATAATGAAACAGAGTCTCTATTTATTAGTATTTTTCTGCAATCCCTTTTTCTATACGAATTTACCAGTTTTACTATATTAAACGATTTTTATAATACTCTGTGTTTGTCGTAGCCACATACATAACTTCGTCACAGCATTATCGCGTTGTCTAAAGGATGCTGTGCAATATAAAAATGTATTTCGGAACTTGAACGACATTGACGAATATTACGACATTCTTGCCGATATCCATCCCAGGCATAATCCTGATTCAGGTGGAGAAGTGACCGATAAAAAAAAATATTATTCCTGTTTTTAAAACTAACTAAATCGAAATATTGCCGTATACTGAATTCTCCGACGTCGATTTGTTAAATTCGTTTCTTGTGATTAAAACAAATAAATCAAGATAACACAGCCCCACAAAAAAAAAGTGGGGTATACTTTTGATGCGATATATCAGATCCGTAGTATTTTTGCCCGCTGATCACGAATCTGACGTCAGAATATCGCCATCACATCTCATTTTTTTTCTAACCTCAAAAAATAGGTAAAAATTAGTAAAAATTAAGAAAAATATACTCCTAAAAAATTGATTCAAGCTTTTTCATGAATCCAAAGATGTATTAATATGTATTCGGACACGCTAAGCTAATATTCATCGGTTGGATTGAACCATACAGTTCTGTTTTCTTTCTAACCTCAATAAATCAGACAGATATAGTGCTTCTCGAATGCAAAAACGAATTCAAATTAAAATTCAACCGATCCTTACCAAATTTGGTACACGGGGATTTTTTGGGTCGCTGATCACGAATCTGAGGTTGGATTTGCAAAATTCAAGATGGCAGATGTTTTCGCGCCATTTTGAACGCCGAGAAAATTCATCGGTCGATTTTTATTCTTCTACCTGCATCCAGGGCACCTCCACGTGGTGACGGTGGGCAACGGTGTTACTCCACTAGCCGGCAGAGTCCCTGGGATAACGGCTTAGATGCCGTCATGGCAGGTAGAAGAAAGAGAATTACGATGCAGGGACTCGGAAACCCAGTATCGGCGGTTGGTCAGGGTGGGAAAGCGGGCCCGCAGCCGTCGTCATCCAGCGCCCGTAGCTCTTCATGTGTGGGTGACTTGGCTCATGTAGAGTATAATGCTAGAAGAAAACGGTCTCACGGTACAAGGACTTTTCATAAGTGCGATAAAAACAGTGATTCATTGTGTTATATTTGCTGTCAACACGTATTGAGTAAAATGGGGACACCGATAACGGATAAGATTAAAACCTTATATAAGGATTGTTTTAACATTGAAATACTGCACCAGGATACAGATTGGGTTCCCCACATCATTTGCAGTTCTTGCAAAATAATGTTGTACATCAATAAGAAGGCGATTAAATATTCCAGACCAGCAATATGGAATATACCATACAGTGAAAATGATTGCTACTTTTGTATGAATGTTGTATCTAGGCATAACCGAAAAAATAAAAGCACTATTACTTATAACGATGTTTCGACAGTAACAAGATCAACTAAACTAATTCCGCCTCCTGAACCACTTGATGCTGATGTTATGGAAACAAATAATTTCACCGTATCAGTTCATTACCGAAAAAGATTCAAACACTGTTACTAATGAATGTTCTAGTGACAACCTATCATATACTAGTGACACAGATAAAGAATTTCTACCATACAACCGTAAACCAGAACCAATACTCGTATCACAGTCAGTCAGTAGTGATCTAGTCAGAGATTTAGGCTTATCCAAAGATGGTTCAGAGCATCTTGCTTCCTTTTTAAAGAAAAGACATTTACTTAAGCCAGAAGCTACGATTTCTTATTATAGAAACAGAGATGAAGAATTTCGAAAATATTTCACAATGGACGAGGAATTGTCACTTTCATATTGTACCGATATAAAAGGTCTAATGGAAGAATTTCAAAATAACTTATACGATCCTGAAGAATGGAGACTGTTCATTGATTCTTCTAAACGGAGCATTAAGGCAATTTTGCTACATAATACCAACGTTTACGCTCCCATTCCGATTGCTCATTCCACAGTTATGGAAGAGCAATATGAAAAAATGAAGCAGCTTTTGATAAAAATAAAATATGCTGATCATAACTGGAAAATTTGTGGAGATCTGAAAATTGTAACAATATTGCTTGGCCAACAGTCAGGGTTTACACTTTATCCCTGTTATAAATGTCTGTGGAATAGCAGAGACAGGGAACGTCATTATAAGAAAAAAATTTGGCCAACAAGAGAATCGTTCACTCCTGGTGAAAATAATGTATTGTTTCCACCATTGGTAGATCCAGGAAAAGTTTCTTATTCCCCCGCTTCACATTAAGCTTGGACTTATGAAGCAATTCACGAGAGCATTAGATACAAACGGCCCATGTTTCAAATATTAGCATAAAAAATTTCCGAAATTTTCTGAAGCTAAAATTAAGGCAGGCGTATTTGACGGGCCACAAATAAGAAAATCGTTTCAAGATTCATTATTTGTTATTAAAATGAATAAAGTTAAAAAAGCTGCTTGGCTTAGTTTTAAAGAAGTCGCAACAAACTTTTTGGGAAATAATAAAAGTACAAAGAAATAGTCGAGAAAATGGTAAAAAATTTTCAAACATTAGGTTGCTTAATGAATCTAAAATTACATTTCCTGGACTCCCACATCGATGATTTCCCAGATAATCTTGGTGACTACAGTGAGGAGCAAGGGGAACGTTTTCACCAAGATCTGAAAATCATAGAAAATCGGTATCAAGGACTTTGAATAGGTCATTCGCGGAAAAAAGAACAAGATACAGCCAAAAAAAGGAAAGTTAGGCGCGGGTCTAATCTTCGCAATTCCAGGGCTTAAGGGTCTACTATTTGAGAGTATATGGTTTAAAAGTCCTGGTTTTGAGTTTATTGGGTCTCATTTTTAAAGTTACAGGGTTATTGAGGTCTATTTTTTGAGGTTACAGGGTGTGGGAGTTTAAGGTTTCAGGGTTTAGGGTTTAAGAGTATCAGGTTTGAGGATTCCCCAACTGTATACCAAATTTGGTAGGAATCGGTTGGTTTTCAAAAATTTTGTCCGCCATCTTGGATCCGCCATTTTGAATTTTGCAAATCCGACCTCAGATTCATGATCAGCAACCCAAAAAATCCCCGTGTATCAAATTTGGTAAGAATCGGTTGAATTTTAATTTGAATTCGTTTTTGCATTCGAGAAGCACTAAATCTGTCTGATTTATTGAGGTTAGAAAGAAAACAGAACTGTATGGCTTAATCCAACCGATGAATATTAGCTTAGCGTGTCCGAATACATATTAATACATCTTTGGATTCATGAAAAAGCTTGAATCAATTTTTCAGGAGTATATTTTTTCTTAATTTTTACTAATTTTTACCTATTTTTTGAGGTTAGAAAAAAATTGAGATGTGATGGCGATATTCTGACATCAGATTCGTGATCACCGGGCAAAAATACTACGGATCTGATATATCGCATCAAAAGTATACCCCATTTTTTTTTTGTGGGGCTGTGTAATGATACTGTCATGTAAAATAGCTCAATAATGTCACATTGTAATTTGAAACTAGTTATTTCCGGTTGAAAAGCGTCAAATTATGCGACGATTGCACCATGCTAAGATTCTTTGCAGACCAATTAGTTATTTCATTGGAGAAGCCTGAATATTTGCACTTGAAATGGGATTTTAGTTAAAATACAGTTATAAGGGCGTGAGAATGGAGTCAATATTTGATCTTCGAAACCGTCTGTTAAATTGGACAGTTGTAACATATAATTATATGCTAATAGAAACAAAGAACATGGAAGTTTTTAATATAAACTTAGTGATGTAGCAAAGCCTTAGAGGTTGTGACGATTCAGATGGATCCTAAGGGCATTTTTTAGGTAAAAAAGAAAACATTAATGGACTATGAGACCAGCGGCTTTTTAATTTAACCTAAAAATCATTTTTCAAACCAGAGATGGAATATATATATATATATATATATATATATATATATATATATATATATATACATATATATATATATATATATATATATATATATATATATATATATATATATATATATATATATATATATATATATATATATATATATATATATATATATATATACATATATATAAAAATATATATATATATATATATATATATATAATATATATATATATATATATATAAATATATATATGTATATATATATATATATATATATATATATATATATATATATATATATATATATATATATATATTTATATATATATATATATATATATATATATATATATATATATATATATATATATATATATATATATATATATATATAAATATATATTTATATATATATATATATATATATATATATATATATATATATATATATATATATATATATATATATATATAACAGAGCACTGGCAACAAACAATCCTAAGTTTAACTACTGGGAAACGCCCTTATAAGGAGAAGAGATAAGCAATCAAAGATCTAAAGGCTCTAGTATCTGCTTTTTATTTTTATTATCGAGCTTTCGCTGCCTAATGGTAGCTTCTTCTGGATTCTAAAATGCAAACCAGGTACAGAAAATAAACCAAAACGTTCGGTTTTTAAAATGTGATTAAATGAATTGTACGACTGTATGTGAAAATTACTTACAAAAATGTCAGCAGTTAGTTCATCTCTGGTGAAGACAATGAAATTTGCATTTTTGTTGGCCAGGTAGTATGAATGATTACACAAACATGATTAAAAGACCTTTAGAGAGTTACACAAATATTAAAAATAAAACTTTGTCAATACACATTAGTTAAAAACCCTTTTTGAAGACCGAAATATAACTGCAAGAAACACCATGATGTTGAAATGGTACTCCATTTTAAAATTTTTGAGGTCGAGTTTAGTAACTATTTAGTGATATTTAAGTCCGAACCGGATACTGTTGGTAGTCTATGTCTTCATCAGGTAGACAAAAAACCATAAAAAGCATTGAAGTTAGGGATGTGGTAAATTTTTTAGGTGGATGCTAATTTTAGATAAATTATTAATTATTAATATCTATTTTTTTTTAGTTTTAATTTTATAAAAAAGGGGGGACTTAAATTTGACGAATGTTACTCTTCGACGAGTTATTTATTATTAATTATATTAATTCTTTAATTCAAGAGATTCATAGACTAATTTAAAAATTTGAAAGAGAAAATTAATACTGGACATTATTTATTATTTGTCATATTTAATTTTTTAATTATTTAATTTTAACAAGAAGACATAGAAAAGTAACTGATAATAAATAGCAAAAATGACAGAAAGAGAAAAAAAGAAACGTCAACTTTACTAGAAACTAATTTTTTCATAAAGATCGTTTTTTTTTATTGGTTTGGTATAGTTTTGTGTTAGTAAATAAGTATACATGGAGCTCAATCCATCTATGTCTTTTTTGTGATTGAGATTATTTTTACAGGTTTTTATGTAACACATTTCCAAGAAACTTCTTCTGAAATAATTAGTCTCAACATCCAGAATGAAGCTGTTGTTATATTGTACTCTGTGATCTGTATTATTTACGTGTAAGCTCAAGCTAGTTGCGTTAGATTTGTGTTTACTATCACTTTTGTGTAGCGCTAATCTTTTAGAGAGCTTTTGTGAAGTTTGTCCAACGTAGACCAAACCACATTGACAGGGAATGCCATAGATTATATTAGATCTTTGTAAAGTATCGATTTTGTCTTTTAAATTGGTATAAAAAACAATTCATTCTTTTTATGTTGTAATTAGCAATTTTAATGTTTGTATTTTTAAAAAGAGAAGACAAGGACTGGGAAAGGCCTTCAATGTATTGTAACTTTCCTACTTTAATATCGACATTAGTGGTGACAGTTGGAATAATTTGAAGGGGAGGTCTTTGAAAATTCTTTTTAATTAGAGCTTTAGGATAGTAATTGTCCAACAAAATGTTTTCTAACAGTTTTACATTTTTTTCCTTAAATGAGGGGTGGCAAATCTTATCTATTCTGTTCTTTAGTCCTCTGATGATCTTCAGTTTCTGTTTCATAGGGTGATAAGAATGGAATGGGATATATCTACCAGAACTTGATTTTTTCCTATACCAGTCCAGTTTGACTGTATTATTTTCTGAGCGTACAACCCTAGTATCCAGAAACGGAACAGCACCGTCAGTCTCCTCCTCAACAGCAAATACTAATTTATGATTGAAAGAATTGTAAATGTTAAGAGTGTCCTGTACACTTCCGGCCGGTAAAGCGACTAACAAGTCATCTACATATTGAAAAAGAAGGGGAAATTCAAATTCAACCCTTGAAATAACAAAATAAAGAAGTTTATTCATAACAATTTCACCAATCCTGGCCGAAATTGTTATATATATATATATATATATATATATATATATATATATATATATATATATATATATATATATATATATATACCTCGTGGGGGAGCGGGAAAGAATATCTCCCCGGTATATTCAGCCTATCGTAAAAGGCAACTTTAAGAACAACTTAGATGGTAAATGCCCAGATCTCACCAGGCAATGCTCGGTGTGATACCATCGCATCGGCTTAGGCTGCGTGAAGTTTGCTTAACGTATCATGGCTGTGTCGATGTCCTGAACTGTGGGACCAAATAGCATGATGAAGCACATGGATATAAAAAATTCCGAAGGTAAAATAGTCCCCGTTCAGACCTCTGGGTGGGGGCTGGTTCAGGGACGTCGACATGCAGAGATCATAATTTTAAAATAGATTTTTGCAACATACGAGGTTTAAACTCGAACATAAATTCAGTGCACCAACAACTGCAATCAAGTAAACCTCATGTACTCGCTCTTTGTGAAACCAAGGTTAGTTCATCGACCAGCACAATCAACTATCTTTATCCTGGCTACGACTTCTATTCCCGATTCAGGCGTAACTTTGGAATCTGTCCTTTTGTCAGAGGCAACCTCTCTTGCCAACGAGAGGAGGTTCTGGGGCCCCGAAACGTTGATATTATGTGGTTAAAAATAACAACACACCACATAGTTCATCTGCATCGTCTAGTGATAATAACTTTTGAACACTTTTCGCTTATTTTACAGACACCACCGATTATTTACAAATTAACTAGCTAAATGCCGAAATTGCCATCCTGGGCGTCTTGAATGTCCACAACATCAACTGGCTTAAGTGTTCAAATACTATCGATGAACAAAGTCGTGAAGCGAAATCATTATCTATTTGTTGTGGCTTAACTCAGGTTATTGACAAATCAACACGAATTCCTAATCGAGACGGGGAGTTCGCTGGTCTTCTCGATCTATTTTTAACCACAAATCCAGAGATTTACACGGTCCCTGTAAATCCACCGTTAGGTTTTTTCCGACCATAAATTGATTTCGACATCGAGCATCCTACCAATCAGTGACAGGGAGACGCCTAAACCGCGGTGGCACTACAAATCTGCTAAATGGGAAGATCTCATGGAATGTTTTCGAACTTTCCCTTGGTTAAACGTTTGTTTTCGATCCGACGACCCATCTGACTGCGACAAGGAGGTTTCCGATGTTATTTTGGCTGGTATGGAAGGAAGCTTACATCCTTTTTTCGGAGAAATACTCTCCCAATGGCAAGCTTTGGTTTCACTGAAAATGCAAAGAAGTTGTTGTTTCTAAACATCTTGCCTACCGACAATAGCGTGTAAATCCTAACGCTATAAATCGCCATAACTTTGTTATCGACGAAACGACGGAGGCACACAATTAACGAATTAGAAACAAACTTCTCACTTGTCCTAACGATTTCAGGTCCTTTTGGTCAGTAGCTAGCCAAAATTTCACCAAATCCACAACCATTTGCTTCACATTCTACTATCGATTTCCAAGGAAAAACACCACCTACTATTCCCATAGTGCAGTCAAGGATGCCCGATATTGTTTTCAGGTAGCGTATCATAAAACGTGTTTTAATGGAGCTAGACACCAAAAAAGCTTCTGGCCTGACGGAATACCTGCCATAGTACTCAAAAACTGTGCGAGAGAACTAATACCAGTTTTCTGTAGACTCTTTAATCTATCCTACAGAAAGGGAATATTTCCTTCTAGCTGCAAATGTACCATAGTTCAGCTGATACCTAAAAAAGGCCTTGCCAAATAACTACCGATCAGTCGCACTGCTTTCAATGATATCGAAAGTCATGGAAAAGGCTATCAAATAGCATCTTCTAAAACATATTGAAGTATTCAACATTACTAGCGACCGTCAATATAGCTTTCGTAAACATATATCAACAGGATATCTTCTGACTTATGGAACAACGCAATTGACCACCTTGGAGAATCTCGAGCGGTTGCTCTTGATATATCCAAGGCATTCGACCGTGTTTGGCACGATGGATTGTTGGTTAAGCTACGCTCTTCTAGTATGTCTCAAAAGTTCTGTTTGTGGCTCTCATGTTTCTTCAGAGAGCGTTCTTTACGAGTGGCAGTCGACGGATTTCTTTCTAACACTTTCACTATCAATGCCGGTGTGCCTCAGGGCCCCATACTGTCTCCTACTCTCTTTCTCATTTACATTAACGATCTGCTGGAAAAAACAGGAAATCCAATCTACAGCTTTGCAGATGACAGTACGCTTATTTCTTTATTCGCTTTGAACGCTCGAACATCGGCTACTGAGACAAATATCCGCAGATAGCAGGAAGTCATTCAAGTTAACAAAGACCTGGAAGAAATTTTATCTTGGGGTGACACTAACCAAGTGAAATTTAACCCAGGCGACAGTTTTTTCTAAAAAAGTTAACGTTGTTGAACTTGACATAGTTATGTCAGGGCACTCCATTCCTCTAGCATCGTTACTCAATTTGTTGGGCGTTAATTTGAGAGCAACTATGTTATGAACATAATGCAAGCATAGCAAAGAGAGCTTCTCGAAAGCTGAGAATATTATTTAAAGTTTTACACTCCACAACAACTGTTAATTCTGTATAAAGCTCAAATTCGACCAACCATGGAATATTACTCCCATGTTTAGGGCTCTGCTTGCAAACATTACATTGCATTTGTTGAATTCTATTCACAGACGAGCTGTTCGCCTAATTGGAGACCTCAAACTGACCAGCGGCTTTGATTCGTTGGAACGTTGAAGAACGGTTGGCGACTTAGTCTATTCTACAAGTATTTTCATGGAAAGTGTTTGATGGATGTAGCCCGCTTAATTTCTTCCAGAGCGGAGCATACTAGAAATACACGTTGCGCTAATATTCACATCCGTATGAGGTTTAACTTGTTACTCCTCGTACAACTCTTTTCAAGCAGTCTTGCAGAACCTCATCCCTTAGGAATAATTTGCCCAGGACTGTGTTGGCTACCGAGCACAATTTACAGCGATTCAAGGCCAACGTGAATCGCTTTTTCGCATAATTCATATTATCCCTAAAGGCAAAAATAAAAAACAAATCAAACATTTTCTTGATACACGTGTCGATCGTGCAGCTCTTTGGGGATTTCCCTGCAGCACGTATGCTAGACCCATAATATATATATATATATATATATATATATATATATATATATATATATATATATATATTTATATATATATTTATATATATATATATATATATATATATATATATATATATATATACATATATATATATATATATATATATATATATATATATATATATATATATATATATATATTTATATATGAGGCTGGTTTGAAAAGTCCGTGCAAAGTCCGAGAGGTGGCACCACCGGCGCGTATCGAGGTCATGTTTAGTTAGTAGCATCTCTTGAATGAACGCACACCAAGTTTTAGCCAATTGGACTATTTCTTTGTGTTTGGCATTCGTGTGAATCAAGGAAGTCGAGTGATTTTCAAGAAATGGACGAAAAAGAATTTTGTGTGGTGATTAAACATTACTTTATGAAAGGTAAAACGCCTCAGGAGACTAAAGAGAAGCTTAATAAACATTATGGTGACTCTGCACCTTCGATTAGAACAGTTTATAAGTGGTTTCAAAATTTTCGGACTGGCCATATGGGCACAAGTGACGCTGAACGTTCTGAACGGCCTGTGGAGGTTACGACTCCAGAAATCATGGATCAAATCCATGATATGGTGATGGATGACAGAAGAGTTAAGGTGCGTGAGATTGCTAGTGCTGTGGGCATCTCCACTGAACGGGTACATAATATTTTGCATAAACATTTGAACATGAGAAAGCTATCCGCAAGATGAGTGCCGCGATTGCTCACGCTTGACCAAAAACGGAATCGTGTGAAGTGTTGCAAGGATGGTTTGCAGCTGTTCCAGAAGAACCCGGAGGACTTTAAGCGTCGTTTCGTCACTGTGGATGAAACATGGATACATTACTATACTCCTGAGACCAAACAACAATCTAAACAATGGGTTATCAAGGGGGAATCTGCACCAAAAAAGGCGAAGACCGTTCCTCCGGCCGGAAAGGTTAAGGCGACTGTCTTTTGGGATTCGCAAGGGATAATCCTCATCGACTATCTGGAAAAGGATAAAACTATTACAGGTGAATATTATTCATCGTTATTGGACCGTTTGAAAACCGAGCTGCAAGAAAAACGCCCGCGATTGACCCACAAGAAAGTCTTTTTCCATCACGACAATGCACCAGCACACACCTCAGTAGTTGTGGTCGCAAAATTAATGGAAATAGGATTCCAACTCGTGTCAGATCCCCCCTATTCTCCAGACTTGGCTCCCTCGGACTACTATTTGTTCCCCAATTTGAAGAAATGGCTGGCGGGACAACGATTTTATTCAAACGAGGAGGTGATCGCAGACACTAATGGCTATTTTGCAGACTTGGACAAATCCTATTATTCGGAAGGGATCAACAAACTAGAACATCGTTGGACGAAGTGTATAAGCCTAAAAGGAGACTATGTCGAAAAATAAAAAAGGTTTACCCCAAACACATAAGGAGTTTTTATTTTTGCACGGACTTTTCAAACCAGCCTCATATATATATATATATATATATATATATATATATATATATATATATATATATATATATATATATATATATGTATATATCGATCATTCCACATCAACTGGGACACTGCTCTCTCCAAAATTAAATGCAACAGAAGATAACTTTGAAGTTCCTAAAAGGTCTCTATTCGATTAACTTTCGAATGAAACATTGCCTTTTTGGAAACTCAATATGGCGTCTACAAAATGGCGACTGGAATCAGAAAATTCAAGAAATTCATGTATACTTACTATAGCGAAAAAAAACCGAACATTGTACGAAGAAATGTATAATTAGTGTCAGAATACTCGTTTATATATAAAGTATTTTAGTCGTTAAAGGTTAATTAAAAGAAATCGATACGGAGGCTAAAATTTTTAAAAAAATGTAATAAAGAATTTTAAAAAAATGACTGCTACAACATGGCACTCAAAATTCAAAAATTTTAACATTCGTGTAACTTATTTATGGTTAAAAACAAAAAGAACTACATAAAACATGATTTCGAGACATGATATTTAAAAATGGCGTTTCCAATATGGCGAATCCAAAAAAATTTTTCCAGGCGAAATTAAATAATCAGTGACAAAAAAATATATTCTAAAGCTAACAATAATATAGGTGATACAAAAAACACAATTAAGAAATAAATAAAATACAAAATGGTGTCGAAAAATTTACCGAAAAATTTATAATATAAAAAAATAATTCGTCGAAGAATAATAAACTTTTTCTAGAATACTAATAAAACAGCAATAATGGCAGCCTTAAGAGAATGCAGATCCGATTATAGATACACAAAATTAATAGAACATATATACAGCACTGCTTCAGCTACCATTAAGCTTCATGAACCAACACCATCATTTCGAATTGAAAGAGGAATTCGACAAAGAGATACCTTATCCCCACAACTTTTTATAGCAACGTTGGAGTATGCATTTAAAACTTTAAACTGGGATAATATGGGGATTAGTGTAGATGGCGAATATCTGAATCATCTTAGATTCGTGAACGACATCGTCCAGATTACAGATAATATGAGAGATGCAATAAAAATGGTAGAACTGAAACGCCGGCCTGTAGGAAGAACTGGTCTAGAATGGAAAACATGGAAAAGACCAAACTCATGACTAATCTGGTATTAAGTGAAGAGATAAACATATCTGGGCAAACTATACAGCAAGTAGACGGCTACAAGTATTTGAGGCACGAAACAAGATTGGGAACAAACAATCAAAAATGCTAGATCCAGAGAAGAATTGGCTTGGGGTGGGGCAGCTCTCGGAAAACTATGTGATATGTGAACAACAATATACCTTTAAGTCTAAAACGAAAAGTATTCGAGCAACTTGTAATGCCATGGAGCTAAAACTCTAACTCTGACAAGGAAGACAACACAGAAATCAAAAGTAACACAGCTTGCAATGGAAAGGTCAATGCTAGGCGTTACAAGAAGAGATAGAATCTCGACCAGAATCATTAAAGATCGTACAATGTTAGTAGATATTATAAAACATATTAAGGAGCTGAAATGAAGGAGAGCCGGTCATGTGGCGCGCCTGACGGACAATAGGTGGACGAAGAGAATTGTTGAGTGGAGACCACGGCAAGACAAAAGAAGCAGAGGCAGACCACCTAGCCGATGGATGGACGACTTAAAGAGAATTGTCCAGAATTGGATAGCGAAAGCACAATGTCGAGGGGACTGGAAGGATTTGGAGGAGGCCTATGTCCAGCAATGGACGAGAGAGGCTGAATGATGATGATGATGAATAAAACAGCTTACTTAATTTTCAATTAAAAAAGATTAAGACGAATACTAAGAGTTGCTAACACACAAATAAAGCTCAAATAACCCTGAAATAAATAAAAAAAAATCAGATCCAAAACTTCAAGGCTTAATGTGACATATAAAGAGAGGTTGTAATCCTAAAAATGCATCCCAAAGCTTTGATTATCACATCAAGAACTTGAAAACGAAAACGACAGTTGTACTAAGTTGTGATGAAATTCATTAATAACTTATATAACGAAGGGGAGTTATATTGCATTTAAAAACATGTTCCATGTTCGTTTACTTTGCACAGCACAAGACAAGCTGTTCTCCTTCTCTTATTATTTTGTTAACGAAACGAATTTTGTTAACGAAAATGAAAAATTTTCTTTTTAAAAAAGGTTTCGTGATTTTCTACTAGATGTGATAACAAATTTTCATTTTTTTTAAATGACGGACATTTGTTGTTATTTGATTAGTAAACAAATGTAAAAAAGGTTAAAGCTATCACAATTTTTCTTTTTCTTTTAATGGCATCGGAAAGCTGACGTTGAGCCCTAAATTTTGAAAAGAAAGATCCATTTTGGACCAAATGGCATACAATGGCAAGAAATTCTAATTTTAAATAACAAATTTAATTGTGCTCATTATATTTAACATTTTTATACCAAAATTTCAGGGTATTTTTTCTATAACAAAAGACATATTTTCTGAAAGTTTCAAGCCGATCGGTTCACTTAGTCGACCTGTACAATAAAATGAAAAAAAAAACAGATTTTTGCCTGTTTTTTTAATTTTGTAGGTTATGTACGCACTTAAGCGACTTAAAACTAACAAGGTTTGTTTGAAATTTCAGTACGAAGAGTTTGTTTTTTTTTTTGTTTCGATCCGACTTATATAACCAAAGTTATTCATATTTTAAGCTCAAAAAACGCGTTTTGAAAACTTAAATTGTTTATAAATAAACGAGCAGAAGTTTTTCAACGTCTAAAACTCAGGACAATACTCCTGATGATACCCCAGAGAGGATAAAATCATAATATTGCTGTATTATTGCCTATCTCGTCAATATTTTGACCTTTTTTGACTGCACTGTTTAGTCATAACAAATACGATTCGAACACTTGACCCACCCAAACTTTGATCTCCTACTGGATGGAAGCATCAAATTTTGGTGCTATTTGACTCAGCTCGTCGAGATCTGTCAAGTGATTTGTCGAAATTGGTCAAGTGGTCTTAACAAATTATTAAATGCATTAAAATTAGTATTGAAACTTTGAATTTGCCACATCATACCCCCCGAATGAAAGAAAACACATAATTCGACCCAGCTTTTCAGAATCTGTCAAATGAAGCGTCATTTAGACAAATTGGTCGAGTAATTTAACTCTAATTTTTAACCTTTTTTATAAAATAAATTCTATGCATTGGTTTTATTCTGTTCTGTTTCCGAAATCGTCGAAATGAACTAGTAATTATTGTATTTTAATAATATTGCCATTATTAAATTGTAACATTCATTTTTTTCCTAGATTTTAAGATCATGTTACGATACTATTTTTCTTCCTATAATTTATATTTTATTACATTTTTATATTTATTGCAGTGATTTCAATTTGCGAGCAGTGTAGCTTAAACAGTGTTTTAATTTTTTGAGCAGTGTAATTTAAACCGGCAGGGTGTAACGCGTGTTGCCGATTTGACTTATTTAGTTCGTATTGAATGTGTCGAGATTTGCATGCCGGGAAATGACCCAAGGAGAAGGGACAAAGATATTTAAGCAGCCATTTTCGAATTTTCAAAGGCTTTTTTTCCGCCAGTAGGCCGTAGTGGTTTCTTCTCCAGCACGCCAGAGTGGTTTTCTAGTGATTCAGTAGTGAAGTAATGGTTTCTAGTTCTCAAGTTTAAGGCCTTTTTCTTTTCTTGAAGTATCCTGCTCATCCTCAGGTATTTCGGGTCAAAAGGTGTTTAGCAACCCAAATGAAACTAGGATGGTAATGGCTGAGACAATATTTTTATGAGAATCTCACCATTAGAGGCCAAGTAACTTATGGAAAACCCACGAGGAGAAACCAATCAGTAAGTCATAAGCACATCAGTTTAAATATCTCACTTCCTCTCTACAAGTGCGTTTCCAACGACTACTTAACACGTGTAACTCGCGGAGTTAATTTCACCAACTTTTGATATCGTGTTTTATTAAAAACTTAATAATCCTAACTTAAAGACTCTATGCAATAGTGTACACTCTCACAAACATATATATATATATATATATATATATATATATATATATATATATATATATATATATACATATATATATATATATATATATATATATATATATATATATATATATATATATATATATATATATATATATATATATATATATATATATATATATATATATATATATATATATATATATATATATAATCTATAATATATATAAAATGCAACGTCTATCTGTCTGTCTGTCTGTCTGTCTGTCTGTCCGTTAGTGCGCTTATCACTGGAAAACCACTTATCGGATTTATGTACTTTTTTTTTCTAAAACATACATATGTTCTCTGGTCAGGTTATAGGCTATATTTTATTACGATAGGTAGCATAAGAAATGAGCAGTGACGATAATAGTGAATGAAGTCGGAAAAAAGTTTGCCGCTAGCGAGTTCCTCCACAGCCTAAACCATTAAATATGGAACAATATTATGTAGCAGAGAACATCTATAATCTATAATCTATAATATATATATATATATATATATATATATATATATATATATATATATAATGCAATGTCGCTCTGTCTGTCTGTCCATTAGTGCGTTTATCACGCGAGAACCACTTACGTGTCTTTTTTTAAATTCATACATATATTCTTTGGCCAGGTTATACAGTAATAATAATCTATATCTATAACATACATATAATGCAACGTCTGTCTGTCTGTCTGTCTGTCCGTTAGTGCGCTTATCACTGGAGAACCACTTATCCGCTTTACGTGCTTTTTTTTAAACATACATATAGGCCAGGTTTTAGGGTATATTTTATTACGTTAGGTGACATAAGGAATAAGCAGTGACGATAATAGTGAATCAGGTCGCCTGAAGCCTAAAGCATTACATATGGAACAATATCATGTTACAAAGAATATAATATATATAAAAAGTAACGTCTCTCTCTCTGTCTGTCTGTCCGTTAGTGCGCTTATCACTTGAGAACCACTTATTCGATTTACATGCTTTTATAAATTTATACATATGTTCTATATAATTCGATATAAGCATATATAATGGGAGATAAGGTGAGATAAGTCTAGATAATGGGAGTTATGGTGAGATAATGGAAGATAAGGTGATATATATATATATATATATATATATATATATATATATATATATATATATATATATATATATGTATATATATATATATATATATATATATATATATATATATATATATGTATATATATATATATATATATATATATATATATATATATATATATATATTTGGGTTTAACTGTATATATAAACAAGTATATATATATATATATATATATATATATATATATATATATATATATATATATATATATATATTTGGGTTTAACTGTATATATACACAAGTAATATATAGCAATTATACAACTAAGTGTTGTGTTCCTATTCACCTTCTCCAAACCTCTCTATCGTCCGCCATCTCTTCGTCCATTCCTCGTGACCTCATGGCTTGTCTCATATCTTCATTCCAGGATCTACGTGGTCGTCCTTTTTTACTTCTTCCCAGTGGTTTCCATGTCAAGAGCCTTTTGGGCCATCTTGTATCGGTCATTCTGAGTAGGTGTCCAGACCATTTTAATTCTCTATTTTCTATTCTTCATATAATTGTTTCTGTTGCTGCTTGTCTATTGCGTATTTCTTGGTTTGTTATGTGTTGGAATTTGGACACTCCGGCCTTTCTTCTCAGGTAACTCTATCGTCGTTATTTTTCTTTTATCCTCTTCTTTCATTACCCACAGTTCACTACCATAACTTAAAACCGATTCTACCATTGTTCTTTCAATTATCTTTTTGTTTTGTGTAGTTATGTTTTGATCCCACCATATTGAGTTAAGAGCTCCTATGATCCTCCTGGCTTTTTGTATTTTATTCTGTATTTCCTTTTTACCTATACCATTTTTGTTGTCAATCAGTACTCCTAGATATTTAAATTCCTTGACTTGTTTGACATGTGTATCGTTGTTAATTAAGACATCAAATTCTATTTCCGAGTTCATAACCATATACTCCGTCTTTTCAAGGCTCACCTCTAGTCCCCATTCCTTGTAGTCTGTATATAATCTCTTCAATACATATTCCTTATCGAATGCATCTTGGTCGTCTGCAAAGTTTAACGATAATATCTCATAACATAAGGGGTGTTTATTTAGTAGATGTAATTTTAAGAGTGTAATAAAAGTAGGAATTTTTATTTTGTTAATTTAGCTTTCTTTATTTAAATGTGTAGTGTCTCACTAAACTCCTGCTCTTTCTTTCAGGACGTAACGGTTGTACGTAAATTAATTTTATTTCAACAACTAAATAACTATTCAGTATTTTTTCATTTTTGAGCTGAACTTAGATTCTTTTTATCCTAAAATGAATGGTACCCAAATCTGTAGTTTTAACAACTACAGAGACTATTTTCAAAAGACGTACAAAAATTATCTTATATCCATAATCTCTCCAAACAAAACGAGCTAGTTGATATCTTAATTCTGTCCTCTATTAGTATTAATATCCATTCAATCCATTCTCAAAATTAGGATATACATAAGGGGCAAATAACGGCTTCTATTTAATAAATAAAATATTTATTAAAAATAAAGAAAGTAGAGGCTATGCAAAATAGCTTCGCAACGTGAGGCTATAAAAATGGCACCGCTTACAGAGTTTATAAAATTATTACTTATTAGTAAAATTACGTTTCTAACAAAAAGTTCTGTTACCGTATTTTAAGTAAATATAATTGTCAAAATGAAAATTAATAATACGGACTCATTAGATTCCAGTTCCTACCCTAGCCCACTTAATTATTTTTTTTTGGACCGTCAGTCGAGCCATCTAACGCGACGTGTCTAGAATTTTTTAAATGGTATTTTCCTTTTTACTGGAATAACAGATGGGATTTAGAACCCCATCTGCACAATAAAGCTAAGCGTACGTTAATATGGAGACGTGGAGCAATTTATCTCCCAACCTCAAGATACAGGTTGTCTCAGAGATATGTTAAAATTTGTTTCGGTTATAGTGTGAACTTTGCAACAGGTGAGAGGAACAAGATGAAGGTACAGATCGTAATCACGGTCCTTTAAAATTTTTGCAAGCCTGTTTTCATTCTTCGAATGCTGGTTCATCTCACGTATGTAATCTTACAGAGAACTCGTATGTTACAGGTATA
>CM032455.1:41237758-41277758 GCA_019049505.1 Pachyrhynchus sulphureomaculatus | reverse complement strand
AAATGAAACAAAAAATTAATGCTGTCCGCGAATGCTCTTTGTTTGGTATAAATTTCGACATATTCAACACAACAATACAACACTCTGCACACACTTTTCCAATTTATCACTCCTGCGCGTCTGACACTTGTTGATGATACAACAAAATGGCGCAGTGTCAAATCATTATAGTACAAACTGCATTGGTGCACTGTCTGAAATCCGCATTTCATACTTGTACACCTGGTAATAACAATAAGAATAATGAACTTCAAATAACCTCTCTGATAAGTTCCTAAATAAAGGAAATCGTTATCCTTAATAAAGGTTTCACTTCTTTTGTTTCAGTACTGTGCAAGCTCCAAATGGTAGGTGCATACTTTAAATAACGATAACAGCTGACGCCTTATATCTAATTTCTTCTCTTTACCACAACGCAAGCTCCAAACGGTGGGCGCATCCTTCAAATAAAGAACCTGGTCAACACAAGACAGCACAACATGACTCGGGTACTTCGGGATCGTCAATGCTCGTACTAGGAGAATCCTGGAATTCCCCTAGCCCCTGAGGGATAAAGATTACTATTATTTGGTACTTTTGTTCTTTTTTCTCACATTTGGTCAATGTGGTTTCATGTTTGATTGACGGGCTTAAGCCAAGTCAGCACAAAGGCTATTAACATTGTTTATGAAGGAATGACCTGACAATGTTATGTGTTTTCAAAACCACTGACTTCTGAGTATTTTTGTGTATGTTCGTGTTGAGTCCTAATTGTACTAAGTGTGGTGTGAATGTTGTTGGTGTAAGGCCCGTGGCTAATATGACGAGGGGAACAATGATGACTTTTTCTTCTTTCCATAGCCTTTTTTACCTGGTTTGGTTTGGCTCTGGTGGTTGTGTTTGTCCCGCATCTGTGTTGGCTGTGTTTGGGATTGATTTCGATAAGTAATGCATGACGTGTTCGTTGATTTCTGTGGTGCAACTCATGCTTTACTCGCCGGCCCAACACTTTTGGCAGGTCCATTTTCTTTTGCTTGGTCTTCATAGTTCTGGTGGAGCTGCCATTTCCCGCGACGTCCTCGACCGTTACGTCGCACAGTGGGGAAAAACGAAAAATCGTGTTTCAAAATTGTCTAGAGCCTTCAATTTTGGTTCGATTTGGACGATTTTTTTTTTAAATTGAAGCTTATTAAATTCTGAACAAAGTTGTCGGAGCCGATTTTTCAATAAAACTTTTGTTTCAAAATGGCGGACGTTGGTTTCTGATTATATAGCGACTGAGACACAGAAAACGCTCACAGTTTCAAACCAAGTTGTGCTAAAATGCTTGTATGTATGTTTTTTTTATGTCGCAGATAATATATCTAATATCACAGTTACAAGATTAATAATAATGAACCCAAAATGGCTGCCATGAACAATAAAAGTATTATAAATATGAATAAACGTACAATTATTATTTTATATCCATAATATTTGCATAAATAATTTCTTTAAGGTTGTTAATTATAAATATGTTTCAACAATTGACTTAAAATGACAAATCACATATGGCGGATGCCAAAATTGAATCGAGCAAGAAAGTTTCTCTGTGGCATTTAGACTGTGGCAGTCAGATCATTCAAGTTATTCAAGTTTAGTTGCGGAATTTAAATTTTCATGCAGTTATTGCTAGAATATTGCTGCTGTAAATTTTATTTATAATTAACAACCTTAAAGAAATTATTTATGCAAATGTTATGGACATGAAATAATAATGGTACGTTTATTCATATTTATAATACTTTTATTGTTCATGGTAGCCATTTTGGGTTCATTATTATTAATCTTGTAACTGTGATATTAGATATATTATCTGCGACATAAAAAAACATACATACACGCATTTTAGCACAACTTGGTTTGAAACTGTAAGCGTTTTCTGTGTCTCAGTCGCTATATAATCAGAAACCGCCATTTTGAAACAAAAGTTTAAATGCAAAATCGGCTCCGACAACTTTGTTCGGAATTTAATAAGCTTCAATTTAAAAAAAAAATCGTCCAAATCAAACCAAAATTGAAGGCTCTAGGCAATTTTGAAACACGATTTTTCGTTTTTCCCCACTGTGTGTCGCTCGCCCGATGCTTCTTCTATTGGATTACTGTTGTTTGGCTGGTTTTTCAGTGTTCTGTGGTGTCAAAAGCTTAAAGTGTCCTGATATTGGGTTGCCAGTTAGTAGAAGGTAAACAGTTGGCCTGTTATTATTGTTCTTCCTTGTTTTGAGAAGATATCAGCACACAGAGCATAACATGACTCCGGATCGTCAATGCCCCTATTAGGAGAACCCTGGGATTCCCCTAGCCCCCGAGAGGATAGAGAGAATATTATTATTACTACTATTATTATTACAAAAAAGTTCTTCTTTCTCACATTTGGTCAATGTGCTTCCATGTTTGGCTGACGGGCGCAAACCAAGTCAGCACAAACGCATTACCATTGTGTATTAAGGAATGACCTGACAATGTTACATGTTTTCAAAATCACTGACTTCTGAATGTTCCTGTGTATGTTTGTGTTGAGTCCTAATTGTACTAAGTGTGGTGTGAATGTTGTTGGTGTAAGGCCTGTGGCTGATATAATGAGGGGGACAATGATGACTTTTTCTTGTTTCCATAGCCTTTTTATTTCCGTTGCAAGGTCTGTGTATTTGGAAATTTTTTCTGTGTATTTCGTTTGGATGTTTGTGTCGTTGGGGACAGCTATGTCAATTAGATAGGTGACTTTTTCTTTTTTGCACTGAAAAGTAATATCGGGTCTATTGGCGGAGACTGTTTTATCTGTATGGATACTGATATCCCAGTAGAGTTTGTAATCTTTATTTTCAAGTACGGATGTTGGTGTGTATTTGTAGTAGGGATATTATTATTATTGTTCTCGTTTTTCTTTCTCACATTTGGTCAATGTGGGTCCATGTTTGGCTGACGGGCGCAAACCAAGTCAGCACAAACGTATTACTATTGTGTATTAAGGAATGACCTGACAATGTTACATGTTTTCAAAATCACTGACTTCTGAATGTTTTTGTGTATGTTTGTGTTGAGTCCTAATTGTACTAAGTGTGGTGTGAATGTTGTTGGTGTAAGGCCTGTGGCTGATATAATGAGGGGGACAATGATGACTTTTTCTTGTTTCCATAGCCTTTTTATTTCCGTTGCAAGATCTGTGTATTTGGAAATTTTCTCTGTGTATTTCGTTTGGATGTTTGTGTCGTTGGGGACAGCTATGTCAATTAGATAGGTGACTTTTTCTTTTTTGCACTGAAAAGTAATATCGGGTCTATTGGCGGAGACTGTTTTATCTGTATGGATACCGATGTCCCAGTAGAGCTTGTAATCTTCATTTTCAAGTATGGATGTTGGCGTGTATTTGTAGTAGGGATCTGTGTTTTCTATGAGTTTGTATGTTGTGGCCAGTGCTTGGTGAACTACTTTGGCAGCTGAATCATGCCTGGCTGTGTACTCTGTTCCGGCCAATATTTTACATCCGCTCGTTATGTGTTCGATCGTTTCTTTCTGCTGGTGGCATTTCCTACATCTGTCCTCTGCAATAGTCGGGTCTTTGATGATATGCTTTTGGTAGTTTCTGGTTAATATGACTTTATCCTGGATGGCAAGTAAGAAGCCTTCAGTCTCAGGGAATAGCTGCCCATCCTGTAACCAGGTGTATGATTGTTTTTTATTTACGTGGTCTTGTTCTATGTGGTATCTGTGTTTTCCGTGGTGTGTTTTCTCTGACCACGTTTTCATCTTTTCCTGTTGTAATTGGGTGTGACTGTGTGTGTCTGCTGAGTGGTCTGCCCGGGCTAAGTCGAGAGGTGTGTAGTTTTTGTCTGCTTTCACTGTCGCTGTGTGGAGGCTGGTTTGCTTGCTGTGAAAGAATTTCCTAAGTGTTTGTATTTGTTTTGTGTGTAATGATCTGATGTCTATAATTCCTCTTCCTCCTGCCTTCCTCTCGATGGTAAGTCTTTCTTTGCATGCGTTGGGGTGTAATTTCCTGTATTTGGTGAATTGAGATCGTATAAGGATGTGAATATTTTCTATGTCTGTTTGTGACCATTTGATGATACCAAATGAATATGTGAGTACAGGTATAGCGAACGTGTTGATGGCTTTAGTGAGATTCTTAGAGTTGAGTTTTGTTTGCAAAAGTTTCGTCAGTCTGTTTTTGAATTCGGTTCTGAGCTCTGTTTTGATGTGAGTGTGGTTGAGTTTGGTGCTTTGTTGGAAGCCTAGATATTTGTATGTTTCTTTGTCGAACATGTTATCGAGTGTTTCATTGTTAATGGTTTCTGTCTCATGGTGGTACTTCCATTGGCCTTTGTTGATGTGGAGCACTTTGCATTTACTTATACCAAATTCCATATTGACATCTAAGGTGAATATTTCTGTGATTTTGAGGAGTTCTTTCAGCTGTGTTTGTGTGGCAGCGTAGAGTTTTATGTCGTCCATATATAGGAGGTGGTTTATTTTATGTTGATTCACTTTTTGGTGTCTGATATTGAAGCCATGCTCTGTTCTGTTTAGTATATTTGAGAGTGGATTGAGGCACAGGCAAAACCATAGAGCGCTGAGCGAGTCTCCCTGAAATATACCCCGTCTGATGTACAGTACGGCACGGTAAACACCTTATTATTAAATAATTATTATTATTATTATTATTATTATTACATTTCAAGGGGAGACGTGTTCTATAATTCCATTGTCAAATACACATACATAAATATCTGAAACTTACTTTTAATCTAACTGATGTCAATATTTGTTTACAGGTGATTGGATACAAAATGGCGAAGTAGCGTTCAGTACAAATTACCACAAGGATGAAGATACTTGCTGTGTTGCTTAGAGATTGGATGAACATGTACATCTTGCAAAGAAAGTCTCCTAGAACCCAACTGGAAAAAGAAAAACAAATTAGCGTTAATAAATAAATAGTTGCTATAATAACATTGTATACATTAAACTAATTTGTTGTTTAATGTTTCAATATTTGATTCGATAGTAATTCGACATATGTTTTGCTTTTTGGGGCTTTTTTAAGAGTAAATATAATACTTGAATGACAATGGTAGGACAAAAAAATTACTGGTGAAGATGGTCAGGAAATGCATAGAAAATTAGTCATAAACGACACAGAAAATAGTAGCATATTAAATCTGAAATTTTATATACAATTTACATAAAATTATGCAATTGGCACGGCAAATGTAATATTTAAAAAAAATATATATCATTAAAAAATATTATTAGTAAAACTATAAAAACTAAATTAGAATAAATAATAAATAAATAAAATGCAATAAAAATGAAAACGAGTTATATAAAAAAGTCCTTTATACCTTTGCACCTCTTCACATTTCAGCGTTTTATGCGGCCAAAATTATTTTTTTGTTTTCAGATATTTTAAATCGGGTTTTATTTCTAAATATAGCAGTGAAAGCTTTTTGGAGTGCATATTTTGAAGAAAAATACATTTTAATATATAAAAAAAACAGTATATTGGGAAAAAAACATGTTGACATAAATAAAAAGTTTGTTTTTTGTCCTTATACTAGATATTAACAGATCTGAGCTGAGCAATAATCTGTTGAGGACATCTAAATTGTATTCTTCTCTTGAGAATTTTCTAGCAAAATTTTGCCGGTACAGGCCAGAATATGATCAAAAAGAATCTTTTGGTTTTTTTTTAGATGCTTTAAATTATGGTGCTCACAGAAGAAAATTATTCCGAAAAGCTGGCCAAAATATGAAGGTATTATTCGATTTCGACAAAACTCGGTATATCGGGGTTCTTGACACCACCGATCATGAATATGGAGTCAAATTAAAAAAAAAAAGAAAAATGCAGATTCAAAATGGTGAACTATTTTTGGAAAAACGTGAATTATTTTTACGAAACTCTGTATACATGGGTTTTTGGGTTCACTGATTACGAGTCTAAGGTTCAAATTTCAAAAAAACAAAATGGCGGCGCCATAAATGGCAGACTATTTTTGGAAAAACCCTGTATACATGGGTGTTTGGGAGTAGCTGATTACGAATATGAAGTTCAAATTTCAAAAAAATAAAATGGCGGCTTCAAAATGACGCACTATTTTTGGAAAAACGTGAATTATTTTTATGAAGCTCTGTATACATGGGTTTTTGAGGTCGCTGATTATGAATATGAAGTTCAAATTTCAAAAAACGAAATGGCGGCTCCAAAACGGCGGGCTATTTTTGAAGAAGCGTGAAAACAAAAATGCATATATACGGCCACATAAAATCTCGGCTTCTACCATCTTTCTACGGTCTAAGATGCTCTTAGGACGAAATCGCATATATTTTATAACTGTTTATGCAAAGAAAAGTATTCTTGAATTTTTACAAGTCTTTATACTTTTGCTTTATACTTTGCATAAACTCTTACTCCTTTTTTAATCTAAAAAAATTCCTTATTATTTTTGTATGAAGTCTAGCATTGAAAAACAAACAGGGTTACATTAACATCAATTTGGTCCGAACAGGTTGATAAATTAATTCATTTCAAGTATAATTTTATAAAAATTATCGGACGATAGATTCATTTATAAACGTGCTATATTTTATTAAGTTTACAAAATTTTCATAAAATCTGTAATGTTTTTGAATATATGAAATCTGGGTCATGGAATATACTGCCTTCGAGAAGAAACGAAAAAAAATGCATTCAGAAATTTTTTCTCGAAAGCAACGCACTTTAAAATCCAGGTTCAAAGAACAAAAAAGTTTTGGTCTGCAGTAAAGCGTATGTACTAATTTCTTTTAGATTTTTTTCAGCGATTTTTTGAATTTTGAATTTTTGCACCAACAAAATCTGTTGTAACTAGCGCTCGGGATTTCCAAAAAAAAATCCACGGGAATATTTTTTTTTTTGTTTTTCGAAAACAAAAATAACAGTATAGTGAGATTATAAAAAAATGCCATACCACATGTTTTTTCACTTTTAACGATTTTTTTTTGGGAAGCACTCTCGGGGACCTCTGCGCATGCGCAATATTTTATTTTCAAAATCGCCCAACGGTTTTCAGAACTAGAGTCCTTAAGCTTTAATTTGAGCTCACGCAAGCCGCTTTACGTGGCTCCAAATTTTGGCTGGGTGGGGGGTCCGGTTTAAAAAGAATGACATAGATATATATATATATATATATATATATATATATATATATATATATATATATATATATATATATATATTTCTTTCTTTTCAATTTTTTGGACTTTATGGTTCTTTTGTTTTAAGGTTAGAGAAATTGTATCATGTTCTAGTTAGAATTTTATTGAAAACGTTTCGCCTAATTTGTAGGCTTCTTCAGCTCAAATTAGGCGAAACGTTTTCAATAAAATTCTAACTAGAACATGATGTAATTTCTCTAACCTTAAAACAAAAGAACCATAAAGCCCAAAAAATTGAAAATATATATATATATATATATATATATATATATATATATATATATATATATATATATATATATATATATTCATTATTCCAAGGTTCCAAGAATCCAATCCAAGTTATATATATATATATATATATATATATATATATATATATATATATATATATATATATATATGCTGCCATATGTATCACGCGTTCATAAAAAAAGCCCGCATATTTTACTTGCCAGTTCACAAAAAAATTTAGAGACTATGAAACCCGAACTTACCTCGATTAATCCTACAGAGAAAAATATTAATTATTTTAATTTAAGCTAAGCTCACCTTTCTACGATGTAGATCAAAAGGTTTTGATATACGCAGAAAATGGCTACACAAAAATCTGCAACTGCTAAGTTTGCTAGGAAGAAATTAGTGATGGATCTCAGTCTTCTGCTCATCATCACTACCAGAATTACTAGAAGATTACCTAGAACAAAGAGACAGGTGGTTATTACACGGAAGAAAATTTTCTTAAATGTTAATTACAGGTCTAAATCACTAGTGATTTAAGCAAAATTGTCTTATTGCCTGGAAAAAAGGAACAAAAAAAATTAGAAGGAGGGGGCGATACAATTAGAACTTTCAAAAAATCAAAAATTGTTTTGCATAAAATATTAGTACATCTTAAGAACATGTCTTTAAAATTTTGGAAAACAATTCCAAGATTTAAAGAAGTTAAAGTACCGGGACGACCCTTCGAGCAGCATTTTTGCCTCAAGTAAAAGTAGCAGCTATACGCGATCGCTCTGGGGTGATCGCACTGTTGGTGTGCTTGGTAAAAAAGTTTAGCTAGTGTAGAAAAAATGGATCTTTTTCAGCGGCCTGCGCCACTCGATCCAATAGTTCAAAGCACTTGAATTCTAGCTTAAAAATAAATGAAATATCTTCGTATATTGTTGCCGGACTCTTCAACGAAATATATTCTTCCATTTTGCAAATTATGCAGGAGCTAGAGATAATTATTGGGCATAAAAGTTTGAAATACGTTGATGAATATAACGAGCGGCGGCTGGTCCGAGAGGAGCGTCGCAGCTCTTTATCCACCAAAGAGACTCGTATAACACACAGTGAGCGACAAACGGAGCATGATAATTTCTCTGAGGAGGCCGAGGGGTTATTATATAGCCTCGGAATTTCTGGTAAGTTGGAGGTATGAATCAGTTTCCACTCACAGAATCTTTAAACGTTTTCTGTTTCAAAACCGCATTTTCAAAACTCTCATTTAAAACCTATTCAACCGATCTTAATGAAATTTTGACTACATAACTTTATAACATTATTAACTTCTATGTGAACCTAGATGTTTTGGAAAAAAAAAACTCTTATTATGAAAAAATAGTCAAAAAAAGTTAATAAATTGCCTTTTTTTTAAAAAATTTCGTACAACATTATGAATGTTCATTTCTTTTCAATTTATTTAGGTTCAGATATAAGCTATAAATATAAAACATTATATATTTCAAACTGGTCTTTTTCAAAATAATGCAGCAGGTATGACATTGCTCGCAAACGCACAACTACTGATTGGATACGTTGAAAAGATGCCACCATAATCATGAATATTTTAATTATTTGTAATAAAAAATATATTTATTCAGCTGAAAGTGTATTCAAATAAACAGCACGTGTAATGTTATTCTTTCCGCCTGAAAAAAATTCCCGAAAACTATGTTTTTTTTTGGTCTTTTAATTGTATCCCCCCCTTACCATGATGTTTTCAATAATCCTAGAATCTACTTTTACTCGTAATAAAACAATAAATTAGGAAGTTACGATATCAAGACCGTAAAAACTTACGTACGAATTTTAGGTTTCTTTTAATGAGCATAACACAGGAGCGAAGCCTGTGTGGAAAAGCAATTCATGTTGGTTTTGAATCACGGTAAATTAGACTCGGTGGGAAACACAATCCTGTGCAACTAATTCCAAAGGGATCAGTTTCTCCATATAAAAGACTGCTTGAAAACAGTTGTACGAGGAGTAACAAGCTGAACCTCATAAGAATGTGATGTACTAGCGTGATGTGCATGCGCCACTTTAAGAAGAACTCAGTAGGCCTAATCATTCAACAAACACTTTCTGTATTGCAAGGAATCAACGTTGGTGGTAAAGTCTGGGTCTCCAATTAGGCGAATAGCTCCCTGTCGAATAAAATCCAACAAATGCAGTTGATCAAACTTTAGTTTTGTATTGGACTAATACGAAGTAATATTCTCAGCTTTTGAGAAGCTCTCTTTACCGCCTCATGTTGATGTTGAGAAAAATTTTCTCCCAATTTGACGCCTAGCAAAGTGACGATGCTAGAGGAATGGAGTGTTCCCACATAACTATGTAGGGTTCTTTTTTAGAAAAAACTACCGCCTGGGTTTTCATTGCGTTAAGTTCTACTTGGTTACTGACATCCCAAGATAGAACTTTTTTAGGACTTTGTTATGTTGAATGACTTCCTGCTATCTGAGAATATTTGCAAGAGAAACGTTCATAATAAATTAAGAAACAAGAGGAATGTCATCAGCAAAGCTGTAGATTATTGGATTTCTGGTCCTCTCCAGCAAAACGTTTATGTACAGGAAAAAGAGAGTATGAAACAGTATGGCGCACTGGGGCATACCGGAGTTGATAGTGACGGTACTAAAAAAAATATCAATTATTCTTAAAGAACGCTCTCTGAGGAAATAGGTGAGTTCAACGATGTAAATCATTCAATCTAAGTAGCAGGAGCCGCTGGTACATGACGGTATGAAAGAGTGGACTAAAAGAAAATATTATTTCACAATTTTTAGAACATTTGTTTGTTTGTAAGCGGTCTTATTATATTAAATATACCAGTAGCATGATATTTTTAATATGCACAAAAAAATAAAAGAAGTAGCAGGGTTGTAAAAGGTGTCGCAAAATTCACACAAGATTTGAATTTTGCGCCTTTTGTATGGTAAAGTGTTGCCAACAAAACAAAAAACACAGCGTGACAGCTGACAGTTCAGGGTTATTAAAAATGGAGCGCTACACGAAAGAACAACGTGTTTTCATTGTTGAGCAATATTTTAAAAATAATGAAAGTTTGGCAGCTACAGTTCGGAATTTTCGTACAAAATATGGTCGAAATAGTGATTTAACCTCATCAACTGTGAAGAGATTAATTGAAAAATTCAGGGAGACTGGATCAATTAGTGATCTTAAACGCTCTGGCCGTCCTTCAACAAGTCATTCGACACAAAACATTGAAGCAGTTTGTGAGAGTGTTGCTGAGACTCCAGGAATATCAATTCGGCACCGTGGTCAAGAATTGGACATTTCGAGAAGCTCTCTACAGCGTATTTTCACGAAAGATTTGCATCTTCATGCTTACAAAGTTCAATTGACTTAAGAACTGAAGCTTACAGGCCACGCACAACTAAGAGAGTTCGTTGAATGGATGATAGAACAACAACAAGTGGATACTGATTTTTCAAAAAAAATCATCTTCAGTCATGAGGCTCATTTCCATCTTGATGTCTTCGTTAATCGACAAAATTGTCGCATTTGGGGTTCAGACAATCCACACGTGACTGTTGCGAAACAAATGCGTCCACACTATGTCATTGTTTAGTGCGGATTTTGGACTGGAGGCATCATCGGACCGTTCTTCTTTGAAAATGCGGTTGGCCAGGCAATAACAGTTAATGGCGATCGTTATAGCGATATAATAAACCAGTTTTTTGTGCCTAATTTGCAAGATATGGATGTGGACGACGTGTGGTTTCAACAAGACGGTGCCACATGCAATACAGCCCGAAAAACTATTCAATTACTGCATTAGTCATTTTCTGGTCGTATAATATCCGAATTGGCCGTCCAGATCATGCGATTTAACGCCGTTGGACTTTTTTATTTATGGTTTTTTAAAGTCTAAAGTTTATGCCAACAAGCCCACGACCACCCACGACTTAAAGGAGGAAATTAAGCGCTGTATCAACGAAATTCAGCCACATACATAACCCTATACTGTATACTTTATGAATCAATAAAAAAATTACAATTTTTAATTAAAAACCTGTGTTTTGTATCAAAATTACTTCTTGCGTGAATTTTGGGATACCCTTTATAAAGAGAAAGCACCTTCTGTGGTTATGAACAACAGAGACAAAATCATTATTGACGAGGAAGAGATTTCTAAGACATGGTGCTCCTATTTGAGGGAGGTGTTATTGCAGCTCATAATTAGGGAAGATTGGAGGCAGGCGCGGCGTTGGTACGAAGCAGGCTTCTTGGGTGGAAAAACATTCGAGATTGAACGGAAATCGATAGCAATGAAGAGTTATTCCTAGTCGTAGAGAACAGGATGAATATGCTAGAGTGATAGCCAACTTCTGCCTGATAGAGCACATATAACAAGAAGATACCAGTGAATACAAGTCCGGTATTTTATTCCTTAATAGACTTAAAAGACAAATTATTAATAACTAATTTTTCTTTTACCACTTTTCTGGCTAATTTCAAAAATGTGTTATTATTGTTTAAATCTGACTTCGATTATTAGAAAAAACGATGTTTTTGTTTAACTAATTACACAGGGTTACAAAAGAGTAGTTTTCTCAGATGTCATGATGGAAATAGATTACTCTGAAGAATTCTAGTCATAAGACACAAACAAATACTCCTTGTAAACGTAAGTATTTTATATTTTTTTAATCGATGACCTCTAGATTATTTTTGAAGTACCTGATGATTTATTGCCAGTAATTATTTATAAAAACATTAAGTTAATATTAATTAATAGTAATTATAAAAATAAGACAAACAGATTCAGAGGGGAATACCTGCTAACAACTATGATTCACAGCCCCACAAAAAAAAAGTGGGGTATACTTTTGATGCGATATATCAGATCCGTAGTATTTTGCCCGCTGATCACGAATCTGACGTCAGAATATCGCCATCACATCTCAATTTTTTTTCTAACCTCAAAAAATAGGTAAAAATTAGTAAAAATTAAGAAAAATATACTCCTAAAAAATTGATTCAAGCTTTTTCATGAATCCAAAGATGTATTAATATGTATTCGGACACGTTAAGCTAATATTCATCGGTTGGATTAAGCCATACAGTTCTGTTTTCTTTCTAACCTCAATAAATCAGACAGAAATAGTGCTTCTCGAATGCAAAAACGAATTCAAATTAAAATTCAACCGATTCTTACCAAATTTGGTACATGGGGGTTTTTTGGGTTGCTGATCATGAGTCTGAGGTCGGATTTGCAAAATTCAAAATGGCGGATCCAAGATGGCGGACAACATTTTTGAAAACCAACCGATTCCTACCAAATTTGGTATACAGTTGGGGAATCCTCAAACCTGATACTCTTAAACCCTAAAACCTTAGACTCTCACACCCTGTAACCTCAAAAAATAGACCTCAATAACCCTGTAACTTTAAAAATGAGACTCAATAAACTCAAAACCAGGACTTTTAAACCATATACTCTCAAATAGTAGACCCTTAAGCCCTAGAATTGCGAAGGTTAGACCCGCGCCTAACTTTCCTTTTTTTGGCTGTATCTTGTTCTTTTTTCCGCGAATGACCTATTCAAAGGCTTTCTGCCCAAACGCTTTTGAGGACTTGTTTCTCTTTTTAGCGACCAGCAATAGTCCGCTAGCATATGGTCATCCCATCGTCCTTGATACCGATTTTCTATGATTTTCAGATCTTGGTGAAAACGTTCCCCTTGCTCCTCACTGTAGTCACCAAGATTATCTGGGAAATCATCGATGCAGGAGTCCAGGAAATGTAATTTTAGATTCATTAAGCAACCTAATGTTTGAAATTTTTTTACCATTTTCTCGACTATTTCTTTGTACTTAGGACTTTTATTATTTCCCAAAAAGTTTGTTGCGACTTCTTTAAAACTAAGCCAAGCAGCTTTTTCAACTTTATTCATTTTAGTAACAAATAATGAATCTTGAAACAATTTTCTTATTTGTGGCCCGTCAAATACGCCTGCCTTAATTTTAGCTTCAGAAAATTTCGGAAATTTTTTATGCAAATATTTGAAACATGGGCCGTTTGTATCTAATGCTCTCGTGAATTGCTTCATAAGTCCAAGCTTAATGTGAAGCGGGGGAATAAGAACTTTTCCTGGATCTACCAATAGTGAAAACGATACATTATTTTCACCAGGAGTGAACGATTCTCTTGTTGGCCAAATTTTTTTCTTATAAGGACGATCCCTGTCTCTGCTATTCCACAGACATTTATAACAGGGATAAAGTGTAAACCCTGACTGTTGGCCAAGCAATATTGTTACAATTTTCAGATCTCCACAAATTTTCCAGTTATGATCAGCATATTTTATTTTTATCAAAAGCTGCTTCATTTTTTCATATTGCTCTTCCATAACTGTGGAATGAGCAATCGGAATGAGAGCGTAAACGTTGGTATTATGCAGCAAAACTGCCTTAATGCTCCGTTTAGAAGAATCAATGAACAGTCTCCATTCTTCAGGATCGTATGAGTTATTTTGAAATTCATCCATTAGACCTTTTACATCGGTACAATATGAAAGTGACAATTGCTCGTCCATTGTGAAATATTTTCGAAATTCTTCATCTCTGTTTCTATAATAAGAAATTGTAGCTTCTGGCTTAAGTAAATGTCTTTTCTTTAAAAAGGAAGCAAGATGCTCTGAACTATCTTTGGATAAGCCTAAATCTCTGACTAGATCACTAAGTTCTGACTGTGATACTAGTATTGGTTCTGGTTTACGGTTGTATGGTAGAAATTCTTTATCTGTGTCACTAGTATATGATAGGTTGTCACTAGAACATTCATTAGTAACACTGTTTGAATCTTTTTCGACAGTCTCAATGTTTTCGGCATGAACTGATAAGGTGAAATCATTTGTTTCCATAACATCAGCATCAAGTGGTTCAGGAGGCGGAATTAGTTTAGTTGGTCTTGTTACTGTCGAAACATCGTTATAAGTAATAGTGCTTTTATTTTTTCGGTTATGCCTAGATACAACATTCATACAAAAGTAGCAATCATTTTCACTGTATGGTCTATTCCATATTGCTGGTCTGGAATATTTAATCGCCTTCTTATTGATGTACAACATTATTTTGCAAGAACTGCAAATGATGTGGGGAACCCAATCTGTATCCTGGTGCTGTATTTCAATGTTAAAACAATCCTTATATAAGGTTTTAATCTTATCCGTTATCGGTGACCCCATTTTACTCAATACGTGTTGACAGCAAATATAACAAAATGAATCACTGTTTTTATCGCGCTTATGAGAAGTCCTTGTACCGTGAGACCGTTTTCTTGTATCATTATACTCTACATGAGCCAAGTCACCCACACATGAAGAGCTACGGTCGCTGGATGACGACGTCTGCGGGCCCGCTTTCCCACCCTGACCAACCGCCGATACTGGGTTTCCGAGTCCCTGCATCGTAATTCTCTTTCTTCTACCTGCCATGACGGCATCTAAGCCGTTATCCAGGGACTCTGCCGGCTAGTGGGGTAACACCGTTGCCCACCGTCACCACGTGGAGGTGCCCTGGATGCAGGTAGAATAATAAAAATCGACCGATGAATTTTCTCGGCGTTCAAAATGGCGCGAAAACATCTGCCATCTTGAATTTTGCAAATCCAACCTCAGAGTCGAGATCAGCGACCCAAAAAATCCCCGTGTACCAAATTTGGTAAGGATCGGGTGAATTTTAATTTGAATTCGTTTTTCCATTCGAGAAGCACTATATCTGTCTGATTTATTGAGGTTAGAAAGAAAACAGAACTGTATGGTTCAATCCAACCGATGAATATTAGCTTAGCGTGTCCGAATACATATTAATACATCTTTGGATTCATGAAAAAGCTTGAATCAATTTTTTAGGAGTATATTTTTCTTAATTTTTACTAATTTTCACCTATTTTTTGAGGTTAGAAAAAAATTGAGATGTGATGGCGATATTCTGACGTCAGATTCGTGATCAGCGGGCAAAAATACTACGGATCTGACATATCGCATCAAAAGTATACCCCACTTTTTTTTTTGTGGGGCTGTGTTATCAAGTGCTGAAATATCAAAGATCTTGAAAATGGCAAGAGAACTTACACATGTATAAAAAATAATTTTTTATATCGTAAATTATGGGAAAAACCGTCATCTTTTAAAATATCTGGAAGGATTCCATGTAATTAGCGACCAACAGTATCGCTTTCCTAAGCAAAGATCAACAGGAGATCTTCTAACTTACAGTTAGTCCAAAAAGTCTCCATACACCACCTGCTTTCTATACTATTTTTCTGTTATGTTTAACTAATTAATTGGAACTATGAGAAAACATATTTAAATTAATATTTGAAACTTAACCAACGAGGATTAGTATGAAAAACAACTACGGAACATTTTATTTAGAAGTTACATATAAGTTATAAAAATGTAAACAAAATTAATGTCAAAAAAATCTCCATACATTCAAGAACTGCATTAAAAAAACCCGTGATAATCAGCCGCAATTTATCAAGCTATCTATTGCTCCCTAAACTGAAAACAAATGAATAATTTTCGACCATACTTTATAATCTGTTACCTGTTGCTAGTAATTTTGCAGTGGGTTTTCAAAGTATTGTTAAAAATGAGTGAGAGAAATTGTGAAATTCCATTTCCAGTTCGAAAGATCATAATTGATTTGTGGAAAGATGGAAAATCGTACAGAAATATAGGAAAAATTGTTAAAAAGTCGCATGCTACTGTTCAGTAGCTCCGGTGGTCCCAAAAAATTGACTCCACGTGAAGAGGCCTGTATTGTTAGACAAATAATTATAGATCCAAAGAAAAGTGCACCAAAATTAAAGAACTACGGGAACTATTTTCAAAAAATGTTCACAAACATTAAGAAATTGTTTGCACAGGGCAGGCTGTAAGGGGTTTGTAGCCAGGAAGAAGCCGTTAATTTCGGAAGCTAATCGAAAAAGCGGTTAACTTTTGCTAGGGAATACGTTACTAAACCTCTTGAATTTTGGGAATACGTCATCTTTAGTGATGAAACTAAAATTAACCTTTTTGGGTCTGATGGCAGAACTAAAGTTTGGAGAAAGAATAATAGCGCATTCGATATTAAAAACATTTGTTTCACGGTGAGACAAAGGGGTGGCAGCGTTCTGATTTGTGGATGCATGTCCGCTGGAGGGGTTGGAAATTTACATTTTATTAATGGTACCATGGATCAGCATGTTTATCTGAACATTTTGAGAGACAATTTAAGAGAAAGTATTCAAAAATTAGCACATTTTCTGACAGAATAATGTACCGAAACATACCGACATGTTCACAAAAATTGTGCATTTTAGTGTGAAGAACATTTCGTCTGAAGATTACATTGAGAAATTCCCAATAATTTACGAGATATAGCCGTGCAAAACCAAAGCTCGAGCAAAAAAATTGATGATGGCAAAAAAAAATTGAACTAAACTATCAAAAACCCAAATAGGGTTTTGTTAGTTTGGGTGGGCACTTCCAGAAACTGACGTCATAATTTAGTTTACTTTCGATGACCTCGAAAATGTTGCACAGTGTAATGTGCGACAGCAGCTTCATACACCTCCGCAATCACCCGATGTTAACCCCATCGAGCATTTATGGAAGGAACTTAAACGCAAACGTAATGTTTCAAATAGAGAATAATTAAATAACAGAATATTGAATGAATAGGAGAACATGCCAGCAGAAGTTACTAGAAAGCTGGTTGCAAGCATAATAAAAAGTTTACAGGATATTATCAAGGCCAACGGCGGTCCCACTAAATATTAGTTTAAACGAAGTTGTTATTTTCCGTTGAACTCCGTCAAACCATTATTGGTAATTGTTAAGTGCATGAAGACTTTTTTGACATTAATTTTGTGTACATTTTTATAACAATGATGTAATTTCTAAATAAAATGTTCCCTAGTAGTTTTTAATACTAATCCTTGTTGGTTAAGTTTCAAATATTAATTTAAACATGTTTTCTCATAGTTCAAATTAATTAGTTAAACATAACATAAAAATAGTATAGAAAGCAGGTGGTGTATGGAGACTTTTTGGACTGACTGTATGTCACACATGTTTGGAATAAAGTAATTGAACATTTTGGAAAATCTGGGGCGGCTGCACTTGATATGTCCAGGTTAGTTCACAGTTGACCGTGTTTGGCATGACGGATTGTTGGCGAAGCTACCCTGTACGCGTAGCGGCTTTAACCCAGGGCTCCATATTGTCTCCTGCTCTCGTTCTCTTTTACATTAACGAACTTGCTAAGCCAGTCATCAGCTATCCTTGCGAATCCCCACAGAAAGCAGCAAGTCTTTCAACTTAACAAAGACTCGGAATAAATTTTATCTTGGGGTGACAGCAACCAAATAGAAGACAGTTTTTTCTAAAAAAGTTAACGTTGCAGGACACTCCATTTCTCTAGCACCATCGCTTTATTTGTTGGACGTTAATTTGGGAGCAAATATGTTTTGGCATAAACATATTGCATGTTCATTGTAAGGAGAGCTTCTGAAAAGCTGAGAATTTTATTTTGAAATAGAAAGCTTTACAGCCCACAATTGTTAATTCTGTATAATGCTCAAATTCGCCCCACCATTGGGTTCTGCTCCCAAATATACACTGCATTTATTGGGAAGAGAGCCGTACACCTGATTGAAGACGCAGAACTCACCGGTAATCTCGATTCCTTGGAACATCGAAGAACGGTTGGCGACGTGAGTCTATTCTACAATGGAAAGTATTCGATGGATGTAACCCGCTTAATTCTTTCCAGAGGACTCGTAGCACTCTTTTCAAGATTTTATTATTATTATTATTTTTTTTTATGGGTCTAGCACACGTGCCGCAGGGAAGTCCCTAAAGCGCTCCAGGAGCGGCATGTGTGCGGAAAAAGCGATTCACGTTGTCCTTGAATCGCTGTAAATTGGACTCGGTGGGAAACACAGCGCTGGGCAAATTATTCCAAAGGGATGATGTTCTCCATATAAAAGACTGCTTGAAAAGCGTTGTACGCCGAGTAACAAGCTGAACCTGCGAAGGGCCAGCGCGACCTGTATTTCTAACATGCCTTGGGAGGAATTAAGCGAGCTTCGAACACTTTCCATGAAAATACTTGTAGAACAGACTCAAGTCGCCAACTGTTCTTCGATGTTCCAGCGAATCAAGGCCGCCGGTCAATTCCGGGTCTCCAATCAGACGTACAGCTCTTCTCTGAACAGAATCCAACAAATGCAGTGTATGTTTGGGAGCGGAGCCCCAAACGTCGGAGCAGTATTCCATAGTTGGTCGAATTTGAGCTTTGTAAAGAATTAACAATTGTTGTGGGGTGTAAAGCTTTCTGGTGCGAAATAATATTCCCAACTTTTGAGAAGCTCTCCTTGCCATGCCTGCAACATGCTCATGCCAGGACATATTTGCTCCCAAACTAACGCCCAACAAATTGAGCGACGATGCTAGGGGGATGGAGCCCCCGGCATAACTATGTCGAGTTCAGCAACGCTAACTTTTTAGAAAAAAACTGCCGCCTGGGTTTTTGTAGCGTTAAATTCCACTTGGTTACTGTCACCTCAAGATAGAATTTCTTCCAGGTCTTTGTTAAGTTGAACGACCTCCTGCTGTCTGCGGATATTCGCCTGAGCAGCGGATGTCCGAGAGTTCAAGGTGAATGAAGAGACAAGCGTACTGTCATCTGCAAAGCTGTAGATTGGATTCCCGGTCTTTTCCAGCAGATCGTTAATGTAAATGGGAAAGAGAGTAGGAGGCGTTGATAGTGAAGGTGTTAGAAAGAAATCCGTCGACCGCCACTCGTAAAGAACGTTCTCTGAAGAAACATGAGAGCCACAAACAGAACCTTTCAGACATACCATAAGAGGGTAACTTAGCCAACAGTCCATCGTGCCAAACACAGTCGAATGCCTTGGATATGTCAAGAGCAACCGCTCGATATTCTCCAAAGTGTTCAAATGCGTTGTTCCAAACATGTGTTACATAAGTCAGAAGATCTCCTGTTGATCTAAGTTTACGAAAACCATATTGGTGATCGCTAATAATATTGAATCGTTCAAGATATTTTAGAAGATGCTCATTTATAACCTTTTCCATGACTTTCCATATTATTGAAAGCAGTGCGACTGGTCGGTAGTTATTTGGCAAGGTCTTCCTGCCTTTTTTAGATATCGGCTGAACCGTGGCACATTTCCAGCAGGACGGAAATATTCTCTTTCTGTAGGATAGGTTAAAAAGTCTACAGAAAACTGGTAGTACTTCCCTTGCACAGTTTTTAAGAACTATGGCAGATATTCCGTCAGCGCCAGAAGCCTTTTTGGTGTCTAGCTTCATTAAAATACGCTTTATCATGCGCTGTCTGAAGACAACATCGGACATCTTTGAATGCAATATGGGAATAGTAGGTGGTGTTTTTCTTTGGAAATCGACAGTAGAATGTGAAGCAAAGAGTTCAGCCAACAAGTTCGCTCTCTCAATAGGTGTGGTTGCAATGGAATTATCTGGCCGTGTGAGTGGTGGTATGGTGGATTTGGTAAAATTTTGACTAACTGCCTTAGCGACTGCCCAAAAGGACCTGGAATTGTTGGGACAAGCGAGAAGTTTGTTTCTAATTCGTTGATTGTGCGCCTCCTTGGTCGATAATTCCTTTGCATCTTTTCCGGGCACGAACAAAGGTGTTACGATTTATGGTGTTAGGATTTTCACGCCATTGTCGGTAGGTAATATGTTTAGAAGCAACACCTTTTTTGCATTTTCGGTCAACCCAAGGCTTGCCGTTGGAGGAGCATTTCTTCGAAAAAGGGATGTAAGCTTCCATACCAGCCAAAATAACATCGGAGACCTCCCTGGTGGATTGGTTATCGGATCGAAAACAAACGTCCATCCAAGGGAAAGTTCGAAAGTATTCCATGAGATCTTCCCATTTAGCAGATTTGTAGTGCCAAATCTTGCGCGGCCTAGGCGCCTCTTTGTCACTGATTGGCAGGATACTCGATGTCGAAAGCAGTTTATGGTCGGAAGAACCTAAAGGCGGATTTACGGTGACCGTGTAAATCTCCGGAGTGGTGGTTAAAAACAGATCAAGAATACTGGCGAACTCTCCGTCTCGATCAGGGATCCGTGTTGGTTCGTCAATAAGCTGAGTTAAGCCACAACTTATTGAGAATGATTCAGCTTCACGACCTTGTTCTTCGGTAGTATTTGAATATTTAAGCCAGTTGATATTGTGGACATTAAAGTCGTCCAGGATGGCAATTTCGGCACTTGGATCGTTAGTGTCTGCAAGAGAAGCGAAAAGTGTTCGAAAATTCGTATCACTTGGTGGTCGATACAGGATACAGATGAACCTTGTGGTTTGTTGAGTCGTTATTTTTAACCACATAACATCAAAGTTTGGGGGCTCCAGAGCCCCTTCTCGTTGACAATAGAGGTCGCTTCTGACAAAAAGACAGATTTCAAAGTTACGCCTAAATCGGGAATAGAAGTCGTACCCAGGATAAAGATAGTTGACCATGCTGGTCGATGGACTGACCTTGGTTTCACATAGAGCGAGTACATGAGGTTTATTTGATTGCAGGTGTTGATGCACTGAATTTATGTTCGAGTTTAAACCTCGTATGCTGCAAAAATCTATTTATTTTATTATACAGAGTACCTCATGTTTTTGGAATCATTTGCCCAAGAATATGTTTCCTACCCAGTATGGTTTACAGAAATACAAGACTCACGTGGATTGGTGTTTCCGCACACGCATCAAACCCGTAGGTGAGTATTTCTTTTTTGTTTGAGCGACCATATAAAGTTTTATTTTTAAATTTTATCTACTCCAGTAGAGCAACAAACAGTGTCTTCTGGGTTCTTAGCTAGCTTAGGACTCTTTTTTTTTTTCATTAATGTTGTGGTTCCTAAAATGTGCACCGTAGTGCGCCGAGGAGCACAGCGGCTCACATTTTTTGTTATCTTAAACACGTGTTTTATTTATTATTATTATTTTTTACTTAACCCTTTCAGATTCCTGGCTATTTCGTAAAGCGTACTTTGTAAAAACTTCACATAGGGCGTCCTGAGTAAAACTCGATTCGGCGAGGGTGCCTAGAATCGAAAATGTTTGGAAGGCGGACACTAGCAGCAAAGTGAAATTTGTCCATCTAGATCTACTAGGCTCTTAGTAAGATACAACGAATTATGCCAAATACGCATACCCACTACTCAATCGGAGGCTGATACAGCAGCCACAAGCCGACAGAGTGGTTGGCACAGCCAACCCTAAAGGCAGGCAGCGAGATTTGCGAGGGATCAACCTCAGACCTTATGTAGTTTATTGTAAAACAACTAAAAATAGGCAAAGCCCATATTTTAGCTTAGATTCTTAAGCTCTTTATACCGAGCAGAAACTGGTCAGGATGACATTTTTTTAAGAATATTTGGCCTCTTTAACGACCCATGGGCCTTCCAAGAAGGCGAGAACATGATGGTGACGTCTTCTTGCGACAGCTAAGGATTTTGCTTATTGAATATAGGAAAAAAGGGTATTGAAATTGTTTCAGAAAAAGCAATCCAAAGCCTGATGCAAGCCATTACCGAAAGCCGCAGATTCACCAAGTTGTCTCATCCATCTTATAGTCCTGATATAACGCCAGGCCCTGCCTGATTCAAACCATTAAAGAAGGGAACTAAAATTTTCCTCAGATCATGAAATGAAGGCAGGTATAGGATGGTCCTTTTAAGGCACAGGCAAAAGATTTTTTTAGTTGAAATAGAACAATTCGTGGAGCTCTGAATTAAGGGTAGTAGTGGATTTACATCTGTTCAGCAGTGCTTGATATTAATTCGAACGCACAAGGAGGCAAAGTGGATACTTTCTTTGAAATTTCTTGTATATCTTCATGTTCAACTTAACGTTGAGAACCACTCGAATGATTCAATGTGATTTCCGAGATTATATGCATCATCTTCAGAGAAAAGTTCTGTAAAAAACCGAAAAACATTTCCAGAAATAACACGAAATTAATAAGTTTCGGTGACACATGTCTAATAATAAAATATATAATAATACATATAATCTATAACCGATTATAAAAATATAACCGTTAATAACTACTTGAGATTTAATCTACATTATGGATAACTGCATACGTTTTATATTAAAAGATAAGGGATTTTTTTTTATTGAGTAAGTGTATTCAAGTTAGTTTAAAAACAGGTTTCATGTTCGAGATAAGAAAGTTGTCTGTTAATAAAGTATTGCAAAAAACTGAATTTTACTTAATATTTTCTTCTTATGAGCGCAGCGCCCGTGCTGCAGGGAAATTCCTAAAGCGCCACGGGATGCGTGTGCGGAAAAGCCATTCATGTTGGCCTTGAATCACTGAAAGTTGTACTCGGTGAGAAAAACAATCCTGGGCAAATCAATCCAAAAAAAAAATTTACATATAAATGTTTAAAAAGGATTGTACGAGGAGTAACAAGTTGAACCTCATACGGATGCGCATTAATAGTATTCACCGGTATGAGATATATTAAGCGGACCACATCCATAGAATACTTTCCATGAAAATACTTGTAGAATAGATTCAAGTCGCCAACCGTTCTTCGATATTCCTTGGTATTAAGATTTGTGATGAGTTCTGGATCTCCAATTAGGAGAAGAGCTCTTTTTTTAATATAATTCTACAAATGCAGTATATGTTTAGGAGCACAGCCCCAAAAATAGGAGGAGTGTTCAATCGTTGATCGAATTTAAGCTTTGTATAGAATTTGTCATCCTGGGTGACTTTAATGTCCACAACATCAACTGGCTTAAGTATTCAAATATTACCGACCAACAAGGTCGTGAAGCTGAACAATCCTCAATCAGTTATGGCTAAACTTAGCTTATTGACGAGCCAACACGGATCCCTGATTGAGACGGAGAGTTCGCCAGTCTTCTTGATCTGTTTTTAACCAACAGTTCAGAGATTTACACTGACACCGGAAATCCGCCGTTAGGTTCTTCCGACCATAAACTGCTTTCGACATCGAGTATCATACCAATCAGTGCCAGGGAGGTGCCTAAACCGCGCAAGATTTGGCACCACAAATCTGCTAAATGGGAAGAACTCATAGAATATTTTCAAACTTTGACTTGGTTACACGTTTGTTTTCGATTCGACGACTTACCTGGCTGCGCTAAGGGGGTTTCCGATGTTATTTTGGCTGGTATCGACACTGACATCCTTTTTTCAAAGAAATCCCTTCCAACGGCAAGCCTTGGTTTGACAGAAAATACAAAGAAGCTGTTGTTTCTAAATATCTCGCCTACCGACAGTGGCGTGAAAATCCTAACATCATAAATCTTAACATCTTTATTCGTGCCCGGAACAGATGCAAAGAAATTATAAACGAAACCAAGAAGGCACACAATCAATGAATTAGAAACAAACTGCTTGCTTGCCCTAACAATTCTAGATCCTTTCAGTTAGTCGTTAAGGCAGTTAGTTAAAATTTCACCAAATCCACTATACCACCACTCACACGGCCGGATAATTCTATTGCAACAACACCTGTTGAAAAGCGAACTTGTTGGCTGAACTCTTTGCTTCACATGCTACTGTTGATTTACAAGGAAAAACACCACCTACTATTCCCATAGTGCAGTTAAGGAAGCCCGATATTGTCTCCAGACAGCGTATCATAAAACGTATTTTAATGAAGTTAGACACCAAAAAAGCTTCCGGCGCTGACGGAATACCTGCCATAGTACTCAAAAACTACGGGTGAGAAGTAACACTGGTTTTCTGTAGACTTTTTAACCTATCCTACTGAAAGGGAATATTTCCTTTTTGCTGTAAACGCCCCACAGTTCTGCCGATACCCAAAAAAGGCAAGAAGACCTTCCCAAACAACTACCACACTGCTTTCAACAATATCGAAAGTCTCTTCTTAAAGGATTGAATATTATTAGCGACCATCAATTTGACTTTCGTAAACATAGATCAACAGGAGATCTTCTAACTTATGTAACACATGTTTGAATGAACGCAATTGAACACTGTGGAGAATCTCGAGCGGTTGCTGTTGACATATTCAAGTCATTCGATCGTAGTTGGCTCGTTGGATTGTTGGCTAAGCTACGCTCTTCTGGTATGTCTAAAAAGTTCTGTTTATGACTCTCAAGTTTCCTCAAAGTGCGTTCTTTACCAGTGGCAACGGACGGATTTCTTTCTAACACCTCCACTATCAACGCCGGTGTGCTCCAGGGCTCTATACTGTCTCCTACTCTCTTGCCCATTTACAGTAACAATCTGCTGGAAAAGACCAGGAATCTAACCTACAACTTTGCAGATGCTCATCATTCACTTTAAACGCTCAAACATCGGCTACTCATGCAAATATCCGCAGAGAGCAGGAGGTTGTTCAACTTAATAAAGACCTGGAAGATTCTATCTTGGAGTGACAGTAACGAAGTAGAATTTAACTCTACAAAAACCCAGGTGGCAGTTTTTCCCAAAAATTTAACGTTGCTGAACCCGATATAGTTGTGTCGGGGCATTTCATTCCTCTAGCATCGTCACTCAATTTGCTCACCGTTAATTTGGGAGCAAACATGTTTTGGCGTGAACATGTTGCAAGCATAGCAAAGAGAGCTTCTCAAAAGCTGGGAATATTATTTCGAACTAGAAAGCTTTACACTCCACAACAACAGTTAATTCTCGAAGAACGGTTGGTGACTTGAGTCTATTCTACAAGTATTTTCAAGGAAAGAAAGTGTTCTATCGATGTAGCCCATTTAATTCCTCTCAAAACGGTGCATGCTAGAAATAAATCTCGCGCTAATATTTCACATCCGTATCAAGTTCAATATTCCCAGCTTTTGAGAAGCTCTCTTTGCTATATGTGTGACATATTCATGCCAAGACATATTTGCTCCGAAATTAAAGTCCAGAAAATTGTCGAGTTGAACAACGTTAACTTTTTTAGAAAAAACCGCCTGGGTTTTTGTAGCGTTAAATTCTACTTGGTTACTGTCACTCGAAGATAAAATTTCTTCCTTCTTTGTTAACTTGAAGAGCTTCTTGCTGTCTGCGGATATTTGAATGAGTAGCCGTTGTTCGAACGTACTATCATCTGCAAAGCTGTAGATTAGGTTTCTGGCCGTACCAGCCCATAGTTAATCTAAACGGAACAGCGAGTAGGAGACAGTATGGAGCCTTGAGTCACACCGGTGTTGATAGGGAAGGTATTAGGAAGAAATTCGTCGACTGCTACTCGTAAAGAACACTCTCTGAGAGACTGTTTAGATAGGCCATAAGAGCGTAGCTTAACCTACAATCCTCCATGCCAAACACAGTCCAATGCCTTGGATATATCATATACTTTATACACCATACATGATCGCTAATAATATTAAATGGTCCTAAAATCTAAAATATTTTATCAAATAGATTTATGTTGGGAATGTGGAATCTTGGGCACAATAACAATACTTAGTATATATCACCACTACATCAAACACTTTATTTGTGCACTTGACGCGCGTTTCGCTAACCATGTTAGCTTCATCAGGAGTGATGATTGACTAAAGCTAAACTACAAATCTACCCTATCCTTGAATTACTCAGGTGGAACTAATGGCATAGGTGAGGCCATCAGTTCCGGTCAAGTAACCAGTAGAGGGGAATTTAAGGAATAGGCCCTCTGTCTTTATTTAAACTAATTTTACATTTTATAATTTCCATACTTTCGGATGCGTTCAACAATTTCCCCTTCAGATACATTTTTAATTAATCTTAGATTATCTAACGTTACAGTAAGATCAGCATCAAGGGCATGTTCGGCAATGCTAGACTTTTCTGCTCTATTGTATTTTCAATGTGCTAAATGTTCTTTAAATCGTGTTTTAATTGACCTTTTTGTCGCAATCATTAAAATTAATTTTATAAATTCCACTTTTCTCACAATTAGGAATCTTATCTTTGGGATTTCCTAAGATAGTCCTCAAATTGTCTGATGACTTATAGACTAAGATGAGACCTACCTTATTAAATACCTTATTGAGTCCCCTGCTATATTTCGGGTTATATGATATGGAGACATACTTGGTCTTAGTTTCCTAGCGTGTAAAAAAAGTGGAATTCTGAATATTTAACCTGTTATATTTCTAATACGATTCCTATCATTATATTCAGAGAAAAACTGACCAAACGATGAACTAAAAATTGTAATGCGGCTAATTTGTGTTGTTTGCATTGAAATGAATCATTAGGAATATATCTATCTGCTACTGTGTCTTTTCTATAGATATCAAATTCTAACCTATTATTATTTTTAATAATTAAAATATCTAGAAAAGTTTTCCTTTATTCCCAATTCGTAAGTGAATTTAATGGAATCATACCGGCTATTTAATTTGGAAACAAAATCATCTATATTTGTTTTCTCTGTATCAAAAATCTCGAAAACATCATCCACATACCAATACTCAAATTCTTGACTGGCTTCGGTTTCAAACTTACTCATGAATAAATTGGCTATGAAAGGTGATAAGCAGTTACCCATAGTTGTTCCTTCTTTCTGAACATAAAATTGACTGTTATATTGAAAATAATTTTGCTCCATACAAAGTTTAGATAACGTTAAGTATTCATGAATAATTTCGTCCTCAATCCTTAGGATGAATGACTTTGAGGACGAAAGTATTCATGAATACTTAACGTTATCTAAATTTTGTACGGAACAAAATTGTTTTCAATATAACAGTCAATTTTGTGTTCAGAAAAAGAAGAAACAGTTATGGGTAATTGCTTATCACCTTTCATAGCCGATTTATTCATGTGTAAGTTTGAAACCGAAGCCAGTCAAGAATTTGAGTATTTCCCAAGGGTATAGTATAGGCATATGGATGATGTGTTCGCGATTTTTGATACAAAGAAAGCAAATATAGATGATTTTGTTTATAAATTAAATAGCCGATACGAAATTGAGAACAAAGGACAACTGCCTTTTCTAGATATTTTAATTATTAAAAATAATAATAGGTTAGAATTTGATATCTATAGAAAAGACACAGTAACAGATAGATATATTCCTAATGATTTATTTCATTGCAAACAACACAAATGAGCCGCACTACATTTTTTAGTTCATCGTTTGGTCACTTTTTCTCTGAATAAAGTGCACTTCAATAACGAAAGAAGTCGTCTTAGAAATAACTAGAGTTAATGGTTATGATGAAGACTTAGTAAATAAGTTAATAAATAGACATAAGTTCAGGTTAAATATTCAGAAATTCCACCTTTTTTACACACGAAGAAAATAAGACCAAGTATGTCTCCATACCATATAATTCGAAATATAGCAAGGGACTCAATAAGGTATTTAATAGGATAGGCCTCACCTTAGTCTATAAGTCATCAGACAATCTGAGGAATATCTTAGGAAATCCCAAAGATAAGAGTCCTAATTGTGAGAAAAGTGGAATTTATGAAATTAGTTGTGATGATTGCGGCAAAAAGTATGTTGGGCAAACTAAAGGTCAATTAAAACACGATTTAAAGAACATTTAGCACATTTAAAATACAGTAGAACAGAAAGGTCTAGCATTGCCGAACATGCTCTTGAAACTGATCATACTGTAACATTAGATAATCTAAGATTAATTAAAAATGTATCTGATTGGAAATACGAAAGTATGGAAATTATAAAATGTAAAAGTAAGTAAGTAAATAAAGACAGACGGCCTATTCCTTATAGTCCCTTTAGCCATGTAACTGATGGCTAAGTATAATTAGGGTAGATTTGTAGTTTAGCTTTAGTCAATCATCGCTCCTGATGAAGCTTACATGGTTAGCGAAACGCGCGTCGAGTGCAAAAATAAAGTGTTGACATATACTGAGTAGTAAAATAGATTTGAACGATCTGGGCAGATTCCACGTATCTCCTAATTAATAAAAGCTTTTGAAAAACTGACAAAACTTCCATTTACAACTCGTATGCTAAATTGCTTCCGGCTTCTTCGCCATATACCTGTATTACCAACGCCGGCAAACAACATTACTCCCCAGGAACCATGTAACCACGTAAAATGTAATACGGACTACAATTATGCAGAACTGAGATTCTGTAAGAAAAAAAGGAAAGAGATCCATTTTTTAGTGTTCCGTATAGAACACTTATAAGATAACTTTGGTATCTGTCTGTCTGTCTGTCCGTCTATCTGCCCCTCTCTCGCCCGATTTTCTCCGAAACTATTTAACATATAAATTTGGCACTAATATAGAACTTGATGGCCCCATCAGAGTCGTTTTGAAAGTTAAATTTTGACTTAAAGGGTTAATTTTTTTACTAGGTCATCGAGTGGGGTGCCAAATGAAAGCTTGTGAAAACTGGAAACAAACGAAAAACAAAAATATATATAATGTAATACTTGCGCACATTTTTCTTTGAATAATTTTTAAAAAATTTCCAAAAACCGCTGTCCCCATCTTATCTCGAAAAGTATTGATCAAAAGATTTTGAAAAAATTCTAAAATATTCTCCATAGGGTGTAGACTGAACGAAAATTATCACGAGTGTATTACCTTTAATAATTTATCTGGCATATAAAAAACAAGTTTTCAACAAAAATCGGAAACAAATTTTATTGAAAACTCATTTGGGGTGTGTTTTGTTAAGTCACTGATTGTTTTATACCTTCGTAACAAAATTTTTTATTTTGAGACCAGTCAACGTACGGAACACTAATTGCGTAAGTCCGACTTGCACTTGGCCGGTTATTTTGTAATAAATGTCATTCAGTCATCAAGTTCGATTATTATTGGTTGACTCGAGCGACTTCCAAATTTAAAAGGAAATGGAAGACACATCACATATCATTTTACCACTTATCTTCGTCCTTCACATGCTGAAATAGTTTTTAGTTTTTCTAGTAAGAATGTAACCTCAATCAAAACTACTCTTTATTTGAACCTACTGTTTCGAGTTTTCGATCTTTTGCGATATAGTTAGTTACTGATTTTGTTATTACTTTTAATTTTTATATTGAAAAAAAAACAAATAAGGAAAATAAATTATAATAATGAAGAAAACAACCGCTGAAAGGAAATATAACTTTTCTTTATAATAAACATTAAACAGTACTGAAGAAAACAAATCGCCACCAAAAATACCAGAATACGTATTTAACTATTGGCAGATGAAGTTTAAACACTGTAACGTTCAGGGAAATAAGACAACCAGTCGATATTTTTCAAATCAACGATATTGTTGTGTTGTATAAAGATTCAAGCGAGGCAGAATTATACCGGTACGGAAATGAAGGTTTTATAGAATATGAAATGAGAAAAGGAACTCTTTTCTTTCCGTTTCCTTATCCCTTTTTTCCTTATTTTCGTTACAGAATACCAGCCCTAGTCACTCTCTACATAGAAAAATTAATGCAGGGAAATCAGATCAGTCATAATAGCCTCATAGAAAACTGCAAAAAGGGGTCAAATCCAAAAAAAGTTTCCAAGTTATATTTTATGGCAGAAATCTCTTCTTTTTTGATATATAAGTCCCCCCCGGCTTGCCCCCCTTATTTTGGGTTGAGAGGGTTAAAAAATGTTTTTTTTTTTTTTGCAATTTGTAGCTTTCCTGTTGACTTTAGAGAAAAATGTTTGAAATAAAAAATATTCTACGGAAAATTTCAGATTGATATAGGCTTTTCAGAAAAAAAAATTATGCCAATTTTCACCGCTAGACGGCATTTTAATTACTTACATGAACAGTTGAAGGGAAATATGTATTATAAACTTGTATTTTTACACTATTATTTATATATATGCATATATTTTGATCTTTATAAATAGTAATTTTACGTATCTATAATATATATAAAATGCAACGTATCTCTGTCTGTCTGTCTGTCCGTTAGTGCGCTTATCACTGGAGAACCACTTATCCGATTTACGTACTTTTTTTTTTGAAACATACATATGTTCTCTGGCCAGGTTATAGGCTATATTTTATTACGATAGGTAGCATAAAGAATGAGCAGTGACGTAAAATAGTGAATGAAGTCGGAAAAAAAGTCTGCCGCTAGCGCGTTCCTTTGCAATACACACCTAAACCATTAAATATGGAACAATATTATGTAGCAGAGAATATCTATAATCTATAATATATATAAAATGCAATGTCTCTCTGTCTGTCTGTCTGTCCGTTAGTGCGTTTATCACGCGAGAACCACTTATCCGATTTACCTGTCTTTTTCAATTCATACATATATTCTTTGGCCAGGTTATATAATAATAATAATAATAATAATAATCTATGTTTATAATATATACAAAATGCAACGTCTCTCTGTCTGTTTGTCTGTCCGTTAGTGGGCTTATCCCTCGAGAACCACTTATCCGATTTACGTGATTTTTTAAATTCATACATATGTTCTCTGACCAGGTTATAGATATATATTTTATCACATCTATAATATATATAAAATGCAACATATCTCTGTCTGTCTGTCTGTCCGTTAGTGCGCTTATCACTGGAGAACCACTTATCCGATTTTCGTACTTTTTTTTTTAAAACATACATATGTTCTCCGGCCAGGTTAAAGGCTATATTTTATTACGATAGGTAGCATAAGGAATGAGCAGTGACGATAATAGGGAATGAAATCGAAAAAAAGTTTGCCGCTAGCCCGTTCTCTTGCAATACACAGTCTAAACCATTAAATATGGAACAATATTATGTAGCAGAGAATATCTATAATCTATAATATATATATAAAATGCAATATCTCTCTGTCTGTCAGTCTGTCCATTAGTGCGTTTATCATGCGAGAACCACTTATTCGATTTACATGTATTTTTTTAAATTCATACATATATTCTTTGGCCAGGTTATATAATAATAATAATAATCTATATCTATAATATATATATATAAAATGTCTGTCTGTCTCTCTGTCTGTCCGTTAGTGCGCTTATCACTGGAGAACCACTTATCCGATTTACGTGCTTTTTTTTAAACATACGTATGTTCTCTGGCCAGGTTATAGAATATATTTTATTACGTTAGGTGACATAAGGAATAACCAGTGACGATAATAGTGAATCAAGTCGGAGTTTGCCGCTAGCGCGTTCTCTTGCAATACACTGCCTAAAGCATTAAATATGGAACAATATCATGTAGCAAAGAATATAATATATATAAAATGTAACGTTTCTCTGTCTGTCTGTCCGTTAGTGCGCTTATCACTCGAGAACCACTTATCCGATTTACGTATTTTTATAAATTTATACACATGTTCTATATAATTCGATATAAGCCTAGATAATGGAAGATAAGGTGAGATAATGGGAGATAAGGAGAAATAATGGGAGATAAGTCGAGATAAGCCTCGATAATAGGAGATAAGGTGAGATAATGGGAAATAATGGGAGATAAGGAGAAATAATGGGAGATAAGTAAAGATAAGTCTAGATAATGGGGAGTTATGGTGAGATAATGGGCGAAAAGGAGAAATAATGGGAGATAAGGAGAAATAATGGGAGATGAGCAGAGATAAGCCTAGATAATGGGAATTATGTGGAGATAATGGGAGATAAGGAGAAATATTGGGAGATAAGAGGAAATAATGGGAGATATTTTATTACGTTGGGTAACATAAGGAATAAGCAGTCACAGTACAGTAGTGAATCAAGTCCACGCGAGCGGAGCCGCGGGCCCGGCTAGTATATACATATAAACACTATCACATACAAGCACATACACACACATACATACATATATATATATATATATATATATATATATATATATATATATATATATATATACTCGTATATATATATATATATATATATATATGTATATATATATATATATATATATATATATATATATATATATATATATATATATATATATATATATATATATATATGTATATATATATATATATATATATATATATATATATATATATATATATATATATATATATATATATATATATATATATATATATATATATATGTTAGCTGTCAGCATTCCCTATATGGAAAAACCCCCGTTCCAGGCCCTATTGAAACCCGAAACCATTAATTTATAGTTATTATGACAGATATGACTATAGCTTATAAAAACTGTTTATGTAACCCTAAGGAGATTTAGGTAACGGGATACTTTTGGTATGCACTATGATTTATAGTTTAGAGAGTCGTAGTAGTCGGCCAGCTTTGTTAGATGTCAATGGAATTGTTAATAAAAGTTATTGTTGTTGAAATTGCCCAAAAGTGTTTAAATTATTTTTTTTTTAATAAAAGCTAACATATATATATATATATATATATATATATATATATATATATATATATATATATATATATATATACATGATGGATTTAGATCATCTATGTCTACGGAAATTGCAGCTGACCATTTTGTAGACTATATTCATAACCAAATTGAGAAGAATCTGATCGTTGTCGGACCTTTCTCTAACCTCTCGCATGCCTTCAATTCGTTCGATTTCGGCTTTGCTCAAGGAAAATTAAATAGGATTTGAATACGAGATGCTGCACTGTCACTCATAGTGTCATTTTTGACAATCAGAAGAACAAGTAAATACAGATAAACAATTTTCACAAAACTGTAATCTTCATATCGGAGCTTTGCAGGGCTCTGTGTTGACTCCATTAATTTTTTTGTTGTTTATAAAAGATTTTTCTTTTCCAGGTCGAATCATCAAGTTTGCTGACACTTCAGCAGCAATTTCTCGTAGAAATGAGGCAGAAGCAATAGAGAATATTAAAAAACTTTGTCGGGATATAAATGCTTGGTGTTTCTCTTACAGACTGATCTTGAAAATAGTTATGGTGCACTTCTTCAATGCCAAGTCGAAACAAATAACGGTAGAGAGAAAACAAGATTTCTAGGTACTACACTGGAATGCACAGTTGAACCATGTCTATTCCAAACTGAATAACGCCTACACAACATATAATGGCATCTTGTAAATCCTACGAGTATATATCGCTTTTCTTTTAGTCTTGCTTGGATACTTCCACAGGTTATAGAGTTTATAGATTTAATTCTTTTGAATTTTTCTTGTGCCTTTTAAATAAGTGATGCTAACATTTCACCTGTCATTCTGTCGACTTCTTCAGAATTTGTTCCACGAACTGACTTCTTCGGAATCTAGTATGAAAATGATGTAATTCCGCTAGCATAGGCCGTTTCACTGGGATTAAATAATTTTCGTGCTAGATTCTGAGGCAGTCAGCTCGAAGAACAAGCTCTGAAGAAGATGGCTAAACGTCAGCATCACTTATTTAAATGACACATAATCGGGAAGAATTATACTTATCTTATTGGTTTTTTTTTTATGAATAGGAAATAGGGCAAAAAAGCCGAGATGAACACCGGCTCCTTGCATACTACTATTTCCCAGTACATTGATTTATGGCAGGTGTTTAAAGAATGTCAATTGAACAATAATAGGTAGAGGATGGAGCGTACGTTATTTTTATTAATGGTTTTATTCCACAAATTCTTGAGTTATGTCAAAAATGAAATAAAGATTAAGTAATTCTACTATTTGCAGACAAGTTCGCACATACGGTCGTGAATTTTTCAAGCACACCTCGTAAAAATTAAAACAAACTGTGTTTCTGATAAGACGTTAGGTGTTTATTTAAGTTTAAATTTACAATAATAAATCTCGAATGAACTTGCACCTGTCAAATTGTTTATTTAAGTCTTTTAAATCGATGAGTAATTAATAGCTGTTTATAGACATACGGCACCTACGAATGCCACATAGTCAGAGAGGATTAGAATAGTAAATTTTTTGGGAAAGATTATATGGTAATAGTTATTTATCTTATCGAATTCGTAACAATTTGATATATAGGATATTGTTTAAGTTATTTTTTACCTTGTTATAGTACTCAGTAAATAAGTCATTTTGCGGAATACAGATATGTTGTTATAAAAATAGTTTAATATATATATATATATATATATATATATATATATATATATATATATATATATATATATATATATATATACATATATATATATATATATATATATATATATATATATATATATATATATATATATATATATATATATATATATATATACAGTAATACCCCGCTTAGCGCGACCCCGTTACGCGCGGTTTCACTATAACGCGAAATACAAAATGCACTTTCAAAAATTTATTCAGGTTTGGACATATTGCAGAGTATAGACAATAATGATGACCGTGTCTTGACCGTGTGTCAAACAATTAAAAACAGTGTTGGGTGTTATGAACGTATTTTACAAGAACGTAAACAAAACGTTACCCAAAAGACAATAGATGTATTTTTCCGTAAAAAATAAGAGTATGTATTGCATAAAGTGTTCTTAGAATTAAAGTGATTGATTAAAATGATTTGTATTTTTTTGTATTAAATTTTGACTATGTTTAATCATAAACCTCGATATACGCGAATTTCAGTTAACGCGATTTTTTTCGGAACGTATCCCTCGCGTAAAGCGGGGTATTACTGTATATATATATATATATATATATATATATATATATATATATATATATATATATATATATTTATATATATATATATATATATATATATATATATATATATATATAGAGTGGGTCAAAATTTTTTTTTTAAAAGTTAACCCCCTGAAAATTTTTTATTTTTTGTGAATAACAACAAATTTTATTGAATTTGAGCGACATCTATAGCTCTCTTCCTTGGTGTAACAAATAGATTATGTTTGGATTTTTTGAATTCTCTAGTCTACCCGTTGTCATCATCATAATCTCCACAAGTTTACCCTCTTGTACCCTAGGCCAGCTCTCCTCTAACCTCATATAATTCTTTTTTCAACATCTGCATAACAGAAAAAAAAAAACACGTAAGGGCTTTTTGGTCAGACGACTCTTATACTGTTCCACCCTTATATAAAGTCTTTCTCAACTACTTTTTTAATGAAAAATAACCCATAATAGGCCTTTTTGATAACCTTTTAACAAAAAAATAATTTATATTAGGTCTTTTTCATCAACTTTTTATCATAAAAACAACTACATTAACTTCATTAACGCCTTTTTTACATCTACACACGCACACATCAATCTTCCTCTAATGCCTTTTTAACAATCCTTTTTTCCAAAAAACAACCATTAACCCTCTTCTAATGTCTTTTTGGCGATCTTTTTATAAAAAAAAAAAAACTACTAACTTCATTACTGCCTTTTTAAGATCTAGCCTACCCACATTACACACTAAAAATAACCAAGAGAATTCTAACAATAAACTTCATTGTCATAATAAAGACTTTTTAACCTAGTCTAGAACACCCCTTATCACCATAATAAGGACTTTTTGATCAACCAACATTAACGCCAGTTTGACCTACAACCAACACCCACACACACACACCTCGACGACGATGATCATCTTCAGCCGTAACGTCACTAGTGAACCGTACAACTTCACAATCTCGCCCATCGTTAACCAGAACGTAAGGTCTACAGTGTTGTCCAGATCTGACTAGGCTTTTCCCAAAACAAATTTAATAAAAGAAATATTATAAAAATTATTACCTTTTAAAGTAACTACTTCGTGAAACCTATCAAATAATTACACAAGTTTTACATTTCAATACTTTATTATAATAAGTAAAAATTTTAACACAAGTAATTCAATAAAATATTCCTTGCTTCATTGTAAAAACGACGGAACAATAAAGAAATTATTAAGGTAGCTAGCAAAGATTCTAAAACAGACAAAAGATTTGTTGTCGGAGTCGGCTGACTTTTCAGTAGCTTTTTAGTGGCTCTTTCTCTGCTTTGCTGTGGCCAAGTGACGACGCCCTCTACCAAAATGTCAAATTTACGTTTAGTTTGTTAATTTACAACGACCGTTTATAAATTTTGCAATACATCATGGATAAAGTGACGTAAAGATCAATATTATTACAGTTTTATTTAGAGATATCCATAGATTAACATTGGTGTTAATTAAGAAATTTGTAGAAAGTGTAGAATATAGCAGCAAGTGTGATAGTTCATGTCGTTCGGTCCAGATGGTTTAGTTATAAATATGTCACGCACAACCTAGAATATTTTATATGGAGATCGATTCCACATTTAAGTTACATAAAAATAATAAATAAATACGTTTTTAAACCTACTTTATTTTTTCACTTTAGCATTAAAAAAATCTTACAATTTTTACAAGAAAATCGTTTACCATTTCGGTATTAATTTTGGAAAAGTTAAGAGAAAAATCTATGTGAAATTCTGTTTTTATTTTGCCCAAACCCAAACAGCTGTTAACTTAAAAGTGAAAATCAACTGTTAAAAGGTAACGATCCAGTTGTTCTCTCGCTTTACCAAGGAATTATTTCTTTTGAAATAATAAATAATTTTTTTTTTTAAATTATTGTTAAATATTATTTCTACTATGTATTTTCTATTATTATTTTTATTTGTTACTAGATTCATTTTGCCTGAAATTTAAAAATCTTTAATTGTTGAAAAAAATCGTATGTTTGGCAACACAGGCCTGCGTTTGCGCTAGTTAGTACAATGACAGACTTTCAGAAGCGAGTAGGTTGAGCTGGTAGAATTCATTTGTGTCTTTTTTTTTTAAATTTTTCAAATATTTTCGAATTTGAAAAAAGTATTAAATGTGCTTGTACACGAACCCACGAGTCACCCGTTTCAATATATGCAGTGAATTTCATAACACCTTGTATATATATGGTAGTGCTTGGATTAAGTTAGTCTGTACCTTGAGGCAGTTAAATTCAGTGCTTATTTTAGAACTCTCCGCTCGCTACATTTAAACATAATCCAACATTATTAGCAGTACACTCAGGAAAAGACGACTGGAAACGATGATTTACGATTTGATTAAATGCAAGCGTTGTCAGATTTATAGAATTTAAAATGTTCAATGATTCACCAGGTTTCAATTATTACTTTTCTCATCTACTAGCCAGTTTTTAGGCTATAACTATTATACGCTGACTTGATTAGAACATGATTAACATTTGGATCGTAAGATAGGAACCTAACTAACTTAGCCTAAGTATGGATATATTTTAACTTAAGATATTTCATTACTATAAACTCAAAATTAAACTTAATATCAATTACGATTAACTTAAGTTAATCCGGGGGGTTGCTGGATCTTGGCAGAAGGCGGTGGGCTTGGCGTGGGGGGAGGGCGGTAGATGATCCTGACTGTGGGGTTGGGAGGGTGTTTTGCTTTGTCCAGGAATTTGAGCTAGGCGCTGCTGATGAATTCCCGGATTGTCGGCATCTGGAGGTCTCTGTGGAGCTCAGTGTTACGAATCAACCATGGGACTTTGTCGATGATGAGGAGGGTCCTGTTCTGGATGATCTGGAGACTAGATCTGCGGGTGCGTAACGTCTGGCACCATACTGGGCGGCAGTAAGACATTTCGGCTCGGATGATCATCTTGTAAATTGTCAATTTGTTGCGAGTCGACAATTTGCTGCACTTGTTCAGGAGTGGGTACACCTCACCGAAGAATTGATTTGCTTTCTTGGCGGAGGCGGTAACATAGGTCCTTCTATACTAGCCGTTTGTCGTAGTGGAGGCCCAGGTTCCTTGGAAGGTGTTCAGTATATCATTAAAAGTCTAATCCAATGCGGTAAAATTATCGTGAAGAGTTTTAGTTAATAGAGAAGAAAGTAAAGAATATTTATAAGAAACAGCTGAATATTTGATAAATTTATACTTTAATAAGTTATATATAACCACATATAACCTGCTATTAAAATTAACAAATATAAATGACAACACCGGTATACATTTCCAAAAAGTTTACAACAAGACTACTAGCGATCAGTCAGAGGTGCTGTACAAACAGCGTTGAAATGTTGTCCAGTATTTTCTACTTATCTTTACCGCACTCAATGCCCTTAATAATGGATCACTGATTTGGCTGGAAACACTGTGTGTCTATTATTTTTAAATTCATAAAAAATAAATTCGTGCTGAACAATATAAAATGCAACGTCTCTCTGCCTGTCTGTCTGTCTGTTAGTGCGCTTATCACTCGAAAACCACTTATCAGATTTACGTGTTTTTTTTTTTGAAAACATACATATGTTCCCTGATTAGGTTATAGGATATATTTTATTATGTTAGGTAACATAAGGAATAAGCAGTGGTGATAATAGTGAATCAAGTCGGAAAAAAGTTTCCGCTAGCGCGTTCTCTTGCAATACACTGCCTAAATCATTAAATATGGAACAATATGGTGTAGCAAAGAATATAATATATATAAAATGAAACGTATCTCTGTCTGTCTGTTCGTTACTGCGTTTATCACTCGAAAATCACTTATCCGATTTACGTGTTTTTTTTTTCAATTCAGACATATGTATGTTGTCTTTCCAGGTTATGTAATAATAATCTATATTATATATATATATATATATATATATATATATATATATATATATATATATATATATATATATATATATATATATATATATATATATATATATATATATACATATATATATATATATATATATATATATATATATATATATATATATATACATATAAATAATGGAAGTAAAAACTCAAACAACAAAAGCATCATTAATATCAGGATACTTAAGAGATATAATTTGGAGAAACAAATATATGAGCACCAGGAGCAAAGTAAGAATATACAAAACATGCGTAAGACCGATCATGACGTACGCGATAGAAACCAGAGCGGAGAACACAATAACAAAACGACTCCTAAGAACAACAGAAATGCGAACACTTAGATCGATAACCGGACATACCTTATTTGACCGGAAGAGATGTGAAGAAATAAAAGAAATGTGCGAAATACAGGATGTGGTGAGATGGGCAAGGAATAGGAGAAGAGAATAGAGAGACCATGTGGACAGAATGCCAAATGACCGGTTGGCTAAGGTTGCAAAAGAGAAGCGACCAAACACACCTCGACCGCTTGGAAGACCACCAATAAGAGGGTATGAGAGCCGGTCTTCATCATAGCAATTGTTTCTAGGAAACCTTTCAAGTGAACACAGGACATGGTCCTAATGTAGGAAGAAGAAGAAGAAGAAGAAATGCTATACAGTCTTGGGGAATTCATTCTAAAGGGATGTAGTTCTCTATTTTAAAGCTTTCTTGAGATGGGTGATACAAGAAATGACAAGCTGATCCTCATACGAAGATGATGTATTAACGCCATATATATTCCTAGCATTCACTACTGTTGGAGGAATCAAGCGGGCTACATCCATTGAACACTTTTCATGGAAATACTTATAAAATAGCCTCAAGTCACCAATTGTTCCTTGAGGTTCTAAGGAATCAAGATTTTGGTGAGTTCTAGGTCTCTAATTAAGCGAATAGCTCCCCTTTAAATCGAATCCAACAAATGCAGCGTATGTTTGAAAGAAGAATTCCAACTTGGGTCCATTTAAGCTTT
>CM032455.1:41222758-41235258 GCA_019049505.1 Pachyrhynchus sulphureomaculatus | reverse complement strand
GTGCGCTTAGCACTCAAGAACCACTTATCCGATTTACGTGTTTTTTTTTTATAAAATGCATATGTTCTCCGGCCAGGTTATAGAATCTATTTTATTACGTTAGGTAATATAAGAAATAAGCAGTGACGATAATAGTGAATCAAATCTACGCGAGCTGAGCCGCGAGCACGGCTAGTTTAATTATAAATGAGTGATGATTTCCACTACAACTGAAGGGATTAAACCTCCCATTTTATTTTAAATAATTTTTTTAAATCACGGTAAAATTAAAAAAAAAATAATCTATATACTTTTTTTTGTAGAATTTCCTGTTCTTTCATGTGGTTCTGTTAGTTTTTCGAAATCTTTTTTATTTTTAAAGATATTTACGAAAAACCGCATTTTTCATTTTATTTTCGATTTTGTAGGCGTAGACTTTAGAGCAACTAACTTTTTTGTATCGTATTCTACGTCCAAAAATCTATATGCTAAAATGAAGCTTGTTAACATTTATTGGGAGCTTTTCGTCAAAATTTGCCTCTGATGACTGGACTATGTGCTATGATATAGATACTCGTCTTTAGTGTTCCGTACGGAACACTTATAAGATGACTTCGGTGTCTGTCTATCCGTCTGTCACACCCGATTTTCTCCGAAACTACTTGTCATAGAAAGTTGAAATTTGGTAATAATATAGGAATTGATGGCCTCATCAGTGCCATGTAGTTTTGAAAGTTAAATTTTGACTTAAGGCGTTAGTTGTGGGGGGTGAAACCGGAATTGAAAAACAAATTTTTTTTTAAAAAAGTGTGGTGTCAAATGAAAGATTGTGAAAACACGAGTAAAAAATATATATACAATGTAATACTTGAGCCCATTCTTCTTTGTATTCTTTTAAAAAAATCGTGAAAAATCGCTGCCCACCCGCCTTATCTCGAAAAGTACTTATCAAAAAATTTTGAAAAAATTCTGGAATATTCTCCAAGGGGTGTAGATTGAATGAAAATTATCACGAGTGCATTACCTTTAATAATTCATCTGGTATATAAAAAAAATCAAAAATTTCAAGGTCATCAGTTTTCAGTAAAGATTGGAAACAAAGTTTGTTGAAAACTCATTTGGGGTGTGTTTTGTAAAGTCACTGATCATTTTATACTTCCGTTACAAAATTTTTTATTGTAAAAGCATTCAACCTACGGAACACTATTTGCGGCAGTTCAACTTGCACTTGACCGGTTATTTCTAGATGTAATTTCATATTTTTGTAGGATTGTCTCATGTTGGTAGCATGAACTACTGACATATAAACGAACGTATTTTCGCTGTGCAAAAGTACAACTTTGAAACTAGCTTTAGATGTGTTAATGGATAAACGCCAATTATTTGGAACATATTTAAAATTCAAAAAGCTCATCAATGCATAAATGATATTGCACACTCTTACTTATTTCGTACTAGACACTCCACATCAACTTTTAAACACATACAAAGCTTAAATGGACCCAACTTGGAATTCTGCTTCTATTGGGCTCTTTCAAACATACGCTGCATTTGTTGGATTCTATTTAAAGGGGAGCTATTCGCTTAATTAGAGACCTAGAACTCACCAAAATCTTGATTCCTTAGAACCTCAAGGAACAATTGGTGACTTGAGGCTATTTTATAAGTATTTCCGTGAAAAGTATTCAATGGATGTAGCCCGCTTGATTCCTCCAACAGTAGTGTATGCTAGGAATATATATGGCGTTAATACATCATCTTCGTATGAGGATCAGCTTGTCATTTCTTGTATCACCCATCTCAAGAAAGCTTTAAAATAGAGAACTACATCCCTTTAGAATGAATTCCCCAAGACTGTATAGCATTTTTCTTCTTCTTCTTCTTCTTCCTACGTTAGGACCATGTCCTGTGTTCACTTCAAAGGTTTCCTAGAAACAATTGCGATGATGAAGACCAGCTCTCATACCCTCTTATTGGTGGTCTTTCAAGCGGTCGAGGTGTGTTTGGTCGCTTCTCTTTTGCAACCTTAGCCAACCGGTCATTTGGCATTCTGTCCACATGGTCTCTCTATTCTCTTCTCCTATTCCTTGCCCATCTCACCACATCCTGTATTTCGCACATTTCTTTTATTTCTTCACATCTCTTCCGGTCAAATAAGGTATGTCCTGTTATCGATCTAAGTGTTCGCATTTCTGTTTTTCTTAGGAGTCGTTTTGTTATTGTATTCTCCGCTCTGGTTTCTATCGCGTACGTCATGATCAGTCTTACGCATGTTTTGTATATTCTTACTTTGCTCCTGGTGCTCATCATATATTTGTTTCTCCAAATTATATCTCTTAAGTATCCTGATATTAATGATGCTTTTGTTGTTTGAGTTTTTACTTACTCCTTAAGGTTCCTGGTACTTGTTATGTTTGCCCCTAGATATTTGAAGGACATCACTTGTTCTACACTCTGATCATAAATCACGAGTTTGCATCTTTTCGGTTCTTTAGATATTGTAAGGGGTTTTGTTTTCTTTACAGATATTTGCATATTAAACACTTTTGCTGTTTGTTGGAACTTATGTAGGAGTCTCTGTAAGTTATCTTCGTCTTCTGATATGATTATTGCTTCATCGGCGTAGCATATTATTTTTAATTCTTTGTCTCCCAATCGATATCCTCTTCCAATTTTCTATACTTCGTTTATAATTTCATTATGATGTTAAATAAGATTGGGCTTAGGCTATCTCCTTGTCTGATTCCGGTTGTCATAGATGCTTAATTTATTTGCCACTCTTACATATGTGTGGTTGTTGATGTTCAACTCTTTGATTCTTTTTATTATATTCGGGTGAATTCTCCTTTTTTGTAGTAGGGTTATGACATCAGTTAACCGTACCCTATCGAATGCCTGGGTAAGATCAATGAAACACATAAAGGCTATCTTATTAAACTCTATGACTTTTTCGGTAATTTGGCGGATTATAAATATGGCGTCTATAGTAGACCTGTTCTTTCTGAACCCTTGCTGTTCTTCATAGATTCCGGTTAACATTATTTCTTCTGCTAAAATTTTAGTAGTGAACAATTTTAGTACCGCACTCATTAAGCTGATACCTCGATAGTTTTTTGGACCTGTCCTTTCTCCTTTTTTGAAAATTGGTATCAAGATGCTTTCTTCCCATTCGGATGGTATAATCTTGGCTGTGAGTATTTTATTAAAGAAAATCTGTAACTCTTCTAGTAATTTATTACCTCCATATTTGATCATTTCGTTCTTAATTTCGTCCATGCCCGGGGCTTTTCTGTTTTTTAGTTTCGCTGCCATGTACTGTATTTGATTCAAGGAAATGGTCCTATTTGGTTGGGCAACATTTTCATCTTCATGCTGTATTTTCTGTATTAATGAATTGGTTTCTGATGGACTATAGAGTTTTTCGAAATATCTTTCCCATTCTTCCACTGTAATTTTTGTATTTTGTATATACTCATTGATTGTTATTTTCTATTTCTCAGTAGATTCCCTATATTTTTTTGTCCTCTGTACAGATCATGTTCCATATCGTTCAAAAATTTCTCCCAATGCTCTCTTTTGATTCTCTGGATATTCTCGTTGACCCTGTTTCTTACGTTTTAATAATCATTGTATGTTATAGCATTGGATCTGTATTGTAGCTACGATTTTCTTTTTTCTTCAGCTAATGTCTTAACTTCTTGTTTGAACCAAGGCTTTGTGTTTGGTTTTCCCCCTTTCTTTATAATCCTTCTACCAAATGCTTCTTCTGCTGCTTCTGGCATATTAGTTTTTAGTTTTATCCATGCCGTTTCTATGTCATCGGACTCTCGAATGTCATTTGTGGCTATTTTTTTCTGTTAACCTTTGTTGATATAGATATTTGGTTGAGTCGTCGGATAGAGATTCTATATTGATTTTGCTTATTTGTTCGACGGGTTCGCTACGAAGTCGTTGCATGGTTGTTCGTATTTTTGCTATTACAAGATGGTGATTCGTTCCAGCATTGGCGGAAACTAAAGTTCTCACGTCCTGTATTCTTGTTGCATGAATATTTCTATTTGTGTTTGTTGATCTTTGTCCACGTGTATTTTCGAAGGTGTATTTGTGTTGTGGTTTATGTGGATAAAAGATGTTGTTAATTCTAACTTCATTTTGTATGCATAGTTGTATCATTTGTTCACCACTATCGTTTATAGTTTCTTCGTTGAATCGATTGTTGATTCCAGGTATAACTTCATCACCAATTCTCGCATTAAAATCCCCTAGAACTATTATTTTATCATCACTAGGTATGTCGTCTAAAACTGTTTGTAGGTTCTGGTAATACAGGTCTATCTCCGTTTGAGGTTTGCTGCGTATCGGGTGCATATATACTTATTATCAGTGTTGATCTTGATTTTTGTAGTTAGATCGTCACTTGTAGTAGTCTGTCGTTAATATATTTCGTTTTGCTGACTTGGTTTTCAAATCTTTCGTGTAGCAGTATGCCAACCCCTGATGCAGCTCTTTCATTTTTTTTCTTTGCCAGTGTATATCAGTATGTAGTTTTCATATTTGTTGTTTCCTTTGCCTTTTTTTTTGGTCTCCGAGAGTGCACATATGTCTAATTTATGTCTTTTTATTTCAAGTATGATTTCTTGGTCTTTGTTGTTAAATGATGTTGTAACGTGTTAACTTGCCCGCACTTTGTGGCGTCATTTTTTGTACCCTGTGAAAAGTTTTTGTTTGAGCGCAATTTTCTTGCAGCCCCCTTTTAAATTTCTGAGCATGAATTGAGTGAATAAAGATTTTAAAAGAACTAAAGAAATTAAACAAACACTAGCTCAGTTTTCCTTGGTAGAGAAATATGGGTAAGAGATAATTGTTGTACGTCTTTTTGGAATTATTTTTTTTTATGGTTAAAAACTTTAGTTGTACTATTTTTTGGGCACCATTCATTTTAAAATAGAAAGGATCTAATTTCAGCTAAAAAAATGAAAAAATACTGAAGTGTTATACAGTTGTTAAATAAAATAATCAGTCTGGTACAACCCTTCTTATCCTGAAAAGAAAGATAGGTGTACAGTGAAACACTAGCTTTAATCAACAAAAAGAAAATTTATTAATGATTTAAAATAAAAGTTCTAACCCTTGCAGTTTTAAGAATTACAAAAATTCTAGCCTAAAAAGTAGTTATTAAAAGTAGAGTTCCTAAATCAGACATTTTACTTCTAAAACTTTACTACACCCGAAATCGAAGAGTCGTGATATTCACTTCACGATTTATCAGTTCAAATTGATGTTAAAACACTTATTTGCGGGAAATAGATCTACTGATGTATGTTCTGGTGACTTACGGTTTTCCTACGGGTTTCTATTCTTAAATTGAACACACAACCGCTTTCACACATTCCATCACTTATGAGAAGAGCCTACTTTGGCTACTCCATGTAGAAAATACACAAAGCCCACTACGGCTTTACGTTAAAAAACTCGTGCTTAACTTGGCTCTCGTAAATATTGCCAGAAGCCTCTACTGCGGCTTGATGAGAATAAGCCTTCTCGGCGGCTCGATGGAAAAAGGCCACTCGGCGGCTAGGTGGAAAAAAGCCTTCTCGGCGGCTCGATGGAAAAAAAGCCTTGATCTGCTTTCTGCAGACCTTGAAATAAGCCGTGAGAACTCTCTATCTAAAAATCCGGCTTCCGGCATACACACATTTGACCAATCGCGACGTACCACGAATTTTAGGTCGGAAACCCGCACTGCACACTGTAAACCCAGCGGCATTTCTGCGAAATTCGATTGAAAAGAAGTACATTGTAAAGCCAAAAATCAGTAACATTTCATACTCTTAAAACTAAGAAAAAAATGAATGTTGTTAACATCCAATTCTTAGTGAAGTCGGTTTCATGCGTTTGTCCTTATTATGGCTAGGTTGTCATTATTTAATCCAGTCCGTTCCAGGTTACCGAAAAAAAAAAAAAAAAAACCCAGGCGGCAGTTTTGTCTAAAAAAGTTAACGTTGTTGAACCCGACATAGTGTCGGGGCAGTCCATTCCCCCGCATCGTCACTCAATTTGTTGGGCGTTAATTTGGGAGCAAATATGTCCTGGCATGAACATATTGCAGGCATAGCAAGGAGAGCTTCTCGAAAGTTGGGGATATTATTTCGAACCAGAAAGCTTTATACTCCACAACAACTGTTAATTCTTTACAAAGCTCAAATTCGACCAACTATGGAATACTGCCCCCATGTTTGGAGCTTCGCTCCCAAACACACACTGCATTTGTTGGATTCTATTCAGAGAAGAGCTGTTCGTCCGATCGGAGACCGGAACTGACCGGCGGTCTTGATTCGCTGGAACATCTAGGAACGGTTGGCGACTTGAGTCGGTTCTACAAGTATTTTCATGAAAAGTGTTCGAAGGATGTAACTCGCTTAATTCCTCCCAGAGCGGGGCATGTTAGAAAAACACATCGCGCTAATACTTCACATCCGTATGAGATTCAGCTTGTTACTCCTCGTACAACGCTTTTCAAGCAGTTTATATGGAGAACATCATCCCTTTGGAATAATTTGCCCAGGGCTGTGTTTCCCACCGAGTACAATTTACAGCGATTCAAGAATAACGTGAATCGCTTTTTCCGCACACATGCCGCTCCTGGAGCGCGTTAGGGACTTCCTTGTAGCATGTGTGCTAAGCCCATAAAAAAAAATCCTACCGAGTATAATTAACAGTGGTTCCAAACTAATCGCTTTTTTCGCAAACATGTGCGGTATCTTTTGTTTAAAAAAGGCAGCTCAAAGAACCAACAATTCGTTTTAGGAACCTCTATAGATTCAAAAACCGAAAATAATAAATAACTGGTCAAGTGTAAGTTGGACTTGCGCAATTAGTGTTCCATACGTTGATTGCTTTTAAAATAAAAACTGTTGTTACTGAGGTATCAAATGATCAATGACTTCACAAAACACACCCCAAATGAGTTTTCAACAAAGTTTTTTCCGATTTTTACTGAAAACTGGTGACCTTGAATTTTTTTTTTTTTTTTTTAATTTTTTTTTTTTATTTACTAATTAAATTATCAGTACTTTTCGATATAAGGGGGGAGGACAGCGATTTTTTTCGTGATTTTTTAAAAATAATACAAAGACAAGTGTGCGCAAGTATTACATTATATATATCTTTGAACTCGTGTTTTCACAAGCTTTCATTTGACGCCGCCCTCGATGACCAGGTAAAAAAAAAAAATTTTACTTCCGATTTTACCCTCCAAAACTAACCCCTAAAGTCAAAATTTAACTTTCAAAACTACACGGCGCTGATGAGGCCATCAATTTCTTTATTTGTAACAAATTTCAACTTTCTACGTCAAATAGTTACGGAGAAAATTGGGTGTGATAGACAGACAAACACCGAAGTGATCTTATAAGTGTTCCGTAGGGAACATTAAAAATGTAAATGTGCTTTTATGACCATTTACAAAAGTATTTTACGTTTTGAGTCATATTTTTGTGCTTAAAACTGAAGCGTTTGGATTTCAAACATTAATACTGATGTCATATTGTGTGTATTGTCAGACTCTTTTAGTATTTAAATTAGCGTTCTGAATCTTCACAATAAAAGGATTTCTATTAAAAAAAATCATTGTTAACAATACTACACAATAGGTATCACAAATTGACTTTCAATGCATCGCTCATGGTTAGCGAAATGGGCGTCGAACGCTAAAATGTGTGTGTGGTGTAGATTGTTTTGTAGTATCATTGTGCCAATGATTCCAAAATTCTAACGCAATTCAGTGCCGGATTTATACTTTTCTTAAGTATAAGCCACTTCACTTTGTGCCGCCTTTCCCTCCTTCCTACCTATCTTAATCATTCACTTGTATCTATTTACCTTTGCCTTTATTAGGTAACAAATAATTATACGTATTTAAGTGGGTCGGTTAGGTAGGTATTGAAAAGTAATGAATGAATGGAATTAGTCATAAAATAAAATGAAATGAAACAAGAATTACACTTTTTTTACGGGATTTTTTATTAGCGAAATCATCTATAATATTGTCATAGTTTATGGTGTTCATTATCTCTGCCTCTATATACAGAAGAGCCAAAGAGTTTAATTGTTCTTGAGATAATGAAGACCTCTGATAAATTTTTACTCGTTTTAAACAAGAAAAGCTCCTTTCTCCAGAACAATTAGTGGCCGGGATGCAAAGCGTGATATGGAGAGCTATATCCAAGTTCGGGTAAACGTTGCACAGAGACTGGTTCCTCAAAAATGTAGAGAGATTGAGTAATGATGTTGATTCAGGTTTCTCTGCAGTCTTGTTAGAGGAAACGTAACTGTGAAAATGTAAACATTCCTGAACCAAATAGTCCTCTAAATCATTGGAAAATGTTGCACGAGAAACTGAGCATTTTCTTGACTCTTTGTGTTGAAAGTTCACACATTCTAGTCAAAAAATGAAAATTTTTTTTTTGAAGTTTACATATGCATCATGCTTTGTGTCTCTAATTCAGCTCTCAGCCTATCAAAGATGACCAAAAAGGTGTTTACTCTGAAATAATCTCTGGAGATTGTTTCAATTTCGTCATTTGATGTTTCATCTGCAAATTTTTTTCTCCTAGGTTGCCTCTTACTCTTAATATAGCTCTGATATTGCTTAAGTGCACTCATTTCAATTGTACTTTCTTCGAAATAATCAAAGTTTTCTCGCTCTGCTATCATAAACTTGAGAAGAGGTCCATAAAAACGGATACCGTTAGTACAAAAGTTTGTATGATACTTTTGAGTTGGAAAATTATTATCAATTAATCAAACAATAGTTAATTAACTTCCACGCTAGAAGTATTTAATTTAGGTACTTAGTAGATAAAATATATACGTCACGTGTATTGAATAATTTTCCGTTTATAAAATTAGAAAAAAAACAATGCAAAGCCCCTTTAAATTTAAAATGGCAATGTCATATTTAAAGAAATATTTAATTTATTAAGAGTGACAACCCTAAGCCTGGAAATTTTTTCAAAAAATGGAAAACGATATATCTCTGCTATTCTGCCTTTTTGGGAAAACGCAAAAAATTGTGCATGTAGGATATAGTTATGCCTACCTTTCCGTGTTTAAAACCTATCCCAATACGGCTGCATAACAGCGTAAAAAATTGTCGTAAAAAGAATCAAAAATATTTGAATTACTCTTAAAATGCTACGAGGATGACTGCCAATCAATTATTGAAATATAAGTATTTACTAAGCCTGCAATACTATGCTATCAGGTTTCCAATTGCTGGTACTGATTAGAAATAATAAAGATTTTTCCGATTTTTTAACCATCATACTAAGCATTTTGGGAATTCCTCTAAAAAAAATTTACACGTATTTGGCACGCGGGAGTTCTCGTGGTGGATTATGAATTACTGGATTTAGCAGATTTTGGAATAAACACGACGATGTCACTTTTTCAGCTTCTAAAATCTACTGTGAGCCACCCTTATTCACCGCCTTATTCACCGCCCGCGCAGTAAACATAAACATAAATAACATAGGATAGTATTATTAAATCGCAATTTGTCTTCAGACAGCGTATCATAAAACGTATTTTAATGAAGCTAGACACTAAAAAAGCTTCTGGCGCTGACGGAACACCTGCCATAGTTCTCAAAAACTGTACGAATGAACCAACACCAGTTTTCTGTAGACTTTTCAACCTATCCTACAGAAAGGGAATATTTACTTCCTGCTGGAAATGTGCCACAGTTCAGTCGATACCTAAAAAAGGCAAGAAGACCTTGCCTAATAACTACCGACCAGTCTCACTGCTTTCAATAATATCGATAGTCATGGAAAAGGCTATCAATCAGCATCTTCTAAAATATCTTGAAGAATTTAACATTATTAGCGACCACCAATATGGCTTTCGTAAACATAGATCAACAGGAGATCTTCTGACTTATGTAACACATATTTGGAACAACGCAATTGAACACTTTGGAGAATCTCGAGCGCTTGCTCTTGATATATCCAATGCATTCGACCGTGTTTGGCACGACGGATTGCTGGCTAAGCTACGCTCTTCTGGTATGTCTGAGAAGTTCTGTTTGTGGCTCTCATGTTTCCTCAGAGAGCGTTCTTTACGAGTGGCAGTCGACGGATTTCTTTCTAACACCTTTACTATTAACGCTGGTGTGCCCCAAGGCTCCATACTGTATCCTACTCTCTTTCTCATATACATTAACGATCCGCTGGAAAAGGCCGCAAATCCAATCTACAGCTTTGCAGATGACAGTACGTTTATCTCTTCATTCACTTTGAACGCTCGGACATCGGCTACTTAGATGAATATCCGCCGACAGCAGGAAGTCATTCAACTTAACAAAGATCTGGAAAAAATTCTATCTTGGGGTGACAGTAACTAAGTGAAATTTTAACGCTACAAAAACCCAGGCGGCAGCTTTTTCTGAAAAAGTTGGTGAACCCGACATAGTTATGTCGGGGCACTCCATTCCTCTAACATCGTCACTCAATTTGTTGGGTGTTAATTTGGCAGCAAGAACATGTTGTAGGCATAGCAAGGAGAGCTTCTCAAATGTTGGCAATATTATTTCGAACCAGAAAGCCTTACACTCCACAGCAACTTAATTCTTTACAAAGCTCAAATTCGACCAAGTATGGATTACTGCTCCCAAGTTTGGGGCTCCGCTTCCAAACATACGCTGCATTTGTTAGATTCTGTTCACAGAAGGGCTGTTCGTCTGATTGAAGACCCGGAACTGACCGGCGGCTTTGATTCGTTAGAACATCGAAGAACGGTTGGCGACTTGAGTTTATTCTACAAGTATTTTGATGGAAAGTGTTTGAAGGATTTAGCCCGCTTAATTCCTCCCAGAGCGATGCATGTTAGAAATATATGTCGCGCTAATACTTGACATCCGTATGAGGTTCAGCTTGATACTCCTCGTACAACGCTTTTCAAGCAGGTCTTTTATATGGAGAACATCATCCCTTTGGAATAATTTACCCAGGACTGTGTTCCTATCAAGTACAGCGATTCAAGAACAACGTGAATTGCTTTTTTTTTTCCGCACACATGTCGCTCCTGTAGCGGTTTAGGGATTCCCCGGCAGTACGTGTGCTAGACCCATAAAAAAAATAATCGCGCACGAACTTGACGGCTTACCAAAGCGAGAGAGCGCCCTCTGAAATCTGCCGTCCCTAGACCGCTGCCGCCCCTAGGCCGCGGCCTATACGGCCTATTGGCAAATCCACTACTGACGTAATTATTAACAATATTTAGCTACTGATACTACGTATAATCGTGGTATGTAGAACATTGTATATCATATCTATTTTTATCAAAAAAAAAAATCGTAAATACTTAATAATCTAGAAAATTATTTTATTAATTTTAGAGGTCAATAAAGGTTATTGTCAAATGCTAAGGTTCCACCTGATAATTAATCAATAGTGAAATTCGATGGGAAAATGCATATTCATGGTTTTTTATTATTACTTTTGAAAATATTATAAAATTTATATTGCTATATACCGACCCGATTTTTTTTAAAGAATAATAACTAATATCACAAAAAACGCAGTTTGGCTTTCGGCCAAGTAGAGAGGTGAATGCTGCAATATTTATAGTGAGGCAATTATATGAAAAAGCAGTAGAAGAAGATAGGGAAATTCACTTGGGTTTTATAGACCTACAAAAGGCTTTCGACAAGATTAAAAGAGAAGATATATGGAAAACACTGAGGAAAAGAGAAATACCAGAAATACTAATAAAAGGCTTACAGAGTTTATACAAAGAATCAACAAATTATGTAAGAACAAGACAAGACAGATCTGATATATTTGAAACAACTATGGGCCAGGGATGCGTCCTGAGCCCCATGCTTTCCTCAATAGTTCTGGTTGAAGCAATAAAAGAAGCAAAGAGGAAAGAGGTAAGACCATACCAGATATGCTATTGGAAGATGAAAAAGATAGAAATATCAGAACTATGCTATGCGGATGATATGGTTATTATAGCGAAAGACGAGGAAACGCTTAATAGGAACATACGGATACATAAAGATGCATTGGAAAAAATAAACGTGAAAATTAATAAAGAAAAGACAAAGACTATGATAATAGGAAAGCCAAAGCTGCAACATGCAATAAAGATAGGAGAGGAAAGGTTGGACCAAGTGGAGAAGTTTAAATATTTGGGATTAACAATAACGGAGGATGGGAGGATGGAAGAGGAGATCAAGGAGAAAGTAATAACAGGAGGAAGATTATTTAATAGTATAACGAATACATTCCTAAGAAAGAAAGAGATACCAAAAAATATTAAAGCTCAAGTATTCGAGAAGGTTGCAACACCAATACTTTTATATGGAAGAGAAACATGGACAATGACAGAAAGACAGAAAGCAAAGATAACGGCAACAGAAATGAGATTCATAAGGAAAATAGAGGACAAAACAAGGATGGACAGGGTTAGGAATATACAACCTGAACCTGAAATCAATGGTGGAAAAGGTTGAG
>CM032455.1:41173218-41222658 GCA_019049505.1 Pachyrhynchus sulphureomaculatus | reverse complement strand
CAATTTTGCCATCGTAACCATGAACTTCTGACACGGTGCTTTGTCTTGATGAATGAGCACTTTTTTCTTGTTCATTTGGGGCCGTTTCTTTGCGATTTCTGCCTTCAAGCGCACCAATAACTTTATATAATATTCGCTATTGATGATTTTTTCCTTTTCAGCATAGTCGATGAAAATTATTCACCGGCTGCTGTCTACTCAGTTGACTGCCGATTGGATTCCGGTGTGTAGTGGTGGATCCATGTTTCATCCGTTGTCACATATAGCATGAAAAAATCCTTTTAATTGCGCTTTAAACAGGTCCAAACATCGCTCAGAATCATCAACACATCGTTGTTTTTGGACCACTGTGAACAAACGCGGTACCCATTTCGAACAGAGCGTTCTCATGCCTAAATGTTCATGCAAAATATGACCAACAAGTTCTTTTGATATCTTTAGGGTGTCAGCTATCTCACGCAATTTCACTTTATGGTCATCCAAAACAATTTTGTGGATTTTTTTGATGTTTTCCGGTGTAAAGACCTCATTTGGGCTTCCAGGGCGTTCAGCATCATTTGTGTACGTACGACAGCGTTTAAATTCAGCATACCAGTAAATGATGAGTGATTTTCCAATGGCAGAGTCCCCGTAACACTTATCAAGCCATTGCTTTCCTTGAACGATGTTTTTTCCCATCAAAAAAACAGTGTTTAATCAACACACCATTGTTTTAAAATATCAAAAGTAGCGTCACTAAAACCACTGTAACTTGTAAACTAATTGTCGAGATGTCATGAAATTTTGACACGTATTGTTTGAGAGTTGGTACTTTCTAAAAAGCATATAGATTTTTTAAGAAGTTCCTACCTGTTATATATGTATATATATATATATATATATATATATATATATATATATATATATATATATCTTGGTGCATTCTTTTATTCTACTTACCTATAAGATAGGTTATTCCTAAAAAGTGTCACGTACAAGGATTTTAAAAACTTAACAATAATAATCTTAACAATAAACATAGTTCTTTAAAATTTAACTGTTAAATCATCTTTTACGTAGCGCGGTGCCATTACGTTTCCTGGTTTCTGAAATTTTTTGCGACTGAAAACTTAAAAAAAAATCGCTTTCTTTTAAGAGTAAAAGCAACTCGTAGATGCATGATATAAGGTTCTCCCCCTTCATGCTTTTAACTCTTTAAGTGGACAAAAAAAAAATTGTGAAATACCATTGATAAGGTATTAAATTATCGAAGAAATACAAATATATAGATTTATAAGTGGAATGAAACACGCATTAATTTTTTTTTTTTTAAATTAGTTCCAAGATACACTAAGAACAAAACATAGGTCTGTAAAAAATCTAGAAGCTTTCAGATACTGAATAGTTATTTTATTATCAGTTATAACCTTCATGAAGTGTTTTTTGTTTGAAATGGACAAAGAAAATTATTTGTGACCAACGCCATGTAAAATGAAAAGAATTAAATTATTTTTTATTTTGATTATTCTAATTCCAAAAAGTAAGTCTTTTTTTGTATTTATTAATTAGTTCAAATAAGTGACTTTTAGATAATTAGGATTCATATAACTACTTTTTTGAATTTTCTAATGGAATTATTCTGTTTCAGAATTAATGTAATACAGTTTCTCATTTACAATATTTTTTAGTGTTCCGTACTGAACACTTTATAAGATCACTTCGGTGTCTGTCCGTCTGTCTGTCTGTCTGTCCAACTGTCTGTCTGTTCATCTGTCACACACGATTTTCTCCGAAACTATTTAACATAGAAAGTTGAACTTTGGCACTAATATACGAATTAATGGCCCCATCAGCACGAATATACAAATTAATGGCCCCATCATACGAATTAATGGCCCCATCATAGTTTTGAAAGTTAAATTTTGATTTAAAGGGTTAGTTTTGGGAGATGAAATCGGAGGTGAAAAAAAAAAACATTACCATGTCATAGAGTAGGGCAGGGGTGCTCAAACGGTCGATCGCGAGTGCTTTTTGAGTCGATCTCGAGAAAAAAATTCCGATATAGAACTATTCACAGATTTTGTTTTAGGTAACTAAAACAAAATGTGATGAATAAACTACTAAAATTTATTTGATTCACAATTAGGCCAGAATAACCCCCTCATTACTTTCTTTTATCATAATAACCCCCTGCTAGCGGCAAATGGCGGCTTTATCAAAGGAACGCGCGGTACTTGTCAAAGAAAAGCCGCGTTTTTGATTCCCGCCGATTTTTCTAGAAACTTCGGGCGGCGTGTTTGACGGGAACATTCGAGACTTCGTTTGCGCCGATATAAATGTTGCGCCTGCAGGAATAGGAGTCAGTCTGAGTTGTAACTTGAAGGCGATACATCGATACAAAGTTTATTAATAAATAGTCCAAAATGAGTGCGGCGAAGAAAAGTAAAACTTATCATTTTAATAACGATTGGGAGGAAGAATTTTTCTTTTGTATGGTAAAGGATATTGGGCATTTGTCTCATTTGCCGTGCGTCAGTTGCAATACCTAAGCGTGGGAACTTAGAGAGGCATCATAAAACGGTTCATAAAAACTATGAAAAGGATTTTCTGTCACAGAGTGAATTGAGAAAACGAAAAGTACGTGATTTGATAACTTGTTTGAAAAAAGAACAAACCATGTTCACAAGACCAGCCGAACAATCAAAAGCTGCAACGATCGCGTCATTTAAAATATCTCATATATTGGCGAAACACAAGAAACCATTTGATGATGGATTGGTTGTGAAGGAAGCATTTATTGAAGCGGGTGATACTTTATTTGGAGATTTTAAAAATAAAACAGAGATTAGGCCTGCTATTAATAATATATAAACTAAAACATGATATGGGATGTACATACTTTTCTTTACAGTTCGACGAATCCACCGATATGACAGACACTGCCCAGCTGTGTATTTTTATTCGAATGGTATTCAATGACATGTCGGCTAAGAAAAGAGTTTTTGACAATGATTCCTCTGAAAGGAAAGACCCGTGGCGAAGATATATATAACGTTTTCTTCAATTTTGTAACAAACTACAAGCTACCAATATATAAAAACTAGTGTGCATTACAACCAATGGAGCACCAGCAATGACTGGGAATAAAAACGGTTTTGTGGCATTGTGTCGAGCTAATAATGATTTTCCTTCATTTTTCTCCTTCCATTGCATTATACATCAACAAGTTTTGTGTTCAAAAGTTCTAAACATGGAGGAGATTATGGGCATTGCAATAAAAATTGTGAATTCTATCCGTGCACGTAGCTTGCAACGACGGCTCTTTAAATTGCAGTTGGAAGATAGTGAGTCAGCTGAACACATTGATTTAGTTCTTCACACGGACGTCAGGTGGTTGAGTCGCGGAAAATTCCTAGAAAGGTTTCAAGAATTATTGCCCGAAATAACAGCTTTTCTGGACGAAAGAGGTGATGACACTCAGATGCTGAAAAACGGAAAATGGCTGACTGATTTGGCATTTTTGACAGACATCACAATGCATTTAAACATCATTAATTTGGAGCTTCTAGATAAAGGAAAAACTATTATTGAGATGATTAGCGCAATAAACGCATTCAAAAGTAAATTGCAACTTATGATAGATCAACTGAAAAGAAAGGACCTGAAAAATTTTCCGTCTTTGAAAGCAAGGATTCTTTAGTTGAATTATGATATTTATGAGACAGATTTATCAAATATTTTGGGCCAATTCGAAATATGTTTTTATGATTTCAGTAAATTGGCAAATATCGCATCATTTATCAGTTATCCTTTTTCGTGTAAAAACATTGAGGAATTAGCTACTGAAATAGCAAGTCAGTTTAACATGGATTCATGTTCTGTTGAAAATGAGTTAGTGCAGATTATATCAGATATACATCTCAAAGCCACAGCATCTGATACAAAATTCTGGTGTTTTATATCTAAAGATAAATATCTGAATCTAAGGCAAATCGCCCTCCAACTGATGGCAATGTTTGGGTCAACTTACTTGTGCGAGTCTGCATTTTCTGAAATGAAGATAATTAAGTCAAAATATCGCAATCGACTAACTGACGAACATATGTCATCATGCTTGCGATTAGCATTCGGTAATTACGTACCATCTTATGAAAAGTATGCTGAGGACATGCAGTGCCACGCTTCAACATTCAAAGTCACTCTTTAGTTAAGTTTAGACACTAGAACTCGTTTGTTTTGTAAGAACCAGTAAACTCACAATTTTGAATAATTATGAGTTTTTTCATTGACATTTTAGGGCAGACCTACACTTACCTTGACTAGAAAAATGCATATTGTGCGGAAAACTAATATCTATGCCACGATACACCCTACCTAGACGACAATCCTGCATCACACTTACTTGCAGCCTCTCAGAGTCGATCGATCGTAGTCTAACAATATTGAGGTAGATCGCCAGCAGTTCAAGTTTGAGCACCCCTGGAGTAGGGTGTCAAATAAAAGCTTGTAAAAATGTTCAAAAATATATATAATGTAATACTTGGGCACATTTTTCTTTGTATTAATTTTAAAAAATTTCGAAAAAATGCTGCCCCCCCTTATCTTGAAAAGTACTGATCAAAAAAATGCTAGGAAGCAGAATACATTTTGAAAATACTCTGGAATATTCTTCACAGGGTGTGAACGAAAATTGTCACGAATGCATTACCTTTAATAATTCGTCTGGTATATACAAAAAGGACAAAAATTTCAAAGTCATCAGTTTTCAGTGAAGATCGGAAAAAAGCTTTGTTAAAAACTCATTTGGGGTGTATTTTGTGACGTTACTGATCATTTTATACTTCAGTAATATTTTTTTTTTATTTTAAAAACAATCAACATACAGCACTTTGCCGGTTTTTTTTAAGTTATTTTGATGTTATCATGACGTGATATATTTATCACTCATTGCCAAAATTGGTGAAATTTGTTACATATTTAAATGGGTATTATTTATTTTTTTTTTTTAATTTTTAAACCTATAAAAATTTAACAGGAAATTAATAAAATATAAAAAATAATAAAATATATTTTCTAGTTATTATTATTTATAAAGTTAGCCATATTGTACATCCACTATATGACACCAATATTTATTCCTGAACTCGTTAAAACAGCTTTAGAAGATATACAGCCCTTTATTTTTGAAATGGATCGGATAGTATCTAAATTCGAAACATCGCAGCTCAGAATTTTGTTAGAAATCTTAATTTTATTATTGACTGAATCCTTCTGTCCTTAAACAATAGCTGAATCAGATATGTCGATCCCCTTCATTGGTAGGAAGTGTGTCTGATGTTCTCCGAAAGCAATAAAATGGGCTGCACAATTTAGCATTTTGGAGTATTTTGCTATTAGCCCAGGCATGCCCCCAAAGTAATTGTAACAACTTGTTCAACGTAATTTTTTGTTTTAGCATTTCAAAAATAAACGTATTCATATGGTTTAGAACAAGAGCAATTTATTTTTGATACAGCTCGATAAAATCTAATTTGGAACTTGTAAAAATGCATTGTATATAGTTTCACAATTGAAACAAGGGCATTCTTATCTATGCCATTGGCAGTAATTTTAGTGAGTTTATCGCCGCGACAGACATCCAGAAAATGCATAATTAAAATGATCCAAAACATTTAAAAATTTTTACAATGCGCATTAAAGGAAACAATAGTTAAATAGTTTTCATTGGCATGCTTTCGTGTTGATCTCTTAGACTTCCTAATATATTTTTTATGGGTCTAGCACACGTGCTGCAGGGAAGTCCCTAAAGCGCTCCAGGAGCGGCATGTGTGCGAAAAAAGCGATTCACGTTGTTCTTGAATTGCTGTAAATTGTACTCGGTGGGAAACACAGCGCTGGGCAAATTATTCCAAAGCGATGACGTTCTCCATATAAAAGACTGCTTGAAAAGCGTTGTACGCGGAGTAACAAGCTGGACCTCATACGGATGTGAGGCACCAGCGCGACGTGTATTTCTAACATGCACCGCTTTGGGAGGAATTAAGCGGGCTACATCCTTCGAATACTTTCCATGACAATACTTGTAGAACAGACTAAAGCCGCCAACCGTTCTTCGATGTTCCAGCGAATCAAGGCCGCCGGTCAATTCCGGGTCTCCAGTCAGCCGGACCGCTCTTCTCTGAACAGAATCCAACAAATGCAGTGTATGTTTGGGAGCGGAGCCCCAAACGTAGGAGCAGTATTCCATAGTTGGTCGAATTTGGGCTTTGACATACTCTTTCTGGAGGTTGGAGGTTTAAATTGCGGGACCTTGTTCTGTCAATCCCTTTATAGAGAAGAAGTTTGTTTTTGAGCAAGAGTACGCGGCGTCTGCCGAGCAGGAAGTACAGTACGTCGAGTTTATGGGTTGGAAATTGGACTTTATTTTGGATATGGGTTCTTCGGTTCAGTTTTCTGTTGATTGTAACTCTTATGTATTTCAATCAGTTACGCTTACTCTATCAGAATCTCCATGAGTTCAACAGGCAGGATATCCTGGTTTTGGTTGGAGATCAGAATGGCCTGGGTTTTTTTCTGGGTTGGTTTTAATTTTCCATTTGGACATTGATTCCTAGAGACCACCCCGATGTGTTTGAAGGTTTTTAGGGATGTATCGGGGTTGCCAGAACGTGTTGAAAATTTCCGTGTCGGTAGCAAACATGGTGATTTTGGTGTTTGGAGAGCGTGAAATATCGGTGATGAAGATGTTATAGATAGTTGCATGCTGCATTTCACTGATTAGTCCAATTTAAAGTTTACAATCTGGTCAGTTTTTTGTTAGATGCAACGCTATTTATTACCAGAATTGACAACCTTACGTTCTACTGACTACTCCGGATATCTTGCTATAAATTCATACACAATTTTTAGTGTCTCGTACCAAAATTAAAAAACGGAACACTTATGGAACCACTTCGGTGTCTGTTTGTCTGTCACAGCCGATTTTTTCGTAACCTATTTGACATAGAAAGTTACAATTTATCACAAATGTTGGAAATAATGGCCTAATCACAGCCGTGTAGTGTTGAAAGTTAAATTTTGGCTTAAGGGGTTAGTTTCAACCAAGATCATCAAGTGAGGTTTCAAAGGGAAGGTCTAAAGCTGAAAACACAAGTTCAGAAATATATATGATGTAATACTAGCTCAAACTCGTCTTCCTATTATTTTTTAAAAACTGCGAAAAATTGCTGTCCCTCCACCCTATCTCTAAGAATACTAACCAAAAAATTTCGAAAAAATTCTTGAATAGTTTCCATAAGGTGTAGATTAAATGAAAATTATTACGAGTTACCTTTGATATCACAGGACCACAAAAAAAAAAATTTTTGTCGATTTAATTTGACTACAATAGATCTAGGTTATGTTTTTTTGGGTTGCTGATTACGAATTCGAGGTCCGTTTTGGTCCATCACATCTGATTTTTGCATAAGATAGCCATAAAATTTTTAAAAATGTGCTCAAAATGTTTTAATGGGCATAGTATTCCGGAATCATCAAATTCGCTATATACCCTCCACTTTTGGGCTCTGCCAGTATTCTGCAGCTGGTAAATGCCAAAATGCCTTGACGGAGAATATTCCTAATGCAACCATGCTACCTGATGCTATCGGCGATTCTAATCAAAATGAGATCATGCAAAATATCATTTAACAGCTGTCAAATTACACTCGCAGCTACCAATTAGCTTGCGTGGATATGACTACTGAAACAGAATTAATGAAACCCTAAAGCGTAGTGTCTTTCTCAAAGATCTAAACTATTAGAATATTCTCATGGCTCTGACAGTTCTGTTCAGCAGTGCTAGCTGTCAGAGTACACTTGAGAGCTGTCAAATAACATTTTATATGTTAGGACCGTTACCAGAGCCACCAAGATCATATAGTATACAGAGATTTCAAGGGAATAGAGTAACCCTATCATCATGATAGTTTTGACTGCCATTTGGCAGCTGTCAAATTACACTCACAGCTGCCAATTAGCTTGCGTGGATATCAGGACTGGAACAGCGCCGATCAAGGCATAAGGCATAGTGTTCTTGTCAACGATTTAGAAAATTCTCACGGGTTTGCAGGCTTTATTCATCATTTGACAGCTGCTAAAGTGCACTTGAGTGCTGCCAATTAACATATTATGTCAGGCTCCTTACTCTAATCAATCCAACCATTATGATAACACGATTTTTCAATGGAATAGAATATTCGCTTTGTTTTGACAATTTCATTCGACATTTGACGGCTGTCAAAGTAAACTTCACAGTTGTCAGAGGAATATGGAATCTCTTCGTCAAAGCATTTTGGCACTTTATAGCTGCAGAACATATGATCACTGTCAAAACCTATTTGGGGCGTTAAAGTAATACCTGCAGACCCCAAAAGTGGCGGATATATGGCGATCATTCCGGAACCATACCCTTTAAAATGATGAAATCTCATTTTGAGCTCATTTTTAGCAATTTTATGGCTATTTTATGTAAAATCCAGATGTGATGGACTAAAACAGACCTCGAATTCCTGATCAGCGACCCAAAAAACATCACCTAGACCTATTGTAGTCAAAGTAAATTGACAACATTTTTTTGTGGTCTTGTGTAATTTATCTGATACACATAAAAAAATTTGGAACGCATTAATAATAGTCTATCTACCTATTTGGTTGCACTGGATTTATATAAATGAAATAACCGGTCAAGTGCAAGTTGAACTTGCGCAATTAGTGTTCCGTTCGTTGATTGCTTTTAAAGTAAAAAATTTTGTTACAGAGGTATAAAATGATCAGTGACTTCACAAAACACACCCCAACTGAGTTTTCAACAAAGTTTGTTTCCAATCTTTACTAAAATCTGATGACCTTGAAATTTTTGTTTTTTTTATATACTAGGTAAATTATTAAAGGTAAGGGACTCCTGATAATTTTCGTTCAATCTACACCCCGTGGAGAATATTCCAGAATATTCTCAAAATTTTTTGATAAGTACTTTTCGAAATAAGGCGGGGGACAGCGATTTTTCGCGATTTTTTAAAAATAATGCAAAGAGAAGTACGCGCAAGTATTACATTATATATATTTTTTTTACTCGTGTTTTCACAAGCTTTCATTTGACACCATACTCGATGACCTAGTAAAAATTTTTTTTTTTTTTTTTCACTTCGGATTTCATCTCCCAAAACTAACCCCTTAAGTCAAAATTTAATTCTCAAAACTACATGGCTCTGATGAGGCCATCAATTTCTATGTTATTGCCAAATTTCAACTTACTATGTAAAATAGTTTCAGAGAAAATCGTGTGTGACAGACAGACAGACAGACAGACATCGAAGTGATCTTATAAGTGTTCCGTACGGAACACTAAAAAGATACCAGTTCTACTAGAGACAGAAAGTTCACGTTGTAGAAAGTTTTTTTAGCCATCACAAGCAGGTTTGGGTCGGATTCCTAGATATTAATTTTTGAACACTCATTTGTAAAATCGCTGATTATTTAATATGTCTATAACAAAAATTTTTATTTTAAAAGCAATCACAGTACGGAAAATATGACCATTTATTTAACTCAACTCACCTTAGTCCAAAAAATCGTATTTTTTGAGGTACAGGGTGTCAAAGTTATACTTTTATTTTAGTTTTTCTTAAGTAGCTTTCTTAATAATTGTACCATTTTCACAAGATTCGGTGCTAAGAGGTTTTCTGAGATGAGAGATCGGAATCGAGTTTTGTTGTAAATTGTAGGGGGTACCACTTATTGTACTGTGTATACTTTTAAATTGTCCTAATTTTTTTTACACCATTCTGTATGATATTTTTAATTGAATGTACGTATTTTCCGCCTGCTCCTGTCTAAAAAAGCTTTCTTGGCAAATGTTGCTGCGAGAAACAGTTTCTAAGATAATGGGATGTTTTTTTCCATTTTTTAATTCCATTGTCAAATTCGCAAATGCGTTCCTTCACACGTCATTCATGCTCATGACAGGTCTAAAAGAATAGTCTTTGAAATTTCGAGCATGCATAAAGACAAACGACCAACGGGCCAACAACAGTGAGAATGTAAAAACGAACTGGATAAGGGCATAAAAGATTACCCACAAATTGATAAATTCGAAAAAAATTTTATCGCTTAATTGAGAAGGTATTGGTTTCTCAATAAATGTTCAATATGGCCGCCACCTTCGTTAATACATAGATTAATACGTCGCAGGAAATTTAAACCTACTCTTCTCAAAATGTTTTCATCTCTTAACGGGTTAGCAGCATTTTGAATCCTGTTTCACAATTGCTCAATGTTGTCGATTTGAACTTGATAAACTTTCGATTTCAATGCGCCCCAAAGGATTTAAGTCTGGGGAACAAGGTGGCTAGTGAATAGGAGCATCTTCACCTCAGCCGATCCATTTATGTGGATAATTGGTTCAAAAAAATTTCCATATTACGCGCAAAATGGGATGGTGCACTATCGTGCATGAAAAATTCAGGAGTTGTTTAACGGATAAAATTCAAGTAAATGTCACTATCAAGTCGATCTAGTAATCTAAACGACCCCATTAAATAGTTCGCGACAAATCCCATCCAGACATTAATACTGAATTCGTGTTGAAAATGTCTTTGTTGCACAGCACTTGGGTTTTCTTCAGCGTAAACATAATTATTGTGCATATTTGTTATACCACGTCAAGTGAAGCGTGCTTCGTCTGTAAACAGGATTTTAGTGTGAAAAGCCGGAATAGTCACTAGGCGTGCTCGAATAATTTGTGAAAAATGCAAACGGGATCCAAGATCTGGAGGTAAGAGTTCCTGGACGAACTGTATATGAAAGGGGTGAATAATTTGTTGTCTAATGATCCGGTTAGTTGTACTTTTTATATCCCCGTTTCACGTCCAATTAAACGAGTGCTGATTCCAGGATTATCGTGTACAATTTCAAGGATTTCCTCTTCAACATCGGGTGCTCTAGCTTGTGAAGACGGCCCAGCATTTTTCCTGATCGGCTTAAATTGTCCAATTTCCCGACGTCGCCTCTCAATATTGGCAAAAGTCTGATGGTTAGGAGTCCGACGATGCGGAAATTTTTCGTGATATAAGCGAGCATTTTTGCGACCGTTGCCGTTACAAAAACCAAAAACTTAAATCATGTCAGTTTGCTCACCAAACGTGTACTCCATAATAATCTAGATTTAAAACTCTGTTGAGCTTGAGAAGGGATTAATTCTCGTTAATACTCGTTAAACGTATGATATTTTACATCATTGCCAAAGTGATTTTTGAGCGTTGCCAAGTAACTATACAATGAGAAGAAACGTGTGAAGGAACACATTTGCGAATTTGACAATGGAATTAAAAAATGAAAACAAACATCCCACTATCTCAGAAACTGTTACTCGGAGCCACATTTACCAAGAGAGCTTTTTAGACAGGAGAAGGAAGGCGGAGAATACGAATATTTAATTAAAAATATCATATAGAGTGGTATAAAAAAGGTATGACAATTTAAAAGTATACACAGTGCAATAAGTGGCACCCCCTACAATTTACAACAAAACTTTGAGCTGATTTCGATTTCTCATCTCAGAAAACCTCTTAGCACCGAATCTTGCACAAATAGTACAATTATTAAGAAAGCTACTTAAGAAAAACTAAAATAAAATTAATACTTTGACACCCTGTATCTCAAAAATTACGAATTTTTGGACTAAGGTAAGTTGGGTTAAATGGTCATATTTTCATCCCAGAAATCCACAATAACTCTATGTACACAAAATACTGGGACACCCTGTATGTATGGTTCATAGTGCATTCTTTTATTTTACTTACATATGAGATAGGTTATTCCTGAAAAGTGTCACGTACAAGGATATTTTGCTTTAAAAACTTTGAACGATATTATCAAACTAAGGATTGGTTCATCACAATAATCTTAACAACAAACATAGTTTTTCAAAATGTAACCGTTAAATCATCTTTTGTGTGTCGCGGTCCTATTACGTTTCATGGTTTCTGAAGTTTTTTGCGACTAAAAACTTAATACTTAAATAAACCCTCTCTTTTAAGAATAAAAATAACTCGTAGATGCGTGATAAAAAGATTCTCCCCCCTTCTTGCTTTCAACTTTTTAAGTAGACAAAGAATAACATTGTGAGATACCATTGATAAGGTATTAAATTATCGAAGAAATACAAGTATATGTATATTTTTATAAGTGGAATGAAGCACGTATCAATTTTTCTTTTAAAAAAAAAAAGTTGCCAGATATACTATCTAGAAACTTTCCGATACTGAATAATTATTTTATTATAATTTATTATTAGTTATAACTTTCATGAAGTGTTTTACTGCAATTAAAAGTGACAGAGAAAATTATTTGTGATCCACACCATGTAAAATGAAAAGAATTAAAGTATTTTTTATTTTAATTATTCTAATTTCAAAAAGTAAGTCTTTTTTGTATTCTTTAGTTCAAATAAGTGACCTCTACAAAATTCAGATTCATATCTCTCTTTTGAATCTTTTAACGGAATTATTCTGTTTCAGAATTAATGTAATACTTTTTTTCACTTACAGTATTGTTTTAATGTTACCATGACACTCTACGTGATATAGTGCTTTAATTATTTAGCATTCATTACCAAAATTAATGAGATTTATTATATATTTAAATAGTTTTTTTTTTTCCTTTTTTTTAGTGTTCCGTATGGAACGCTTAAAAGATCACTTCGGTGTCTGTCTGTAACACCTGATTTTCTTCGAAACTATCTCACATAGAAAGTTGAAATTTGGCACTAATATAGGAATTGATGGCTTCATCAGAGTCGTGTAGTTTTGAAAGTTAAATTTTGATTTAAGGGGTTAGTTTTGGGGGGTGAAATCTGAAGTGAAAAAAAAATTTTGTACCAGGTCATCGAGTAGGGTGTCAAATGAAAGCTTGTAAAAATACGAGTCCAAAAATATACAAAATGTAACATGCGCACACTTTTCTTTGTAATATTTTTAACAAATTGCGAAAAATCGCTGCCCCCCTCTTATCTTGAAAAATACTAATCAAAAAATTTTGAAGATATTCTAGAATATTCTCCATAGGGTGTAGATTGAACGAAAATTATCACGAGTGTATTACCCTATAATAAATCTGGTATATAAAAAAAAAACACAAGAATTTCAAGGTCATCAGTTTTCAGTAAAGATCGGAAAAGAACTTTGTTGAAAACTCATTTGGGGTGTGTTTTGTGAAGTCATTGATCACCTCTGTAACAAAAATCGCTTGCCCTTGGTCAGTTTTTTTAATTTTTAAAACCTATAAAAATTAAACAGTAAACTAACAAAATATAAAAAATAATGAAATATATTTTCTAGTTATTACTATTTACAAAGTTAGCATATTGTATAATCACTATATGACATTGAACTCGTTAAAGCAGCTTTAGAAGGAATACAGTCCTTTATTTTTGAAGTGGATGGATGCATTGGACACTTCGCATTTCAGAATTTTGTTAGAAATTTTAATTTAATTATTGGCTGAATCATTCTGTCCTTAAACAATAACTGAATCAGATATGCCGACCTCCTTTATTGGTAGGAAGTGTGTCTGATGTTCTCCGAAAGCAATAAAATGCGCTGCAGAATTTAGCTATTAGCCCAGGCATTCCTCCAAAGTAATTCTAACAACTTGTCTAACATAGTGTTTTGTTTTAATATTTCAAAAACAAACGTAAATTAGTCAAATGGTTTAGAATAAAAGCCACTTATTTTTGATACAGCTTGATAAAATCTAATTTGAAACTTGTAAAATGCATCGTATATAGTTGTATTAGGCATTTTCACAATTAAAATAAAGGCATTCTCATCTATATCACTGACAGTAATTTTAGTGAGTTCATCTCGGCGACATACACCCCGGTAAACTAATAATTAAAATGATCTAAAAAATTAAATATTTTTTATAATATGCATTAAACAAAAAAAAACAATAATCAAAATGTTTACTTAGTTACTTACTTACTTAATCTTTATGCCTTTCTACCCCTTGAGGAGTGTAAGGCCCGTGGAGTTGAGTTATTCTATATCTGTCTTTTCCATATTTCCTTCTATTTCCTTCGATCTTGTTTAAATTGCCGATTGCCTCTTTTGTTTCTTCTGTATTAGTTTCTTCTGTTTGTATGAGTTCTGTATCTTGTTCCGGTATTATGTCTCTATGTTGATTTTTGTATGCTTTTCCTTCTAATTTTTTGCATCCATTTCCTTTCCTTTCTGTTTTAGTGATTCCTACATAGCATTTGTTGTTCTTCTGTCAGTTCATCCTCTTTCTCATTTATACCCCTTTTATTCCGTATTCTCAATCTAAAAACTTATTATTTTTATTTCCCATTTCTTTCTTCCTATCCATTTCTTTGATTATCTTCTTATTTGTATTCATTTTACTAGTCCTTTATCTTTGCCAGGGTCGTCGTCAATCTACATATCTCCTCTCTCCTTTTTCACAGTTTTTTGACTTGATTTAGTCGTAGTGTTCTTTGTTTGTTCTTTCTGTTTTTCTTCCTCAATGTCCCATTTATATTCTCTTCCTTCGATTACGATTTTGTGATATCCTATTTTCACCCTTTTTCCATTCTTTCTCTCGTTCTCTGCTATATGCTTCAATTTCTTTTAAATTTCCCCATCATCTTTTGTTAAATCGTTGTTTATATATACTCTCTCTCTTAGGTTCCTCAGTTTGTTTTTATTTTTCATTACAGCTTTCTTATCTCCCGTGTTTCCAAGTTCTATCTTGTATATAGTCGCTCCTATTTTTATCATATCTTTAATCTGTACTTTTGTGTCCATACTCCTCTCCATAAAATGTTCTACACCCATTTTCAGATCTGGTTGGCTATTCGGTTCAAATCTCATTCCCGATGTTACAATATTATTCCTTACGTTGCCTTTTTCCAGTCTACTCATCTTCAAATCCATACTTCTCATGTTTTCATGTTTTCTCTAATTATCTTATTTTCCTCTTTCAATACTTCGTTCTCCTTTCTTAGTTCCTTCAACTCTTGTTGGTATCTCTTCTGATCTGGTTTTATATCCTTTATATCTGACATCAGCTCTCTGATCATTTCTATCAAATTGTCTATCTTATCTACTCTTTCGTTTTTCTTTTTCTGTGGTGTTCTTATCAGCTTTTTACTCTTCTTGAATAATCCCATTGACTGTTCTTTTTCTTCGACTCTTCCTCTTTTCGAGTCTCCTGAGGTATAATCATCGCTATCCATTGTTTTTTCTGTTATAAAAACTTTACGTTTGTTCCTCGTATATTCCATTTTCAAACACGGAAGAAAAAGAAAAAAAAATTGTTGTTTATATTTCTTATCACCGTAAACACTAAAATGATCAAGATCGTCGCTTATCGTTTCGTTAGCTTCATACAATTTCACAAAATTATTCTCATAAATCTCCAAATTTTTTACTTATTGTCTTAATGTAACACTACACTCTGCTTTATTTCTAGTCTCTTTCGTTTGCAATCGACAAAATAATTAAATAGATCGAAACACTACCGTAATAGTTGAACGAGTTGACTATTGCCGGGCGTTCGATTCACGTGGACACACATCGCGATCCGAAACTCAACTCAAACTTTAATAATTAAATAGTTTTTTATTGACATGTTCTCGTGTTGATCTCCTAGACTTCTTAATATAAGCGGGACCTTGTTCTGTCAATCTTTTTATAGAGAAGTTTGTTTTTGAACAAGAGTCTGCCGAGCAGGGAGTACAGGGCGTAGAGTTTATGGGTTGGAAATTGGATATTATTTTGGATATGGGTTCTTCAGTTCAGTCTTCTGTCGATTATAACTGTCATGTATTTCAATGAGTAACCCTTACTCTATCAGAATGTCCATGAGTTCAACAGGGGGAATATCCTGATTTTGGTTGGAGATCAGAATGGCCTGGGTTTTTTCTGGGTTAATTTTAATTTTCCATCTGAGTATTCATTTTTGGAGACCACTCAGATGTGTTTGGAGGTTTTTATTGGATGTATCGAGGTTGCCAGAACGTACTGAAGATTTCCGTATCGCCAGCAAACATGGTTATTTTGGTGTTTGAAGAGCAAGAAATGTCGGCGATGAAGATGTAGATAGTTGCATCCTGCATTCCACTGATTAGTCCAAAGTAAAGTTTATAGCCTTGTCAGTTTTTACTACTCCAAATATGACACGTATAATCTTGTTATAAATTCATAAACAATTTTTACTATCTCGTAAAAAAATTGAAAAACGGAACACTTATGAAATTACTTCGGTGTCTGTTTATCTGTCACAGCGGAGTTTTTTCGAACCTATTTGGCATAGAAAGTTCGGTGTCTGTCTGTACGGGGTGGTCCAAATTGGACACTTTTAAAGGTAAACCCCTTTATCTAAAGGAGATAGACGAAAACTGACGTCGGTGTCTGAGGCTCAATTTTTATGATAAACCAATGGTGAAAATGGCATATCGATATCTACTACCATTTCAGATATACAGGGTGTTTTTCAAAATTCTGCATTTTGGAAAAATGTTTGTAATTCTTTTCCTATTGAAAATTTTTGATTTCTGTAAAAACATTATCAAAGCACTTTTTCACGTGGATTTTAACAGTGTAAATTACATTTTTTACAACTAATATCTTAATAGTTATTAACGCAAAAATATATTTTTTAAATGGTATACCCTGTATATTTTTCCTTATCCGAATAGAGCTTTAAATTACCATTCTAAAAATATAGTACCCTTTGTATTTTGCTTCAATCTACTTCAAAATATATATTTCAGTTTTTACGCGAGTTTTAAATGCACATTTTGTAAAGTAGGCTTTGGACGGAGCGGCCATATGGTTTAATTCAATTGTTTACTCGTAGTTGTCAAATTTTACTTCAAAATCAGTTATTGAATTGTCAAATAAATCGCAATGAAGTTTAAAAATTACGAAAAATGGGATATGATAGTGTGTTTCATACAAACCGGAGAAAATTTGGAAGCGGCAAGTAATTTGTACCACGAACGGTATCCAGAGAGGCCTCGCTCAATTGCGACATAACCTAGTTAATAGTGGCCAGTTTGAAAAGAAACGACTCAAAAATTATGCATCAAACAGGGATAAAAAGGTAGAAGAAATAGTAGTTTTAGGAACTATCGGAAATAATCCCAACACTTCCCCGACAGTTAAAAGAATCCACTGGACTATCAAGAACTAACGTAAGTCGTACTTTGAAGAAGCATAATTTAGAAGAAAAGTTCATCAGCTTCATTAATTGTATTTGGACAGACGAAGCTTATGTAAGCAATGCACGTATTTTTAACTGTTACAATTCTTATACGTGGGCACAAGAAAATCCTCATTGAGTTGGAAGAAATCAAGGCAGATTTGGATTTAATGTGTGGGCAGGAATGTTTAGAGGCGGGGTTATAGATCCATTTATTTACGAAGGAACACTTACCTCTCAGAGATATTTATAAATTTTAAGGCAGCAAATAGAATCTCTTGTTGATGAACTGCCGTTAATGGACCTTAGAAATATATTTTTCCAACACGACGGGGCCGTTATCAGTAATTTTTTATCGGCCAATATCGACAATAACTGGATAGCTAACCAAAGTCCGAACCGTTGGCGGGCAAGATCACCGGATTTAATACCCGTAGACTTCTATCTCTGGGGAAGATTGAAAGACCTAATTTTTAAATTGCTGACAAACACCAGGCAGGGGGAGCGGGATAGAATATCTCCCCCGGTACGTTCTGCCTGTCATAGGAGGCGACTTAAAGGACAACCTAGTTGGTAGATGCCCAGATCCCAGCAGCATCCCCCGGTGTGTTACCACCGTATCAACTTAGGCTGCGTGAAGTTGCTTAACGTTTCGTGGCTGTGCCGATGTCCCGGACTGTGTGACAAAATAGCATGATAAGGCACCTGGATACAAAAAATTCTGGAGGTAAAATAGCCCCTCGTTCGGATCTCCGGGTGGGGGCTGGTTCAGGTGCGTCGACATGCAGACATCAGAATTTCAAAATGGATTTTTGCAACATATAAGGTTTAAACTCGAACATAAATTCAGTGCACCTGTAATCAAATAAACCTCATGTACTCGCTCTCTGTGAAACCAAGGTCAGTTCATCGACCAGCACAGTCAACTATCTTTATCCTGGGTACGACTTCTATTCCCGATTTAGGCGTAACTTTGGAATCTGTCTTTTTGTCAGAGGCGACCTCTGTTGCCAACCAGAAGAAGCTCTGGAGCCCCCAAACTTTGATGTTATGTGGTTAAAAATAACGACTCAACCAAACTGTATCCTCTATCGACCACCAAGTGATACTAACTTTAGAACACTTTTTTTCGCTTCTCTTGCAGACACCATCGATCATTTACAAATTAACTATCCAAATGCCCAAATTGCCATCCTGGGTGACTTTAATGTCCACAACATCAACTGGCTTAAATATTCAAATACTACCGACGAGCAAGGTCGTGAAGCCGAATCATTTTCAATCAGTTGTTGCTTAACTCAACTTATTGACGAACCAACACGGTTCCCTGATCGAGACGGGGAGTTCCCCAGTCTTCTTGATCTGTTTTTAACTACTAATCCGGAGATTTACACGGTCAGCGTAAATCCGCCGTTAGGTTCTTCTGACCATAAACTACTTTCGACATCGAGTATCCTACCAATCAGTGATAGAGAGACGTCTAAACCGCGTAAGATTTGGCACTACAAATCTGCTAAATGGGAAGATCTCATGGAATATTTTCGAACTTTCCCTTGGTTAGACGACGACCGACGACCCATCTGACTGCGCCAGGGAGATTTCCCATGTTATCTTGGCCGGTACGGAGGCTTACATCCCTTTTTCGAAGAAGTGCCCTTCCAACGGCAAGCCTTGGTTTGACCGAAAATGCAAACAACTGTTAATTCTTTATAAAGCTCAAATTCGACTAACTATGGAATACTGCTTTCGTGTTTGGGGCTTCGCTCCCAAATATACACTACAATTGTTGGATTCTATTCAGAGAAGAGTTTGATTGGAGAGTTAAACTACAAATCTATCCTATTTATACTTAGTCTAACACCTGAATTACTCAGGTGGAACTAATGACATAGGCGAGGCCATCAGTTCCGGTCAAGTAACCAGTCTATAAGGTCCTCTGTCTTCATTTAAACTACTTTTATATTTTATAATTTCCATACTTTCGTACTATCGAATACATTGTTAATTAATCTTAGATTATCTAATGTTACAGTATGATTAGCGTCAAGGGCATGTTTTCTGTTCTATTGTATTTTAAATGTGCTAAATGTTCTTTAAATTGTATTTTAATTGACCATTTAGTTCACCTGACATACTTTTTGTCGCAATCATTATAACTAATTTCATAAATTCCACTTTTCTCACAATTAGGAATCTTGTCTTTGGAATTTCCTGAGATATTCCTCAGATTGTCTGATGACTTATAGACTAAGATGAGGCCTACATTGAGTCCCCTGCTATATTTCGGATTATATGGTATGGAGACATACTTGGCCTTATTTTCTTCGCGTGTAAAAAAGGTGGAATTTTGAATATTTAACCTGAACTTATGTCTATTAATTAACTTGTTTATTAAATCATCGTCATAACCATTAACTCTAGTTATATTCCTAATACTCTATTCAGAGGAAAAAAAATCAAACGATCAACTAAAAAATGTAATGCAGCTAATTTGTGTTATTTGCAATGAAATGACATCATTAGGAATATAGCTCTCTGTTACTGTGTCTTCTATGGATATCAGGTTCTAACTTATTATTCGTTTTAATAATTAAAATATCTAGAAATGGCAGTTGTCTTTTGTTTTCAGTTTCGTAAGTAAATTTAATGCAATCATATCGGCTATTTAATTTGGAAACAAAATCATCTATATTTGCTCTCTTTGTATCAAAAATCGCGAAAACATCATCCACATACTTATACCATACTCTTGGGAAATACTCAAATTTTTGACTGGCTTCGGCTTATCACCTTTCATAGTAAATTTATTCATGAGGAAGCAAACATTTTTTTTTTCGTTTGATGGTGATATGTACTGAGTATAGAAAGTTGAAATTTGTCACAAATATAGAAAATTATGGCCTAATCACACCCGTGTAATTTTGAAAGTTAAATTTTGACTTAAGGGGTTAGTTTTGGGGGGTGAAATTAAAGTTTTAAAGCTGAAAACGCGAGCTCAGAAATATATATGACGTAATACTAGAGCAAACTTTTCTTCATATTATTTTTTAAAAAACTGCCAAAAAACCCCCACCCTATCTCTAAGAGTACTAATCAAAAAATTTCAAAAAAATTCTGGAATATTTTCCATAAGGTGGAAGGAATGAAAATTATCACGAGTTACTGTTGACAATTTCTCTGATAAATAAAAAGAAAAATTTGAAACGCGTTAATAATAGTCTATCCCCCTATTTGAATAGCATTGGGCTTAAATAAAAGGTACTAGTTCTATTAGAGACAGAAAGTTCACGTTATGAAAAGTTTTTTTAGCCATCACAAACAAGTGTTTAATTCCTAGATACTGATTTTTGAAAACTCATTTGAAGTGTGTTTTGTGGAGTCGCTGATCATTTCATACCTCCGTAACAAAAATTTTTATTTTAAAAGCAATCAGTACGGAACACTAATTGCGCAAGTCCAACTTGTATTTTGGCCAGTTTTTTATTGGAATCTGTCATTTTAAATCGAGTTAAAATAAGTGCCCATGTCCTATATATATATATATATATATATATATATATATATATATATATATATATATATATATATATATATAAATATAAATATAAATATATATATATATATATATATATATATATAAATATATAAATATATATATATATATATATATATATATATATATATATATATATATATATATATATATATATATATATATATACGAGGCTGGTTTGAAAAGTCCGTGCAAAGTCCGAGAGATGGCACCACCGGCGCGTATCGAGGTCATGTTTAGTTAGTAGCATCTCTTGAATGAACGCACACCAAGTTTCAGCCATATTGGTCTATTTCTTTGTGTTTGGCATTCGTGTAAATCAAGGAAGTCGAGTGATTTTCAAGAAATGGACGAAAAAGAATTTCGTGTGGTGATTAAACATTACTTTATGAAAGGCAAAACGCCTCAGGAGACTAAAGAGAAACTTGATAAACATTATGGTGACTCTGCACCTTCGATTAGAACAGTTTATAAGTGGTCTCAAAATTTTCGGAATGGCCATATGGGCACAAGTGACGCTGAACGTTCTGGACGGCCTGTGGAGGTTACGACTTCAGAAATCATTGATCAAATCCATGATATGGTGATGGATGACAGAAGAGTTAAGGTGTGTGAGATTGCTAGTGCTGTGGGCATCTCGATTGAATGGGTACATAATATTTTGCATAAACATTTGGACATGAGAAAGCTATCCGCAAGATGGGTGCTGCGATTGCTCAGGCTTGACCAAAAACGGAATCGTGTGAAGTATTGCAAGGATGGTTTGCAGCTGTTCCAGAAGAATCCGGAGGACTTTAAGCGTCGTTTCGTCACTGTGGATGAAACATGGATACATTACTATACTCCTGAGACCAAACAACAATCTAAACAATGGATTACCAAGGGGGAATCTGCACTAAAAAAGGAGAAGACCGTTCCTTCGGCCGGAAAGGTTATGGCGACTGTCTTTTGGGATTTGCAAGGGATAATCCTCATCGACTATCTGGAAAAGGGTAAAACTATTACAGGTGAATATTATTCATCGTTATTGGACCGTTTGAAAACCGAGCTGCAAGAAAAACGCCCGCGATTGGCCCACAAGAAAGTCCTTTTCCACCACGACAACGCACCAGCACACACCTCAGCAGTTGTGGTCGCAAAATTAATGTAAATAGGATTCCAACTCGTTTCACATCCCCCCTATTCTCCAGACTTGGCTCCCTCGGACTACATTTGTTCCCCAATTTGAAGAAATGGCTGGCGGGACAAAGATTTTATTCAAACGAGGAGGTGATTGCAGACACTAATGGATATTTTGCAGACTTGGACAAATCCTATTATTCGGAAGGGATCAACAAACTAGAACATCGTTGGACGAAGTGTATAAGCCTAAAAGGAGACTATGTCGAAAAATAAAAAAGGTCTACCCCAAACACATAAGTAGTTTTTATTTTTGCACGGACTTTTCAAACCAGCCTCATATATATATATATTATATACTCGTATATATATATATATATATATATATATATATATATATATATATATATATATATATATATATACAGTGGCGTGCAAAAGTTTCCGGCCAGTGACATTTCGTACTCTAATTTATTAAAAAAAAAGACTAATGATTTTTAATCATTATGAGATGTGAACATGAGATATAGGAAACAAAATAATATAGTAAAAGAATATTATTTATGTTTGTGAATATATTTATTATTATTATTCTTATATTTATAAGTGCAAAAGTTTCCGGCCATTTTGTACTACGAGAAAAATTATTAGTCCATATGCTCTATAATAGCCTTAAATTATATTTTTATGTTAATATTTTGTAGCCATACCCTTTGCAGCGATAACAGCCGCACAACAATGTGGCATTGACTCAATTAATCGATTAATAGAAGCGGGTTAAATTTTTTATCTCATTCTTCCTTCAATGATTCGAATAATGTGGCTTTATTTGACTATGTACGCTTTCGAACTTGACGATCTAGCGTTTCCCATAAGTGTTCTATTGGGTTCAAGTCCGGTGATTGAGATGGCCAGCTTAAAACTCTCACATTTGAAGCAGAAAAACCACTGTTTTAACAACTTGGATGTATGTTTGGGGTCATTATTCTGCTGAAATATCCAATTCTGCGGCAATGTTTCTTCAGCATATAACAGATTGTTTTCTAAAATGTCCTTGTAAATATCAGCGTTCATATTTCCGTTGATCTCGATCAATGGACCGATTCCTTGTGCAGAGAAAATTCCCCAAATCATCACACTTCCTCCACCGTGTTTTACAGCAGGAATTTGGTACCGAACATCATTTCTCGTACCAATAGGACGTCGTACATGTTGTCTACCATCGCTTCCAAAAAGATTAAATTTAGATTCGTCTGAGAAAGCTACTTTTTTCCAATCTTTGATTGTCCAATTTTAGGTGATCTTTGGCAAATCGTAATCGGGACTTCTTATTCTTTTTACTGATTAATGGTTTTTTAATAACTATACGGCAAAAAGTCCCACATCATGTAGTCTTCGTGTCACAGTACTATGACTAACGTTAGCTAGGTTTTCATCCTTTAGCTGGCGTGCAATTTCGGCAGCAGTTTTCTTGACACCGCAGTTGATTTGCGTTTAATGATACGATCTACTTTTTTAGACGTTTTTTCTTGGTCTTCCACTACGCGGACGATTTTTAACCCATATCCACAACGGTATTTTACAATAATATCGTTCACGGTTGATTTACCTATCGATAATAATGAAGCAATCTCACTTTCCTCCTTTCGAAAATTTTATTACTCTCTCACGCATTTGGATTTGCATATGCCGAACCATGTTTATGCTCCCACAACCTTTTATGAACTAAATGTGAACATTCAACGAGCTATTCGTAAATACGTCTTTGAACGTCCTACTGCGTCAATGTATATTATGTGGCCAGAAACTTTTGCACATATAAATATAAGAATAATAATAATAAATATATTCACAAACATAAATAATATTTATACTATATTATTTTGTTTCCTATATCACATACTCACATCTCATAATGATTAAAAACCATTAGTCTTTTTTTTTAACAAATTAGGGTCCGAAATGTCACTGGCCGGAAAGTTTTGCACTCCACTGTATATATATATATATATATATATATATATATATATATATATATATATATATATATATATATATATATATATATATATATAGATATATATATATATATATATATATATATATATATATATATATATATATATATATATATATATATATATATATAGATATATATATATATATATATATATATATATATATATATATATATATATATATCTAGATATATATATATATATATATATATATATATATATATATATATATATATATATCTAGATATATATATATATATATATATATATATATAAATATATATAATAATTTTTCTGTTGAACCTTTTGTTTACATAAACTTGATTGGTTTTTCTTGGGTACTTAGGTTCTTTTGGAAAACAGAAACTAGTCTATTTGACGTTTCGCCTTATTTTTTTTAGGCATTTTCAAAAATTCTTTATTTTTTTAATATTCATTCTAAAATTAGAAAACACAAGGTTAAAATCTTTTAAGTCAAATTACACTTTTAAAAACATATAGCATTTTTTACGCACACTCGGACATTTAAAATATTTACACCATAACAAAAATATAAAACAATTTACTAACGTGCATATACCCTGAAAGTCAACTATTGGTGTGTTTGTGAATTTCAAATTCTGTATTTCTTTCAGCATATCGTGTCTCGTATTTTTTACTGATTTTTTTAAAATTTTATTATCTATAATGGGTGTCTTAACGAAAAAACTATTATTGATGTTAAGTATATATACCATTTTGTATTATTAAGAGGATATGCATGCCAGCATGTTTATTTTTTAATTAAATTTGTGTAGATATGACTGATTTCTTTTATGTCAGTCCTATCATTCACAGTGTTTTCATCTTTTTTTATTTCAATCATCTCTTTGATCTGTAGTTTGGCATAATTCCGCTCTTTGCAGAGGACCTTGGTTTCATTGAATTTAAAGTCATGTTTTTGTTCTGCTTCGTGTTTACTAAGGGTAGTGGAAGCATTCCTAGTATATTTGTGTCCATTTAGTCTGTTTTTTAGTAACTGAGAAGTCATGCCAATATATTTTTTCGGACACTTCGCACACGGTATTGCATACACAACATTAGATTCATTCATTGTGGGGATATGGCTTTTTAAGTTTGTAAATAATGAACTTAGTTTATTTTGAGTTTTATGGCAAAATATTTTTTCAAGACCCATTTCAGCTTCTCAGAAAGTTCTTTTGTATAAGGAAGTGGTAAAAATTTTTCACAGTTTTGTTTACTATTTTTGGTGTTGTTTTTTGAGGTATTATAAAACTTGTATATTCTCTTTTTTATTGTTCGATTGATGTCGTTCTCTTTAAAATTGTTTTGTATTAAGACAGTTTTTTACTTTTTTTAGCGCGTTTGGTCTTAGTTCAGGGGAAGTCAATTTTATTGCTCGGTCTGTTAGGCCCACTATAACGCTGATTTTCTGGGACATTGCATGACTAGAGTGAAAATTCAAATATCTCCCTGACCAAGAAGGTTTTGTGTACCACTCTGTAAGGATTTTATCTTGCTTTCTGATAAGAGTCAGGTCTAGAAAATTTATTTTACCATCCTTTTCAATTTCTGATGTAAATTGTAATTTTTTGTGGAAGCTATTAAATTTATATAGAATTTCGGTAATTTTATCATTTTGGGCTGCTAATAAACAATCATCTACGAATCTCTTGAAAAACAAAATGTTACCTTTTATTTTTTTAATGTTAGTAATGGAATACCTGGAAGAACAAGTCATTAAAAAAATAAAAGGTAACATTTTGTTTTTCAAGAGATTCGTAGATGATTGTTTATTAGCAGCCCAAAATGATAAAATTACCGAAATTCTATATAAATTTAATAGCTTCCACAAAAAATTACAATTTACATCAGAAATTGAAAAGGATGGTAAAATAAATTTTCTAGACCTGACTCTTATCAGAAAGCAAGATAAAATCCTTACAGAGTGGTACACAAAACCTTCTTGGTCAGGGAGATATTTGAATTTTCACTCTAGTCATGCAATGTCCCAGAAAATCAGCGTTATAGTTGGCCTAACAGACCGAGCAATAAAATTGACTTTCCCTGAACTAAGACCAAACGCGCTAAAAAAAGTAAAAACTGTCTTAATACAAAACAATTTTAAAGAGAACGACATCAATCGAACAATAAAAAAGAGAATATACAAGTTTTATAATACCTCAAAAAAACAACACCAAAAATAGTAAACGAAACTGTGAAAAATTTTTACCACTTCCTTATATAAAAGAACTTTCTGAGAAGCTGAAATGGGTCTTGAAAAAATATAACATTATAGTTTGCCATAAAACTCAAAATAAACTAAGTTCATTATTTACAAACTTAAAAAGCCATATCCCCACAATGAATGAATCTAATGTTGTGTATGCAATACCGTGTGCGAAGTGTCCGAAAAAATATATTGGCATGACTTCTCAGTTACTAAAAAAAAGACTAAATGGACACAAATATACTAGGAATGCTTCCACTGCCCTTAGTAAACACGAAGCAGAACAAAAACATGACTTTAAATTCAATGAAACCAAGGTCCTCTGCAAAGAGCGGAATTATGCCAAACTGTAGATCAAAGAGATGATTGAAATAAAAAAAGATGAAAACACGGTGAATGATAGGACTGACATAAAAGGAATCAGTCATATCTGCACAAATTTAATTAAAAAATAAACATGCTGGCATGCATATCCTCTTAATAATACAAAATGGTATATATACTTAACATCAATAATAGTTTTTTCGTTAAGACACCCATTATAGATAATAAAATTTTAAAAAAATCAGTAAAAAATACGAGACACGATATGCTGAAAGAAATACAGAATTTGAAATTCACAAACACACCAATAGTTGACTTTCAGGGTATATACACGTTAGTAAATTGTTTTATATTTTTTTAGTGTTCCGTACGGAACACTTATAAGATCACTTCGGTGTCTGTCTGTCTGTCTGTCTGTCTGTCTGTCTGTCTGTCTGTCTGTCTGTCTGTCTGTCTGTCTGTCTGTCTGTCTGTCTGTCACACCCGATTTTCTCCGAAACTATTTGACATAGAAAGGTGAAATTTGGTAATAATATAGGAATTGATGGCCTCATCAGAGCTATGTAGTTTTGAGAATTAAATTTTGACTTAAGGGGTTAGTTTTGGGGGGTGAAGTCGGAAGCGAAAAAAAATTTTTTTACTAGGTCATCGAGTGTGATGTCAAATGAAAGCTTGTGAAAACACGAGTAAAAAAATATATATATAAATATTATACTTGCGCGCACTTTTCGTTGGGTTATTTTTAAAAATTCGCGAAATATCGCTGTCCCGGGCCTTATCTCGAAAAGTACTTATCAAAAAATTTCGAAAAAATTCTGGAATATTCTCCACGGGGTGTAGATTGAACGAAAATTATCACGAGTGCATTACCTTTAATAATTTATATGGTATATAAAAAAACAAAAAATTTCAAGTTCATCAGATTTCAGTAAAGATTGGAAACAAACTTTGTTGAAAAACTCATTTAGGGTGTGTTTTGTGAAGTCACTGATCATTTTATACCACCGTAACATAAATTTTGACTTAAGGGGTTCGTTTTGAGGGGTGAAATCGGAAGTGAAAAAGATTTTTTTTTACTAGGTCATCGAGTGTGGTGTCAAATGAAAGCTTGTGAAAAACACGAGTAAAAATATGTATATATATATATATATATATATATATATATATATATATATATATATATATATATATATATATATGTATATATATACTCGTATATAATGTAATACTTGCGCACACTTTTCTTCGTATTACTTTTAAAAAATCGCTGTCCCCTACCTTATCTCGAAAAGTACTAATCAAAAAATTTTGAAAAAATTCTGGAATATTCTCCACGGGGTATAGATTGAACGAAAATTATCACGAGTGCATTACCTTTAATAATTTATTTGGTATATAAAAAAAAAACAGAATTTCAAGGTCACCAGTTTTCAGTAAAGATTGGAAACAAACTTTATTGAAAACTCATTTGGGGTGTGTTTTGTGAAGTCACTGATCATTTTATACCACCCTAACAAAATTTTTATTTTGAAAACAATCAACGTACGGAACACTAATTGTGCAAGTTCAACTTGCACTTGACCGGTTTTTTTTGTTATGGTGTAAATATTTTAAATGTCCGAGTGTGCGTAAAAATGCTATATGTTTTTAAAAGTGTAATTTGGCTTAAAAGATTTTAACCTTGTGTTTTCCAAAAGAACCTAAGTACCCAAGAAAAACCAATCAAGTTTATATATATATATATATATATATATATATATATATATATATATATATATATATATATATATATATATATATATAGGACATAGGCACTTATTTTAAATAGAAAAACGTAATTATTAAAAGCTAAAGAACAACTTTTGCACATGTTACAGTTATTATCTGGTGAATCCCCTTTCATATAAACACAATTCTACATAATAATTTTAATTAGTATGTAAACAGGTAATATAAGATAAAAATTGAGATAGTTAATTGATGTGGCGTCATATGTTTACTAATGGAAACAGCTTGAGTTGTTTATGAGAATATTTTTTTCTTTATCGGTCACATTCCTTCATGAATCGCTAAATAGATGGAAAAGTTAGATTTCATTTGTAAATGTCTCTGAAACTCTTTATTTTAAAATTTGAACTTGTAGTATGTGAATTTAGTCTTCTGTACCGAATCTGTATCGATCATCTCGTTATCTGTGTCTCTGTCTGTCACACCCGATTTTCTCCGAAACTATTTGACTTAGAAAGTTGAAATTTATGTACTTTTGAAAGTTAAATTTTGACTTAAGGGATTAGTTTTGAAAGGTGAAATCAGAAGTGATTTTTTTTGCATAGTCATCGAGTGGGGTGTCAAATGAAAGCTTGTGAAAACACGAGTTCAAAAATATATATGATGTGTATGATATTCGTGCAAACTTTTCTTTAAATTATTTTTAAAAAATTGCCAAAAATTGCTGTCACTACCTCTAAAAGTACTTATTAAAAAATCTCGAAAAAATTCTGGAATATTCTCCATGCTGCGAAACTATCAAGAGTGCATTACGTTTGATAATTTATCTGGTATATAAAAAAAATTGGTTGACTTGACAATACCATATAGTGGAGATTTTTTTGTGGAAAGTTGTGAATTTAATAGGGACTAAGTGCAAAATATCAATACGTATGCGGTGCAATCAGTAAAATACTCAAATAGTTTTCAGAACGTTACTGCCTTAAGCACTAGACGAGACAAAACGATCTTATTTTATTTGTTTATAATTAAACAAATATTTAGGTAGTATATATTTGTTTCAACTTTTACTACAAAGATGTTTTGCTTTTTATATATACCAGGTGTACAAGTATGAAATGCGAATTTTTTTTCTAAAAAAACATGTTAAATTCCGAAGAATGATAAAAAGTGCTTTATTCATCGCTTGTTATACATTTTTCCCATCTTTCGGGCAATTTGTGAATACCACGCCAGTAAAAATCTTCCCCTTTTGCTGCGAACCATTCATCGAACCATTTTTTCACATCTTCGTACGAACCAAAGCGCTGCTCAGCAAGTGCGTGACCCATCGATGTAAACAAGTGGTAATCGGAAGGAGCCAAGTCTGGTGAGTAAGCCGCATGGGGTAGAACTTCCCAGCTGAGTGCTTCCAACGTGTCGCGAACTGGTTTTACCGTTTCCCTACGTTTTAACAGCTCATAATAGATCACGCCCCTCTAGTCCCATCAAACACAGACCATCGTCTTTCTGCCAAAGTGATTCGGTCTTGCGGTCGATGTGGATGGTGCGCCTGGGTCTACCCATGATTTTTTGCGCTTGGGATTCTCAAAATAAATCCACTTTTCATCCCCTGTAATTATTCGATGCACAAATGACTTCCTTTTGGGCCGAGCTAGCAAAATGTCACACGCGTTTTTGCACTTTTCCATTTGCCTGTCGTTCAACTCGTGTGATACCCATCTACCGGTCTTCTGAATCTTTCCCCTCTGCGAAGTGTTTTTGTGTTTGCGAATCTTCTTCGTCCAACAATGCTTGCAATTCTACATCTTCGTATTTTTTTGGCGGTTTTCAACGTTCCTTGTCTGCAACATCGAAGTCACCACTTTTGAAACGCCGAAACCATCGTTCACACGTATCTTGCAATGGAGCATGTTCACCATAAGCTTCTCGAAGTAATCGGTACGATTCAACAGCAGTTTTCTTCAAATGAAAACAAAAAATTAATGCTGTCCGCGAATGCTCTTTGTTCGGTAAAAATTTCGACATATTAAACACAACAACACAACACTATGTACACACATTTCCAATTTATCACTCGTGCGCGTCTGACACTTGTTGATGACACAACAAAATCTTTATAGCACAAACTGTATTGGTGCACCATCTGTTGTCTATAATCCTCATTTCATACTTGTACACCTGGTATATATATATATATATATATATATATATATATATATATATATATATATTTATATATATATATATTTATATATATATATATATATATATATATATATATATATATATATACATATATATATATATATATATATATATATATATATATATACATATATATATATACATATATATATATATATATATATATATATATATATATATATATATATATATATATATATATATATATATATATACATATATATATACATATATATATATATATATATATATATATATATATATATATATATATATATATATATATATATATATATATATATATATATATAACAATTATTGTTATCGATTAAACGTATAAAGTTAACTGAATGAAAGAACAGTTCGATTAATAAAAACGATATTTGTAATCCGATTTCAATGAATTGTATTACCTAACCTAGATATAGTATAGGGAAACAACCCAATTAAAATACATTATAAAAATCAGATGGCACCTAATTGCGGAAAAATATCATTAGTTCATAATATCAAACCCTACATTTGTTGTTCTCGTTTGACATTTTTTTTTTGAGAATCCGTATTAATTTACGTCAAGTGAATCATAAAATGCGATAACGAACGCATTAGAGTCCAAATTTCTGAAATCAGGGCATGCATGATCAAGAATATTCAGAATGGCAGTCTCTGTTATTCTGTTAAACATCAACATCCACCACTAATATATTTTTTTCTGACATGACATCCGAATTAAAATAATTATTGTTTGACTGATTTTGATTAAATTTGGATGAGATTAGTTAAAAAAGAAATCTCGACATTGAAATCTGTCAAAATAAAAATGTTAAATGAAATCTCTAAAAGTGAAACTTTGCGGAAGTAACAATATTTCCAATTGTGAAAAATGTATTGCTATTTAGTACGTAGAAATTTCAGGTTTCTATTTCAGATAGTTCGAGTTTTCCATTTATACTCTATTTTTTATGGTCAGCCGATATCTTACGATATAGTACAGTAAAAATAGCATTTGAAATTGCACAGTTTAGATTCAGCAATATTATGATTTTATCCTCTCTGGGGTATTACCAGGAGTATTTCCGGAGTTTTGGCCCTCGAAAAACTTGTGCTCTTTTATTCATAAACAACTGAAGTTTTCAAAACGCGTTTTTAGAGCTTAAAATGTGAATAACTCCGGTTATATATGTCGAATCGAGACAAAAAAAAACAGTCACAGTCAGAGTGCCAAGTGGGCCATTTTTGGTAAGCAGAACTGGCGCTGTGGGATGAACCAAACGTCGAGTTAAAGCGCCTAGTTAGTTTTAGGTCACTCAAAAGTGTACATAATCTACAAAATTTAAAAAACCGACAAAAAACTGTTGTTTTTTTTTTATTTTATTGTGTAGGTCGACTAAGTGAACCGATCGGCTTGAAACTTGCAGAAAATATGCCTTTTGTTATAGCAAAAATACCCTGAAGACTAAAGTCATAAAATTCAAATTTTAAATAACAAATTCAATGGGTTCAATATTTTTGTACTAAAATTTGAGGATATTTTGGCTATAACAAAAGACATATCTTCTAAAAGTTTCAAGCCGATCGGTTCACTTATAAAATGAAAAAAAAAGATATTTTTTTCAATATTGTAGGTTATGTACATATTTAAGCGGTTTTAAACCAACAAGGATTTGTTGGAAATTTCATTACGAAGAGTTTAGTTTTTTGTTTGTCTCGATCCGACTTATATAAACGGAGTTATTCATATTTTAAGCTCAAAAAAACGCATTTTGAAAACTTAAATTGTTTACCAACAAACGAGCACAAGTTTTTCGAGGTCCAAAACTCCTGGCGATATCCCAGAGAGAATACAATTATAATATTACTGTATCTAAACTATGCTTATCTCATCATTGTTTTGATCTTTTTTACTACACTAATAACTAAAAAATAAACCGTGTGTTTAAAAAAGTTAGCCACAAATTTAAATATCTTTTTATTTCAATTGTTAATAGATATGCCAGGTGTACAAGTATGAAATACGGATTTCAGACAACAGATGGTGCACCAATGCAGTTTGTGCTATAAAGATTTGACACTGCGCCATTTTGTTGTGTCATCAACAAGTGTCAGACGCGCACGAGTGATAAATTGGAAAAGTGTGTGCATAGTGTTTTGTTGTTGTGTTTCAATATGTCGAAATTTATACTGACCAAAGAGCATTCGCGGACAGAATTATTTTTTTGTTTTCATTTGAAGAAAACTGCTGTTGAATCATACTGATTACTTCGAGAAGCATATGGTGAACATGATCCATCGCAAGATACGTGTGAATGATGGTTTCGGCCTTTCAAAAATGGTCACTTCGATGTTGCAGACAAGGAACGTGGAAAACCGCCAAAAAAATACGAAGATGTGGAATTGCAAGCATTGTTGGTCGAAGATGATTCGCAAACACAAAAACAACTCGCCGAGCAATTGGGCGTTAGTCAACAAGCTGTTTCCAATCGGCTACGAGAGATGGGGAAGATTCAGAAGACCGGTATAGTTACAGGGGATTTATTTTGAGAATCCCAAGCGCAAAAAATCATAGGTAGACCCAGGCGCACCATCCACATCGACCGCAAGACCGAATCGCTTTGGCAGAAAGATGATGCTCTGTTTGGTGGGACCAGAAGGGCGTGGTCTATTAGGAGCTGTTAAAACCTGGGGAAACGGTTAATACTAAACGTTACCAACAACAGTTGACCGATTTGAACCGTGCGGTGCTTGAAAAAGGCCCGAATACCGAAAGAGGCAACACAAAGTCATTTTTCTTCATGACAATGCTCCATCACATACGGCAAAACCAGTTCGCGACACGTTGGAAGCACTCAGCTGGGAAGTTCTACCCCATGCGGCCTACTCACCAGATCTGGCTCCTTCCGATTCCCACTTGTTTGCATCGATGGGTCACGCACTTGCTGAGCAGCGCTTTGGTTGGTACGAAGATGTGAAAAAATGGTTCGATGAATCGTTCGCACCAAAAGGCTGGCGTGGTATTCACAAATTGCCCGAAAAATGGGAAAAATGTATAACAAGCGATGGAGCATACTTTGAATAAAGCACTTTTTATCATTCTTCCGAATTTAACGTGTTTTTTTAGAAACAAAATCCGCATTTCATACTTGTACACCTGGTATTTGTATTTGTATAAAAATATCACTTTTCAGACTTTTTGCATTCGTTCAAGGTCTCTGGATTACAAAAAATATAGTCTACCATTATGAATAGGTCTATTGGTCTGTCTATCAATGTGGGTGTTTATCGAATTATCTCCCGAATGAAATGCGATATCGATTTCAAATTGATATACATAAAATAGTCGTGATAGAAAAAGGATACTATTTGGAATATATCATATTATGTCATTTTCGGGGTTTCTACCTTTGGAGAATCTGAAATTATGTTACTTTTTCAATATGTCCAATTTTCATAGAAAAAGTGGGTATAAAGGTTAGCGGAGGGGATTAGAGAGGGGGTTACTTAAAATACATCATAATTTAAGTCAAGTTCAGGTCAATGAATCTGCAAGTTATGTTATTTTCTCAATATTTTTGATTTTTGCAGATACAAAGAGGTCAAAGCTGTAAGAGGGTGGCGGCGGTTAATTTTCTGTACTAGATTTAATCAGATTTTTGCCGTAGACACGCAAATTATGTTGAGAGAACTGTCTGGTCTGTGTACGCATGAAGATTAACTTTAGAAAAACAAAATTCATTGCTAATTCGGTCAAATAAACAGGTACATATATTTAGGCTACGGAATAAACTTCCTCGACCGAAACTCAACATCTGAAATTAGAAAAAGAATCGGTCTAGCATGGGCAAGATGGAGAGCTCTAAAGGATATATTTAAGAACGACATTCCAATTGAATCGTTCATTTCAAAAACCACATAAGTCAAAAAAGTAAAATTTTCAGTAGGCGAAAAAAACTTTATTAAACTAAAACTATCCTTTATAAGAGGAAAAAATTTAATTTAATTCAAACTATTTAAGTAGTTACATAGTTTATCACATAATACATGTAGTTTATTTTCGTTGTTATTAAGAAAAAATTTTTTTTTTCTTGAGACTTAGGTGGTTTTTGCACTGAATATACTTTTGAAGTTATCATTTTCCTTCTTTAATAGAAAACAAGTCAACAAACTGTCAAAAGGGTTTATTAAAAATGCTTCAAAATACAAACAAACAATAATATTCCTGATTTTAATAATTAATTAAGGCACATAATCAAACTCGTGGTCATTTTCGACATAATATTCTTCCTGGTTCTGTCCTTCCGCGGTAGGCCAGTGGAAAATCCCGTCATAAAATGGAATATGCTGTTCAAGGATACTATTTCTAACTTGCTTAATATTTTCTATTTTTTTGGGGTTTATAGGAACATTGCCACTGGGATAAGCCTTTACGGTCGGTAGGGATATATCGATAGCTCTATTTCGAGCTAGATTAAATGTGTGGCAAGTTAAACCGTCAATATATTCTTCAGTAACTACAACTCCTTTTTTATTGTGGTCATAGTGGAATGCCATATAAGAACATGGTGAGAATGATATTTTGCGTTCCTTAGGTATATTTTTTCCAAAACTTTCATTGGATAAACATGTTCTTTTATAATGTATGGTCCACCATTTTGAGAACTCCATAATCTGACTTGTTGACAACATAAAGAGGGTAAACTTTGGACTTGCTTCCGACATAATGGTATAATATTCCTGAGGAACATATATGCGGTCACACTTTTTAATTTTTTTCTTTATAACACCAAAGTCTTGGTCATTGGGTAAAAATGAGTGGCCTCTTACAGGGAAGTAATGTTTAATTTTTGAAAAACGCTTGGTATCTGTCAGAGCCAATAAAAATCTAATCACCGTATGGTTCTTATTTTGACCAGGACAATTATCTGAAAATAGATACAACTCAGAAATATTTTCGTCCAAAAAATTGTCCAGGTACTGTAGAATCATAGAGCAGACTTCGTTAGCACCTTTGCGAGCCAAGCCTTCATGATAAACATAAAAAACTGATTCGTTGGTTTTCAGGTTCTTGATTCCAAAGCAGTTGACCCATAGTTGTCTTAAATAAAATAGTTCCTGTATTGGTAGGTTTGGTAAAGGCAAATTCTGCATAAAGTCGATTGTTAAAGCGGCCACGTCGTTACGAGATTTGCAGATTTCTTTTTCGGCAGATATTTTATTGTAAAATTTTTTGGCCCTTCTTTTATGAACCATAAGTTCTGCCTCAGCTGCTTTTTTTGCATTCTGTCCTAAAGTAAGGCTTCGTATTTTTACCGACAACTCTTCACAAGTTACGCATGTATCGACTTGCGGTCTTCCAAATCTTAAAGAGAATGTACTTTTAAAATAATTGGCGTAAAATGCATACTTTACATTTAACTCTGGGTGTTTCCTCCTAAACAAGTCATACATATTTTTCACATTTAAACGGGCATCTAAATATTCTATATCCCTGCCTGAGTAGTGGGTCCGCTTTCTAGGAAAAGCAAGAATATGATCACGGATAACTTTTAAAACTTCTGGGGGAGTGGTGTTCGGCTTTTGATGCTGTCCTCGTTTATCATGGAAAACTTGGGATCGTTGAAGTAAAGTTGAAAGGCGTCTAACACGATTTTCCGTTACACCATTAGCAGAGCAAAAAGCTTTTTTACAAACGAGTACTTTTTTACTTTCTGTAATAATAGAATATTTACAAGAAAATTGCCTTGGTACTGCTCCTTCTTTACGTGGTCTGTGACATTTTACATTTTTTTTTTCTATGAGCTGTTGCAAATAAATATCCTGCTCATTTTTATTATGAAATGTATTCATCTTATTGATACAGAAATCCAAATCATCTTGAGTTAATTGTTCGAAACAAGCCATTTTACATCTTAAAACAAAACAATATCGCATTAATAATATTTGCCTACAGTTTTTATGTAAAATTATTACCTGCAATTGGCTCCAGTAACACGTGCCGGCAAGACTTTTCCCTTCCAATTTTTGTGTTCCAGTCCCTTGACTTTTGCATTTTTGATAAAAAACCTTTTATATTTCTGTGGATGTCGTTGTCTCTTTTTTAAAGGTTGTAAGTCCTCTCCGTCACTAGATAAATTCGATTGATCACACATATTTTGTTTTTTAGACGGCAACTAACTTGTCACGCTCAAAATCGTACACACTTCTTACTGTAACCGAAAGTAACTGTTAACGAAACAGTAAGAAACGGTTTTTTAAACCGTTGCAAATCGTCCGAAACACGTGCTTTTTCCTAAATGTCCCCATATCAAAGTGCGCCTGAGTTGGATAGTTTGGGATCGGTTTGCCATCAATTTGACTGGTATCTGAACAGAGATAACACTTTTTATCTCCCACTCAACTCAAACCCCCGCTAGGAAATCCGTGCAAAAACAACATAAGTCTGTGACTAATGTGGTTTTTGCAACAAACGGTGGAAGTGGATAGGCGGCAATTCGTTAACCGTAAATACAACTTACGTGGCTTTTGCATATAATATGTAGGTACCCTTGAGGAGACGTTTCCTAGCAAAAACTCAATTTTGCTAAATTTTGACTTATGTGGTTTTTGAAATGAACGATTCAATTATTCTAAAGAGGAAAATATCCAACCAGTGCGTCCTTCCAGGCTTCACCTATGGAACTGAGACGTGTGCACTTACTATGGAATCTGCACATAAACTGAGAATTACGCAAAGGTGCATGGAGAGGTCAATGCTTGGTGTGACTCGTGTTAACAGAATACGTAATGAAGATCTGCGTAGACGCACTGTAGTCATAGATGTCATTCCGCGCGTACCTACTTTAAAATGGAAATGCACTGAGCACATGGTCAGATTATTTTAAAAAGGCCGCTAACAATTAGTTGCAGAATGCGCAGATAGATAGAGATAGAATTCTATAGGGGAGGGCTATGTCCAGCAGTGGACGCAGAGGTTTGGTTGATGATGATTGATGATGTAATTTTCAATACTTTTAGAGTCGACTCGTTTAAAAATGATTTTTTTTATTGCATATTATCAATCTTAGCAAGTAGAGTATATTGCCTTTACAATGTGTATATGCAAGGAAAGTATTTTATGATTTTTTTTCACTGGAAAATACGAGTTGTTATCTGCATAACATAATTTCTTTTTAGGTGAACATAGACCTGCCAACAAAAGATGCCCATACAATACACTCAATGTAACAAATATTAATTACGATGACTATGATTGTTTGTTTGATAAACGTAAAGATGGTACGTATATCTATAAAATATATATTTAGAGGAAAACATTGGCATTGTGTTGTTGCAAGTGGGTGCAATGCGTGTATATTAGGATAATTTCACAAAAAAAATCAAACAATATTAGCATTAGCAGCTTATTAATTCAGAATATGATTGTCTATTAAAATTTAATATACTCAAAACATCTTATTTTAACACTTCTTGTACCATTAGTTGTGACTTAATTCCTAGTTTACTGTACAAAGTAGAAAAAAATAAATATTGGAACTTTAAAAAAGCGATTTTTTAAAAAACTTTATCTGTGAAGACCAGCTCTCTTAAAAAACAAATCTCAAGAAAAATATTCTACAATGGTATAAAAATATTTAAAAAATCATTTTAAAAAAATTTAAAAATGTGATATGTGCTGTCAGAATTTTGAATTTCACAATCGTTGGCCAGAAATTTTCCAACATATTTCGTATGGTTTTGATTATATTCTAAACAGGCAGGTAATAACGATATGCACACCGATTTAGCCAAGGTGATGGTGAATTTTAAGTATTTATTTTCATTGAATTTGAAACACCAGTCGAAAAAAACTTCGTAATATAAATTAGCTAAAGCTAATTATAAATGGAATATTGAATTACCATATGGTAATATAATAATACTCTAAAATTAGAAACGAAAAAATTACTTATAAATTATTTAGTGATTCTTGTTTACCAAATTGAAGAATTGGTATATTAAATTTTTTTTGAGTATCCCTGTATTTTAAAAATGAAAAACGGTCGGAAGTATAAGTAACCAAACCATTCTGAGAATTTTTACGGAAGATTTATCTAACTGATCCAACTGGTATTTTAATATATACCTTAAATTTGGTAAATATCAGAAACCTAACATTTACAATTTAAATATGTTAGAAAAAAACTTCTTCTTTTATTTCTTGCGATTCATTACAGAAAATAAGTTAAAAACAGACTGGAAATCAATTACAAAAAAACAAACTGAATCTTCGCCTGCTCAACTGCCTACCACTGAGCAACCAACAACTGCGGCACCTACAACTCAACCGCCCACCACTAAGGAACCAACAACTGTGGCACCTACAACTCAACCGCCTACCACTGAGTTACCAACAACTGCGGCACCCACAACGCAACCGCCTACCACTAAGGAGCCAACAACTGCGGCACCTACAACTCAAGCGCCTACCACTCAGAAACCAACAACTGCGGCACCCACAACACAACCGCCTACCACTCAAGAGCCAACAACTGCTGCACCTACAACTCAACCGCCTACCACTAAGGAGTCAACAACTGCTGCACCTACAACTCAACCGCCTACCACTAAGGAGCCAACAACCGCTGCACCTACAACTCAACCGCTTACCACTAAGGAGCCAACAACTGCTGCACCTACAACTCAGCCGCCTACCACTGAGTTACCAACAACTGCGGCACCTACAACTCAACCGTCGACCACTAAGGAGCCAACAACTGCAGCACCTACAACTCAACCGCCTACCACTGAGATACCAACAACTGCGGCACCCACAACGCAACCGCCTACAACTAAGGAGCCAACAACTGCTGCACCTACAACTCAACCGCCTACCACTAAGGAGCCAACAACTGCGGCACCTACAACTCAACCGCCTACCACTAAGGAGCCAACAACTGCGGCACCTACAACTCAACCGCCTACCACTAAGAAACCAACAACTGCGCCACCTACAACGCAACCGCCTACTACTAAGGAGCCAACAACTGCTGCACCTACTACTCAACCGCCTACCACTGAGTTACCAACAACTGCGGCACCCACAACGCAACCACCTACCACTAAGGAGCCAACAACTGCTGCACCTACAACTCAACCGCCTACCACTAAGGAGCCAACAACTGCGGCACCTACAACTCAAGCGCCTACCACTCAGAAACCAACAACTGCGGCACCCACAACACAACCGCCTACCACTCAAGAGCCAACAACTGCTGCACCTACAACTCAACCGCCTACCACTAAGGAGTCAACAACTGCTGCACCTACAACTCAACCGCCTACCACTAAGGAGCCAACAACTGCTGCACCTACAACTCAACCGCTTACCACTAAGGAGCCAACAACTGCTGCACCTACAACTCAGCCGCCTACCACTGAGTTACCAACAACTGCGGCACCTACAACTCAACCGTCGACCACTAAGGAGCCAACAACTGCAGCACCTACAACTCAACCGCCTACCACTGAGATACCAACAACTGCGGCACCCACAACGCAACCGCCTACAACTAAGGAGCCAACAACTGCTGCACCTACAACTCAACCGCCTACCACTAAGGAGCCAACAACTGCGGCACCTACAACTCAACCGCCTACCACTAAGGAGCCAACAACTGCGGCACCTACAACTCAACCGCCTACCACTAAGAAACCAACAACTGCGCCACCTACAACGCAACCGCCTACTACTAAGGAGCCAACAACTGCTGCACCTACTACTCAACCGCCTACCACTGAGTTACCAACAACTGCGGCACCCACAACGCAACCACCTACCACTAAGGAGCCAACAACTGCTGCACCTACAACTCAACCGCCTACCACTAAGGAGCCAACAACTGCGGCACCTACAACTCAACCGCCTACCACTAAGAAACCAACAACTGCGCCACCTACAACGCAACCGCCTACTACTAAGGAGCCAACAACTGCTGCACCTACTACTCAACCGCCTACCACTGAGTTACCAACAACTGCGGCACCCACAACTCAACCGCCTACCACTAAGGAACCAACAACTGCAGCACCTACAACTCAACCGCCTACCACTAATGAACCAACAACTGCTGCACCTACAACTCAACCGCCTACCACTAAGGAGCCAACAACTGCGGCACCTACAACTCAACCGCCTACCACTGAGTTACCAACAACTGCGGCACCCACAACGCAACCGCCTACCACTGAGTTACCAACAACTGTGGCACCCACAACGCAACCGCCTACTACTAAGGAGCCAACAACTCCGGCACCCACAACGCAACCGCCTACCACTGAATTACCAACAACTGCGGCTACCACAACACAACCGCCTACCACTAAGGAGCCAACAACTGCTGCACCTACAACTCAACCGCCTACCACTAAGGAGCCAACAACTGCTGCACCTACAACTCAGCCGCCCACCACTATGGCACCAACAACTGCAGCACCTACAACTCAACCGCCTACCACTAATGAACCAACAACTGCTGCACCTACAACTCAACCGCCGACCACTAAGGAGCCAACAACTGCGGCACCTACAACTCAACCGCCTACCACTGAGTTACCAACAACTGCGGCACCCACAACGCAACCGCCTACCACTAAGGAGCCAACAACTGCGGCACCTACAACTCAACCGCCTACCACTCAGGAACCAACAACTGCGGCACCCACAACACAACCGCCTACCACTCAGGAGCCAACAACTGCTGCACCTACAACTGCTGCACCTACAACTCAACCGCCTACCACTAAGGAGCCAACAACTGCTGCACCTACAACTCAACCGCCTACCACTAAGGAGCCAACAACTGCTGCACCTACAACTCAACCGCCTACCACTAAGGAGCCAACAACTGCTGCACCTACAACTCAACCGCCTACCACTAAGGAGCCAACAACTGCTGCACCTACAACTCAACCGCCTACTACTAAGGAGCCACCAACTCCGGAACCCACAACGCAACCGCCTACCACTGAGAAACCAACAACTGCTGCACTACAACAACTACGGCACCCACAACACAACCGCCTACCACTAAGGAGCCAACAACTGCTGCACCTACAACTCAACCGCCCACCACTAAGGAGCCAACAACTGCGGCACCTACAACTCAACCGCCTACCACTAAGGAGCCAACAACTGCACCTACAACTCAGCCGCCGACCACTAAGGATCCAACAACTGCGGCACCTACAACTCAACCGCCTACCACAAGGGAGCCAACAACTGCTGCACCTACAACTCAACCGCCTACCACTAAGGAGCCAACAACTGCTGCACCTACAACTCAACCGCCTACCACTAAGGAGCCAACAACTGCTGCACCTACAACTCAACCGCCTACCACTAAGGAGCCAACAACTGCACCTACAACTCAACCGCCGACCACTAAGGAGCCAACAACTGCGGCACCTACAACTCAACCGCCTACCACTGAGTTACCAACAACTGCGGCACCCACAACGCAACCGCCTACCACTAAGGAGCCCACAACTGCTGCGCCTACAACTCAACCGCCTACCACTAAGGAGCCAACAACTGCCGCACCTACAACTCAACCGCCTACCACTGAGTTACCAACGACTGCGGCACCCACAACGCAACCGCCTACCACAAAGGAGCCAACAACTGCTGCACCTACAACTCAACCGCCTACCACTAAGGAGCCAACAACTGCTGCACCTACAACTCAACCGCCTACCACTAAGGAGCCAACAACTGCTGCACCTACAACTCAACCGCCTACCACTAAGGAGCCAACAACTGCACCTACAACTCAACCGCCGACCACTAAGGAGCCAACAACTGCGGCACCTACAACTCAACCGCCTACCACTGAGTTACCAACAACTGCGGCACCCACAACGCAACCGCCTACCACTAAGGAGCCCACAACTGCTGCGCCTACAACTCAACCGCCTACCACTAATGAACCAACAACTGCTGCACCTACAACTCAACCGCCCACCACTAAGGAGCCAACAACTGCGGCACCTACAACTCAACCGCCTACCACTAATGAACCAACAACTGCTGCACCTACAACTCAACCGCCCACCACTAAGGAGCCAACAACTGCGGCGGCACCTACAACTCAACCGCCTACCACTGAGTTACCAACAACTGCGGCACCCACAACGCAACCGCCTACCACAAAGGAGCCAACAACTGCTGCACCTACAACTCAATCGCCTACCACTAAGGAGCCAACAACTGCTGCACCTACAACTCAACCGCCTACCACTAAGGAGCCAACAACTGCTGCACCTACAACTCAACCGCCTACCACTAAGGAGCCAACAACTGCTGCACCTACAACTCAACCGCCTACCACTAAGGAGCCAACAACTGCACCTACAACTCAACCGCCGACCACTAAGGAGCCAACAACTGCGGCACCTACAACTCAACCGCCTACCACTGAGTTACCAACAACTGCGGCACCCACAATGCAACCGCCTACCACTAAGGAGCCCACAACTGCTGCGCCTACAACTCAACCACCTACCACTAAGGAGCCAACAACTGCAGCACCTACAACTCAACCGTCTACCACTGAGTTACCAACAACTGCGGCACCCACAACGCAACCGTCTACCACTGAGTTACCAACAACTGCGGCACCCACAACGCAACCGCCTACCACTAAGGAGCCAACAACTGCTGCACCTACAACTCAACCGCCTTACCACTAAGGAGCCAACAACTGCGGCACCTACAACTCAACCGCCTACCACTGAGTTACCAACAACTGCGGCACCCACAACGCAACCGCCTACCACAAAGGAGCCAACAACTGCTGCACCTACAACTCAACCGCCTACCACTAAGGAGCCAACAACTGCAGCACCTACAACTCAACCGCCTACCACTGAGTTACCAACAACTGCGGCACCCACAACGCAACCGCCTACCACTAAGGAGCCAACAACTGCTGCACCTACAACTCAACCGCCTACCACTAAGGAGCCAACAACTGCGGCACCTACAACTCAACCGCCTACCACTAATGAACCAACAACTGCTGCACCTACAACTCAACCGCCCACCACTAAGGAGCCAACAACTGCGGCACCTACAACTCAACCGCCTACCACTAATGAACCAACAACTGCTGCACCTACAACTCAACCGCCGACCACTAAGGAGCCAACAACTGGGGCACCTACAACTCAACCGCCTACCACTGAGTTACCAACAACTGCGGCACCCACAACGCAACCGCCTACCACTAAGGAGCCAACAACTGCGGCACCTACAACTCAACCGCCTACCACTCAGGAACCAACAACTGCGGCACCCACAACACAACCGCCTACCACTCAGGAGCCAACCACTGCTGCACCTACAACTGCTGCACCTACAACTCAACCGCCTACCACTAAGGAGCCAACAACTGCTGCACCTACAACTCAACCGCCTACCACTAAGGAGCCAACAACTGCTGCACCTACAACTCAACCGCCTACCACTAAGGAGCCAACAACTGCTGCACCTACAACTCAACCGCCTACCACTAAGGAGCCAACAACTGCGGCACCTACAACTCAACCGCCTACCACTAAGGAACCAACAACTGCTGCACCTACAACTCAACCGCCTACCACTAAGGAGCCAACAACTGCTGCACCTACAACTCAACCGCCCCACCACTGGCACCAACGACTGCGGCACCCACAACGCAACCGCCTACCACAAAGGAGCCAACAACTGCTGCACCTACAACTCAACCGCCTACCACTAAGGAGCCAACAACTGCTGCACCTACAACTCAACCGCCTACCACTAAGGAGCCAACAACTGCTGCACCTACAACTCAACCGCCTACCACTAAGGAGCCAACAACTGCACCTACAACTCAACCGCCGACCACTAAGGAGCCAACAACTGCGGCACCTACAACTCAACCGCCTACCACTGAGTTACCAACAACTGCGGCACCCACAACGCAACCGCCTACCACTAAGGAGCCAACAACTGCTGCGCCTACAACTCAACCGCCTACCACTAATGAACCAACAACTGCTGCACCTACAACTCAACCGCCCACCACTAAGGAGCCAACAACTGCGGCACCTACAACTCAACCGCCTACCACTAATGAACCAACAACTGCTGCACCTACAACTCAACCGCCCACCACTAAGGAGCCAACAACTGCGGCACCTACAACTCAACCGCCTACCACTGAGTTACCAACAACTGCGGCACCCACAACGCAACCGCCTACCACAAAAGGAGCCAACAACTGCTGCACCTACAACTCAACCGCCTACCACTAAGGAGCCAACAACTGCTGCACCTACAACTCAACCGCCTACCACTAAGGAGCCAACAACTGCTGCACCTACAACTCAACCGCCTACCACTAAGGAGCCAACAACTGCTGCACCTACAACTCAACCGCCTACCACTAAGGAGCCAACAACTGCACCTACAACTCAACCGCCGACCACTAAGGAGCCAACAACTGCGGCACCTACAACTCAACCGCCTACCACTGAGTTACCAACAACTGCGGCACCCACAACGCAACCGCCTACCACTAAGGAGCCCACAACTGCTGCGCCTACAACTCAACCACCTACCACTAAGGAGCCAACAACTGCAGCACCTACAACTCAACCGCCTACCACTGAGTTACCAACAACTGCGGCACCCACAACGCAACCGCCTACCACTAAGGAGCCAACAACTGCTGCACCTACAACTCAACCGCTTACCACTAAGGAGCCAACAACTGCGGCACCTACAACTCAACCGCCTACCACTGAGTTACCAACAACTGCGGCACCCACAACGCAACCGCCTACCACAAAGGAGCCAACAACTGCTGCACCTACAACTCAACCGCCTACCACTAAGGAGCCAACAACTGCAGCACCTACAACTCAACCGCCTACCACTGAGTTACCAACAACTGCCGCACCCACAACGCAACCGCCTACCACTAAGGAGCCAACAACTGCTGCACCTACAACTCAACCGCCCACCACTAAGGAGCCAACAACTGCGGCACCTACAACTCAACCGCCTACCACTAATGAACCAACAACTGCTGCACCTACAACTCAACCGCCCACCCCACCACTAAGGAGCCAACAACTGCGGCACCTACAACTCAACCGCCTACCACTAATGAACCAACAACTGCTGCACCTACAACTCAACCGCCGACCACTAAGGAGCCAACAACTGGGGCACCTACAACTCAACCGCCTACCACTGAGTTACCAACAACTGCGGCACCCACAACGCAACCGCCTACCACTAAGGAGCCAACAACTGCGGCACCTACAACTCAACCGCCTACCACTCAGGAACCAACAACTGCGGCACCCACAACACAACCGCCTACCACTCAGGAGCCAACCACTGCTGCACCTACAACTGCTGCACCTACAACTCAACCGCCTACCACTAAGGAGCCAACAACTGCTGCACCTACAACTCAACCGCCTACCACTAAGGAGCCAACAACTGCTGCACCTACAACTCAACCGCCTACCACTAAGGAGCCAACAACTGCTGCACCTACAACTCAACCGCCTACCACTAAGGAGCCAACAACTGCGGCACCTACAACTCAACCGCCTACCACTAAGGAACCAACAACTGCGCACCTACAACTCAACCGCCTACCACTAAGGAGCCAACAACTGCTGCACCTACAACTCAACCGCCCACCACTATGGCACCAACAACTGCAGCACCTACAACTCAACCGCCTACCACTAATGAACCAACAACTGCTGCACCTACAACTCAACCGCCGACCACTAAGGAGCCAACAACTGCGGCACCTACAACTCAACCGCCTACCACTAAGGAACCAACAACTGCTGCACCTACAACTCAACCGCCTACCACTAAGGAGCCAACAACTGCTGCACCTACAACTCAACCGCCCACCACTAAGGCACCAACAACTGCAGCACCTACAACTCAACCGCCTACCACTAATGAACCAACAACTGCTGCACCCACAACGCAACCGCCTACCACTAAGGAGCCAACAACTGCGGCACCTACAACTCAACCGCCTACCACTCAGGAACCAACAACTGCGGCACCCACAACACAACCGCCTACCACTCAGGAGCCAACAACTGCTGCACCTACAACTGCTGCACCTACAACTCAACCGCCTACCACTAAGGAGCCAACAACTGCTGCACCTACAACTCAACCGCCTACCACTAAGGAGCCAACAACTGCTGCACCTACAACTCAACCGCCTACCACTAAGGAGCCAACAACTACTGCACCTACAACTCAACCGCCTACCACTCAGGAACCAACAACTGCGGCACCCACAACACAACCGCCTACCACTCAGGAGCCAACAACTGCTGCACCTACAACTGCTGCACCTACAACTCAACCGCCTACCACTAAGGAGCCAACAACTGCTGCACCTACAACTCAACCGCCTACCACTAAGGAGCCAACAACTGCTGCACCTACAACTCAACCGCCTACCACTAAGGAGCCAACAACTGCGGCACCTACAACTCAACCGCCTACCACTGAGTTACCAACAACTGCGGCACCCACAACGCAACCGCCTACCACTGAAGAGCCAACAACTGCTGCGCCTACAACTCAACCGCCTACCACTAAGGAGCCAACAACTGCTGCACCTACAACTCAACCGCCTACCACTAAGGAGCCAACAACTGCTGCACCTACAACTCAACCGCCTACCACTAAGGAGCCAACAACTGCTGCACCTACAACTCAACCGCCTACCACTAAGGAGTTACCAACAACTGCGGCACCCACAACGCAACCGCCTACCACTAAGGAGCCAACAACTGCTGCACCTACAAGTCAACCGCCTACCACTAAGGAGCCAACAACAACTGCAAACCGCACCTACAACTCAACCAACCCTACCACTGAGTTACCAACAACTGCGGCACCCACAAACGCAACCGCCTACCACTAAGGAGCCAACAACTGCTGCACCTACAACTCAACCGCCTACCACTGAGTTACCAACAACTGCGGCACCCACAACGCAACCGCCTACCACTAAGGAGCCAACAACTGCTGCGCCTACAACTCAACCGCCTACCACTAAGGAGCCAACAACTGCGGCACCTACAACTCAACCGCCTACCACTCAGGAACCAACAACTGCGGCACCCACAACACAACCGCCTACCACTCAGGAGCCAACAACTGCTGCACCTACAACTCAACCGCCGACCACTAAGGAGCCAACAACTGCGGCACCTACAACTCAACCGCCTACCACTAAGGAACCAACAACTGCGGCACCTACAACTCAACCGCCTACCACTAAGGAACCAACAACTGCTGCACCTACAACTCAACCGCCTACCACTAGGGAGCCAACAACTGCTGCACCTACAACTCAACCGCCTACCACTGAGTTACCAACTACTGCGGCACCCACAACACAACCGCCTACCACTAAGGAGCCAACAACTGCTGCACCTACAACTGAACCGCCTACCACTGAGTTACCAACAACTGCGGCACCCACAACGCAACCGCCTACCACTAGGGAGCCAACAACTGCTGCACCTACAACTCAACCGCCTACCACTGAGTTACCAACAACTGCGGCACCCACAACGCAACCGCCTACCACTAAAGAGCCAACAACTGCTGCACCTACAACGCAACCGCCCACCACTAAGGAGCCAACAACTGCGGCACCTACAACTCAACCGCCTACCACTAATGAACCAACAACTGCTGCACCTACAACTCAACCGCCCACCACTAAGGAGCCAACAACTGCGGCACCTACAACTCAACCGCCTACCACTGAGTTACCAACAACTGCGGCACCCACAACGCAACCGCCTACCACAAAGGAGCCAACAACTGCTGCACCTACAACTCAACCGCCTACCACTAAGGAGCCAACAACTGCTGCACCTACAACTCAACCGCCTACCACTAAGGAGCCAACAACTGCACCCTACAACTCAACCGCCGACCACTAAGGAGCCAACAACTGCGGCACCTACAACTCAACCGCCTACCACTGAGTTACCAACAACTGCGGCACCCACAACGCAACCGCCTACCACTAAGGAGCCAACAACTGCTGCGCCTACAACTCAACCGCCTACCACTAAGGAGCCAACAACTGCAGCACCTACAACTCAACCGCCTACCACTGAGTTACCAACAACTGCGGCACCCACAACTCAACCGCCTACCACTAAGGAGCCAACAACTGCTGCACCTACAACTCAACCGCCTACCACTAAGGAGCCAACAACTGCGGCACCTACAACTCAACCGCCTACCACTAAGGAACCAACAACTGCTGCACCTACAACTCAACCGCCTACCACTCAGGAACCAACAACTGCGGCACCCACAACACAACCGCCTACCACTCAGGAGCCAACAACTGCTGCACCTACAACTGCTGCCACAACTACACACTCAACCGCCTACCACTAAGGAGCCAACAACTGCTGCACCTACAACTCAACCGCCTACCACTAAGGAGCCAACAACTGCTGCACCTACAACTCAACCACCTACCACTAAGGAGCCAACAACTGCGGCACCTACAACTCAACCGCCTACCACTGAATTACCAACAACTGCGGCACCCACAACGCAACCGCCTACCACTGAAGAGCCAACAACTGCTGCGCCTACAACTCAACCGCCTACCACTAAGGAGCCAACAACTGCTGCACCTACAACTCAACCGCCTACCACTAAGGAGCCAACAACTGCTGCACCTACAACTCAACCGCCTACCACTAAGGAGCCAACAACTGCTGCGCCTACAACTCAACCGCCTACCACTAAGGAGCCAACAACTGCGGCACCTACAACTCAACCGCCTACCACTGAGTTACCAACAACTGCGGCACCCACAACGCAACGGCCTACCACTAAAGAGCCAACAACTGCTGCGCCTACAACTCAACCGCCCACCACTAAGGAGCCAACAACTGCGGCACCTACAACTCAACCGCCTACCACTGAGTTACCAACAACTGCG
>CM032455.1:41107164-41173118 GCA_019049505.1 Pachyrhynchus sulphureomaculatus | reverse complement strand
GCACCTACTTCTCCAACGCATAGTACTACGGAATCAACAACTGAATCATCTACAACTCAGTCGCCTACAACTCCGGTATCAACAACTCCTGAACCTACATCTCATTCGCCTACCACTCCGGAATCAACAACTGAGGCACCAACAACTCAATCATCTAGTACTTCGGAATCAACAACTGCAGAACCTACAACTCCATCGCCTACCACTCCGGAAACAACAACTGAGGCACCTACTTCTCCAACGCATAGTACTACGGAATCAACAACTGAATCATCTACAACTCAGTCGCCTACAACTCCGGTATCAACAACTCCTGAACCTACATCTCATTCGCCTACCACTCCGGAATCAACAACTGAGGCACCAACAACTCAATCATCTAGTACTTCGGAATCAACAACTGCAGAACCTACAACTCCATCGCCTACCACTCCGGAAACAACAACTGAGGCACCTACTTCTCCAACGCATAGTACTACGGAATCAACAACTGAATCATCTACAACTCAGTCGCCTACAACTGCGGTATATCAACAACTTCTGAACCTACAACTCATTCGCACCAACAACTACCACTCCGGAATCAACAACTGAGGCCATCCAACAACTCAATCATCTAGTACTTCGGAATCAACAACTGCAGAACCTACAACTCATTCGCCTACCACTCCGGAATCAACAACTGAGGCACCAACAACTCAATCATCTAGTACTTCGGAATCAACAACTGCAGAACCTACAACTCCATCGCCTACCACTACGGAATCAACAACTGATGCACCTACTTCTCCAACGCATATTACTACGGAATCAACAACTGTATCATCTACAACTCAGTCGCCTACAACTGCGGTATCAACAACTCCTGAACCTACAACTCATTCGTCTACCACTCCGGAATCAACAACTGAGGCCCCAACAACTCAATCATCTAGTACTTCGGAATCAACAACTGCAGAACCTACAACTCCATCGCCTACCACTCCGGAATCAACAACTGAGGCACCTACTTCTCCAACGCATAGTACTACGGAATCAACAACTGAATCATCTACAACTCAGTCGCCTACAACTCCGGTATCAACAACTTCTGAACCTACAACTCATTCGCCTACCACTCCGGAATCAACAACTAAGGCACCAACAACTCAATCATCTAGTACTTCGGAATCAACAACTGCAGAACCTACAACTCCATCGCCTACCACTCCGGAATCAACAACTGAGGCACCTACAACTCAGTCATCTAGTACTTCGGAACCAACAACTGTAAAACCTACAACTCCATCGCCTACCTCTCCAGAATCCACAACTGAAGCACCTACAACTCAGTCACCTACCACTCCGGTATCAACAACTCCTGAACCTACAACTCATTCGTCTACCACTCCAGAGTCAACAACTGAGGCACCAACAACTCAATCATCTAGTACTTCGGAATCAACAACTGCAGAACCTACAACTCCATCGCCTACCACTCCGGAATCAACAACTGAGGCACCTACTTCTCCAACGCATAGTACTACGGAATCAACAACTGAATCATCTACAACTCAGTCGCCTACAACTCCGGTATCAACAACTCCTGAACCTACATCTCATTCGCCTACCACTCCGGAATCAACAACTGAGGCACCAACAACTCAATCATCTAGTACTTCGGAATCAACAACTGCAGAACCTACAACTCCATCGCCTACCACTCCGGAAACAACAACTGAGGCACCTACTTCTCCAACGCATAGTACTACGGAATCAACAACTGAATCATCTACAACTCAGTCGCCTACAACTGCGGTATCAACAACTTCTGAACCTACAACTCATTCGCCTACCACTCCGGAATCAACAACTGAGGCACCAACAACTCAATCATCTAGTACTTCGGAATCAACAACTGCAGAACCTACAACTCCATCGCCTACCACTACGGAAACAACAACTGATGCACCTACTTCTCCAACGCATATTACTACGGAATCAACAACTGTATCATCTACAACTCAGTCGCCTACAACTCCGGTATCAACAACTCCTGAACCTACAACTCATTCGTCTACCACTCCGGAATCAACAACTGAGGCACCAACAACTCAATCATCTAGTACTTCGGAATCAACAACTGCAGAACCTACAACTCCATCGCCTACCACTCCGGAAACAACAACTGAGGCACCTACTTCTCCAACGCATAGTACTACGGAATCAACAACTGAATCATCTACAACTCAGTCGCCTACAACTGCGGTATCAACAACTTCTGAACCTACAACTCATTCGCCTACCACTCCGGAATCAACAACTGAGGCACCAACAACTCAATCATCTAGTACTTCGGAATCAACAACTGCAGAACCTACAACTCCATCGCCTACCACTCCGGAAACAACAACTGAGGCACCTACTTCTCCAACGCATAGTACTACGGAATCAACAACTGAATCATCTACAACTCAGTCGCCTACAACTGCGGTATCAACAACTTCTGAACCTACAACTCATTCGCCTACCACTCCGGAATCAACAACTGAGGCACCAACAACTCAATCATCTAGTACTTCGGAATCAACAACTGCAGAACCTACAACTCCATCGCCTACCACTACGGAATCAACAACTGATGCACCTACTTCTCCAACGCATATTACTACGGAATCAACAACTGTATCATCTACAACTCAGTCGCCTACAACTGCGGTATCAACAACTCCTGAACCTACAACTCATTCGTCTACCACTCCGGAATCAACAACTGAGGCCCCAACAACTCAATCATCTAGTACTTCGGAATCAACAACTGCAGAACCTACAACTCCATCGCCTACCACTCCGGAATCAACAACTGAGGCACCTACTTCTCCAACGCATAGTACTACGGAATCAACAACTGAATCATCTACAACTCAGTCGCCTACAACTCCGGTATCAACAACTTCTGAACCTACAACTCATTCGCCTACCACTCCGGAATCAACAACTAAGGCACCAACAACTCAATCATCTAGTACTTCGGAATCAACAACTGCAGAACCTACAACTCCATCGCCTACCACTCCGGAATCAACAACTGAGGCACCTACAACTCAGTCATCTAGTACTTCGGAACCAACAACTGTAAAACCTACAACTCCATCGCCTACCTCTCCAGAATCCACAACTGAAGCACCTACAACTCAGTCACCTACCACTCCGGTATCAACAACTCCTGAACCTACAACTCATTCGTCTACCACTCCAGAGTCAACAACTGAGGCACCAACAACTCAATCATCTAGTACTTCGGAATCAACAACTGCAGAACCTACAACTCCATCGCCTACCACTCCGGAATCAACAACTGAGGCACCTACTTCTCCAACGCATAGTACTACGGAATCAACAACTGAATCATCTACAACTCAGTCGCCTACAACTCCGGTATCAACAACTCCTGAACCTACATCTCATTTGCCTACCACTCCGGAATCAACAACTGAGGCACCAACAACTCAATCATCTAGTACTTCGGAATCAACAACTGCAGAACCTACAACTCCATCGCCTACCACTCCGGAAACAACAACTGAGGCACCTACTTCTCCAACGCATAGTACTACAATAGGAATCAACAACTGAATCATCTACAACTCAGTCGCCTACAACTCCGGTATCAACAACTTCTGAACCTACAACTCATTCGCCTACCACTCCGGAATCAACAACTGAGGCACCAACAACTCAATCATCTAGTACTTCGGAATCAACAACTGCAGAACCTACAACTCCATCGCCTACCACTACGGAATCAACAACTGATGCACCTACTTCTCCAACGCATATTACTACGGAATCAACAACTGTATCATCTACAACTCAGTCGCCTACAACTCCGGTATCAACAACTCCTGAACCTACAACTCATTCGTCTACCACTCCAGAATCAACAACTGAGGCCCCAACAACTCAATCATCTAGTACTTCGGAATCAACAACTGCAGAACCTACAACTCCATCGCCTACCACTCCGGAATCAACAACTGAGGCACCTACTTCTCCAACGCATAGTACTACGGAATCAACAACTGAATCATCTACAACTCAGTCGCCTACAACTGCGGTATCAACAACTTCTGAACCTACAACTCATTCGCCTACCACTCCGGAATCAACAACTGAGGCACCAACAACTCAATCATCTAGTACTTCGGAATCAACAACTGCAGAACCCTACAACTCCATCGCCTACCACTCCGGAAACAACAACTGAGGCACCTACTTCTCCAACGCATAGTACTACGGAATCAACAACTGAATCATCTACAACTCAGTCGCCTACAACTGCGGTATCAACAACTTCTGAACCTGAACAACTCATTCGCCTACCACTCCGGAATCAACAACTGAGGCACCAACAACTCAATCATCTAGTACTTCGGAATCAACAACTGCAGAACCTACAACTCCATCGCCTACCACTACGGAATCAACAACTGATGCACCTACTTCTCCAACGCATATTACTACGGAATCAACAACTGTATCATCTACAACTCAGTCGCCTACAACTGCGGTATCAACAACTCCTGAACCTACAACTCATTCGTCTACCACTCCGGAATCAACAACTGAGGCCCCAACAACTCAATCATCTAGTACTTCGGAATCAACAACTGCAGAACCTACAACTCCATCGCCTACCACTCCGGAATCAACAACTGAGGCACCTACTTCTCCAACGCATAGTACTACGGAATCAACAACTGAATCATCTACAACTCAGTCGCCTACAACTCCGGTATCAACAACTTCTGAACCTACAACTCATTCGCCTACCACTCCGGAATCAACAACTGAGGCACCAACAACTCAATCATCTAGTACTTCGGAATCAACAACTGCAGAACCTACAACTCCATCGCCTACCACTCCGGAATCAACAACTGAGGCACCTACTTCTCCAACGCATAGTACTACGGAATCAACAACTGAATCATCTACAACTCAGTCGCCTACACTCCGGTATCAACAACTCCTGAACCTACAACTCATTCGCCTACCACTCCGGAATCAACAACTGAGGCACCAACAACTCAATCATCTAGTACTTCGGAATCAACAACTGCAGAACCTACAACTCCATCGCCTACCACTCCGGAATCAACAACTGAGGCACCTACTTCTCCAACGCATAGTACTACGGAATCAACAACTGAATCATCTACAACTCAATCGCCCACAACTCCTGGACCTACAACTCATTCGCCTATCAACGGAACGACAACTGCGACACCTACAACTCACCGCCTTCTAAGGAACCAACAACTGCTACTACGACTCCGGAATCAACAGCACAGGAGCACCTACAACTACTACGAAATCTACAACAGCCAAAACTTCTACAACTCCTAGACGCCCTAGAACTACTTCTCATCCAAGCAATTCTTCAAATGGTGTTAATTTTAACATTAGTTTTATTGATCACCTTATATATTGGATAAGTAATTATAATTATCTGTCCCTTTTTATTTTCCAGACCAGTGAAAAAGATATCCGTAAAAACTTATTTGTAAATAGTTTATAAAAACAAATATTTCTTTCTTAATATTTTTATATTATATATATGTGTATAGTATTAGTATTATTAATTTTTTATATCACCAATCAAATATATAAAGTTAATTAGAATTTTCTCGGGGAGGTTTGTAATATTTACATTTTTTTTTGTTTATTTCCAAAAAATTGTATTTATTTATTTAATGCATAACAGCTTGACTTAATATATCGAGTCGAGTAGCATATTAAAAGTATGTGGAAAATAAATATTATTCTTTTGCCTAAAATCTTATTTTTGTTATCATAAATAGTAGTCCAGCAAAGCAGCAAATATTTTGGAAAATGCCTTATTGTCACCCCTTGTCGTAACTAGTGGTAACTTTGAATTTTATTTTAGAGCCAGTAAAATATTTTTTGTTTTTTCTTACAGTTCTAGACTTACGATAAATGCGACACTGAACTGGTGTAATGTATGAAATACGAATACTAAATACTACTATACTAAAAAGATGTGACGGAGCACCAGTAACTTAAACTAAAGTTATGAGGCAGTACACCAGGATTTCGTTTTTATCAATCTCTCGCTTTTGTATCAAATTTTCTTATAAAACTGTTCAATTGGTGACATTTACAACACAAAATATTACATTGTCAAGAAAAAAAATCAGCTGGGAGAATAGAGAAACCTTGATTCCTTGGAATATCGGAGAACGGTTGGCGATTTGAGTCTATGCTACAAGCATTTTCATGGAAAAATATCCGATGGATGCTGTCCTCTAAATTCCTCCTAAACGGGTTCATGATAGCAATACGAGTTGCGTTAATACATCACATCCGTATGAGGTTCAGCTTATCACTTCCCGTACAACCCTTTTTAAGCACTCCTTTTATATGGAGAACATAATCTATTGGAAATGATTTGCCTAGGACTGTGTTTCCCACCAAGAACAATTTACAGGAAATCCAGACCGACATGAATCGCTTTTTCCGCACATGCGTCGCTTTTCTAGCACTTTAGAGATTTCCTGCAGCACGGGCGCTATGTTAAAAAAAAAAAGCAAAACTATATAATCATAAGAAAAACAGACAGGGTGGAAGAAGAGGAATAATTATTCTGTTTAAGTTTTTTTTAGTTTCATCATTATTTGGGATTGGAACGTTCAAGATATTCAATTGAGTTCCACCATTACCAATAATAAAGAGAAAAATCTGGTGGAAGTAATAAATCATTTAGGGGCTATGGTTGTAAACGGCGACAGGCACACGAGAATATAACTACTTCGGAAGGGGAAAAGTTGTGTCGATTTGACTAGAGTAGCATCAAGGTTAGACTCAAAGAGTAAATGGGGCATCATAGAGGAAACCGACAAAAGTAAGCTCTACCCAACCAAATGCATAATAGAGCAGAAGGTTCATAATTTCTGGGATATTCATAATAAAAGGAAGTGGCGGTAGGAAAAAGCCCACTGGGAACCCTGTCAATCTTTGTGCGTGACAGAGGATCCACAGAATTGGAAAGAGTGGAAGGATGTTAGAAGTAAAGCGACGATAATGGCAATCGACATGGTATTAGTCAATCCTTATAATAACAGGATAGCTGAATTGGTGGGATGGCGAATATGATGCGGTAAATAAAAGAAGAATAGCTCTCAAGAAATACAAAGGCCAGTGCAGTGAAATAAACTATGTTAACTACAAAAAGGAGATTGCTGCGGCCACTAGAACCTTGCAGAAGGAAAAAGGAGAGGTTTGAAAAATTTATTGATATATTAAAAAGGGTAATGGACTTATCTAAAGTCTGGAAGGTATCAAGAAAATTTTCCCATCTTGATAACTCGGCCAATACTTTTCACGACTCTAAAAAAGAGTGGGTGGAGATTCTTTTAAGTATGCTGGCACCAACATCAGTCTGACAGTTTATACAGGGTGAATCAACGATAGAGTAAAGTTCATTATCTCATTTGTTTCGGGAATGACGAAACGAAAAAATGTTAAATACAATAGTTTTAGGGAATGTTAAGGTGCACAGTTTAAAATTATACAGGGTACATCAAAAAGTGTGGTCGATATAACATATGGTTTTTAAAATGGAACATTTTTCTAATTTATTTTTTAAATTCTGCGTAAAATTTTATAACTTTTTTATTAATAATGTTATATACCTAAACCTAGTAGTTTTTCTAATATTTAAATTTTTTTAAAATACCACTAGTTTTCAGTTTTATAAAAAAGCGGCATTGTTTCTGAAGGTGGAATACTCATAATTGGTACGAGCGTTCTATAGAGATGAAAAAAAGATATATGTAAAGAAATTTGAGTTAGATGGTACTGGGTGTTCAAAATAAATTTATACATTTCGACTATTTTAAATTGAAACGTCTCAAATTTTTTAAATGGTACACCCTGTATATTATTATTTATTCTGGCAGATTTTGCAAAACCCTCCAACTTTTATTAAGTATGTCATATACCTATTTCTAATAATTTTTGATTTATTTTGAATTTTTCAATTTTTACCCTCATCTTTAATACACTTACGCTATTGTGAAAACATAAACAAACAGTTAATAATTATTTTAATATAGTTTAAGTTATCTAATGATTAATTATTATGATGTAATAAATGTTCAAAAATATGCCCGTCTACTTGAATACACATATCGCACATCGGCAAGAAAACCGGCATAACTCAAAAAAACCAAATTTTACAGGAGAGACAAATTAATGAAAATTGCTTTTTTTTTCCTTTATGTCATACTCACGTGGAAGTATAGTAATCATTTTAAAAACTGCCATGTTTCATCCATGTGGGTTCATATTATTTAAGTCTTAAAGTAAAATTTAAAAAAATTTATTTAACAACCCTTATACCCTTAAAAAACTATTTTCGTGTTATGTCACTTTTCTCGCTTGAATTGACTGCACTCGTTTGACTTATGCCTTTTCTAAATACTGTGAATTTGTGGCAGTTAATATCCCGATAAGGGAAAAGAGGCTATTATATCCCATAATAATTTTTTATGAATTAAAAAAAGATTCTTTTTAATTCATTTTTTTTCTACATTGTCAAAATTTCATGCCTAGAAGGATTAAATAAAAACAAAATATTTTAAATAAAATTTTTATTTAGGATTTCAAATAAAAATTAAAAAGTCATGCCTATTATTATTACCAACATAAAACAGTTTCTATTTTTCAAAACAAATAGTTAGGATAAATAAAAATTATTATAAACACAAAATATTATACTTAAATAAAGAATTAAAAAAGTCTAAAAAAGTTTCTATTTTTCAAGACAAATAGAATCAGGATTAATTATTATAAACACAAAATATTTTAAATATAAGGATTAAAAAGTCTTTAAAAAAGTAATAATAATATTATTATTACCAAGATGAAATAGTTCTTAATTTGCTTTTACAATGATTCGAAAAAATAAGAATAACATCGTGGAATGATCTTTGCCTCTATTAAAGACTGACAATCTTCTTTTTTTCTTTGGCTGATTGGAAATTTTCTTCCATAGGCTTTGTGTAACTTAGTCTCCTCTGTTTTATTCCGCACACGTTTTCCACTTCTGAAACCTAGTTCGGTGAAGGTTTCTTGGTTGTAAGAGTACTTCACGCCAACTGAGTAGGGTTTTGATTTTTCATATGAAAAAATTTTTATTTTATTGAAATTGATTGCATCATCATCTTGATCTTCTAAGTAGAACTTGTTATTTCCGCATAATCGTTTCATGTCATAAAAGTCTTGGTGATCCAACTCAATAACTTTATAAGGTTTGCCTGTTTTCTTTGCCGCCCTTATTATTGCAGCATATTGTGCGGGGATGTAAATGGGACCGCCCTTTTTCGCTTTTTTTACTTGCTTTTCAATAACTGAATGAGCCGTGTCACCCTCATTTTGGGTATGCCCACAGATCAAAAATTTATGTGTTATTTTTTTAATTTTTAAAAAACGTACAGCATACAAAAATAATGCAACGATATATTTATTTTTATTTTGCCCCCGCAATTATTTGAATAAAATGTAAACGCAAGATCGTCATCATTCATTTGTGAAGCTATTTTTTCCATAAACTTAAACACACAAATCCCAATTTCATTTGATCCTCTATCCTCTTCACCTTCATGCCAGAAGTAACATTCCACATTGTCTACTCCAAGTTGACAAATTGTAAAATTGTAGGAATTTATTTTTGACTTGTAATAAAAAAGTGACACTTCTCCTGTAGGGCTTGGTAAAACGGCCTGAAGATCAAACGTTGCTACTATGAAGCTAGGTCCAATCTTTTCTTTATCTTCATCTTTGGACAATCTACTTATTTTTTTTTTCCTTTTCGTGTTCATCGTATTTTTCTTTAATTTGATCATCTTCAGAAGAATTTTTGTAAGACTCACATAAATTACATAAATCTTTTTTTGGTACAAAAAACGAAATATTAAATTCTGTGTTGAAAATTCGAGAATACATAGTAATATTGCCTGCTGGATCTCCTTTATTCTTTTGGATTTCTAAATAGTCCCGATGTAAATCAGTTAGGCTTCTATCGCCAGTAATAAATTCCCGTGAAGTATTTGCTCGAATATAATGGCTTTCTACCCTTGGGATACTGTTTATGTGGTCTCTAATTGATTTTTTTTATTTTTTCATCCACCCGCTTGTGATTACCATGTTTTTTTCCCCTTTTTTCATTTTCTGTCAAGCCATTTTTGGTTTTGCTTATAACGGTTCTGATTACTCTGTCACTGATTCCCAATGTATTACGAAAAAATAGTTTACAAACCCTTAGTTTATTTATTCCATTATAAAGGTAAAATGCATGATTTTCTTTGCGAAACTTATTAGGATTGTTATACCTATATTTTGGATTTATGGGTTCAATTTTTCCTCCGATGAAAGCTCTTTGTTTTTCTAAGCTGCTCATATTCCAATAGGATTTAAAAATTTGTTGTCGCTCCTCTTCAATGAACTTATCAAAACAACTAAATTTGCAAGATACGCAAGGAGGAAGCATTTTTCTTTCTGCAATAATCTTTTTCGACTTAGTCGAAACATATTCTTTACCCATGTTTCGCAGACGCTTAGCTTTTTCTTTAATCCATTCTGATTGATTTAATATTCTCTTTTTGCTATTTGTTGAAGATTCTTCAATTATTGGGGAGCAGGGTCAGGCACCAAGTGTTCTGTCGGATTTTCAGGCAGATCAGAACGTAAATCAGTCTCAATTTCACTAGACAGACTGTCACTGTCGGACATTTCAAGGTCGTTGGCTAGGGTTTCATAATTAGGATCATTAAAGTCATCATTTGATGAGAAATCGCCATTAGATTCTGATGATGTGTCAGTGCGTTGCTGTTGTGAATTTATAGAACAATTACGTCGTAGATAGGGCTTCAATATTATAAGTTTTCAATCATAGAATTAGATACACCATTGAAGTTTGCAGAAGTCCCACAAATGGATTTTGTGAGGATTTTTTCATCATTGGTTGATTCTTCTTTGTTTGTAGCCAATATATTTCGTATTTTTTCTACACGTGATTTAAATGCCATTTTAAAAAAGATTTGCTATCTGAAACAACACAAATACAAAAAATCATAATAAAAAAAAAGATAAAAATTAAAGTACTTTTAAATTAAAAAAGTACAAGAATGTATTCAAAATACCATTATTGGACTAGAGACAAACAGAATTAGTGACATATTTCAAAGATGTGACGGTTAGTTTAACAACATAACAAATAAAATTGTTCTTACCTTCAAAAAGAAAAGTGACATAACTAAAGATGTGACACTGGAACAAACCAAATGCTTGCCAAAAACAACAAAAAAACTGACGTATTTCGAGATGAGTCAGTATTGCTGATTAAATAGGTACACTGCCACTCTGCAGGTTGACACAAGACTGAGATATGACGCTCTTCTTAATTATGGACGACTCCTTCCCGCCAATTCAATAATGACACATTGCGCCATCTAAGTGTTTTCTAGTTGAACAAACTTATGACACTATTCCTGCGCAGCACACCCCCAAATGATTCAAGGAACCGAGATAAAACGAAATTTGAATTTTTTTGAGTTATGCCGGTTTTCTTGCCGATGTGCGATATTTAGTCGTTTTACTATATTTTCCTTCACTTTCCTTAGCATAAATGGCGTTATGGTCCTGCACGCATCCTGTATCCTATTTTCCATATTTACTGGTGTTGTAGGTGGATTCACATAAACACGATCTTTAATGTAGCCCCACATAAAGAAGTCTAAAGGTGTTAAGTCACATGATCGAGGGGGCCACTCAATGAATCCATCCCTACCGATCCATTTTGGTGGGTAACGATCATTTAAAAATTCCCGAACTTCCCTCTGGTAATGAGCAGTTCCCTTTCAAAGTTATTAACTCCTTCAAGAAGCTGGGGTAATTCGTTTTGCAAAAAATTTAGGTACCTAGGCCCGTTAAGGGGTTCGCGGAAAAAATATGGACCAATAATTCGAAAATTTAATATTCCACACCATACATTAAGCGACCAATGGTTTTGGTTTTGAACCTCCCGGACCTAAAATGGATTAACTGTTGAATAATAATGCATGTTATGGCTGTTAACTGCTCCATTTCTGCGAAAAGTAGCTTCATCAGATAACATTATTTTGGATAAAAAATTTGGATCGGCCTCTATTGCTCCATTCATGGTGGTACAAAAGTTTACTCGTCGTTCCAAATCACGGTCTTGGAGTTCTTGGTGTAGTTCCACATGAAAGGGATGATACTTGTATTTTCTCGTGGTGCGATTAGTCGTAGATTGGGATTTGTCAGATAAGTCAGCTAGTTGACGGCTGCTGACCTGGGGATTATCTTCAACATGAAATAAAATCTCCATTTATTTTTCCTCATTGGTAGCATTATGGTTTACTACTTTCCGTTTCGTATACTCAAGGCTACCACCACTATCAAATCTTTAGATTAAGCACTGAAAAGATTTTCTATTAGGGTACTTTGCTCCGTAAAGCCTTACTGCCAAAAGACAATTTTTTTTCCGTCTCGCCCAGTATATAAACCATATCAATTAATTCATTTTTAGGAATATCCATAACTATTACCTTCATGCGTCAATACTACAACAAATTAAATATTTTTACTTGCCTAATAGACATGTCAAAATTTGACAATGCGTACATTTTTGTTTTGTCTTGGTAATGTTATAGCGTAAGTCTATTAAAAACAAGGGTAAAAATTGAAAAATTCAAAATAAATCGAAAACTATTAGAAATAGATATATGACATACTTAATAAAATTTGAGATTTTTCAATTTAAAGTAGTCGAAATGTATAAATTTATTTTGAACACTCTGTAGCATCTAACTCAAATTTCTTTAAATTTATCTTTTTTTTCATCTCTATAGAACGCTCATACCAATTTTGAGTATTCCACCTTCAGAAACGATGGCGCTACTGGCGTATATAATATTATTAATAAAAAAGTTATAAAATTTTACGCAGAATTTAAAAAAAAATTAGAAAATAGGATGTTATTTAAAAAAAACATATGTTTTATCGGCCACACTTTTTTGAAGTACCCTGTATACTCAAAAATAATTTTAAACTGTGCAACTTAACATTCCCTGAAACTATTGAATTTAACATTTTTTCGTCTGAAACAAGATGATCGTTGACTCACCTTGTATAACTAAAGAACATTGAAAAGACGGAAATTAAATAGATTGCAATGGACGTGATAGAGAGAACCCTGATTATCTCTACTAGTAGGTAATGATCACTGTATATTTCGGCTCCTCTTCTTATTCTTACCTTTTTCACATATTTTCTTCTGCTCCTTTGTACCAGTACATAGTCTATAATTGACCTCTCTGGTTTTGTATGTTGAACCCTTGTGTACTTATGTATGTCTCTATGTTGGTAAAATGATGAGATCATGTATTTGGCAATAGTCTAGCATCTTTTCTCCATTATTATTTCTAATTTCTTCACCGTGCTGTCCTTTTGATGTTTTTGTATTTTTTCTTCTGCCTACTCTAGCATTAAAGTCCCCGGCAATATACAGCCTTTCTCTGGCTTCTTTCGTTATTGTATACAATTTTTCCCAAAATTTGTTCTGTTGTTCGGCCTTTTCATTTTCATCTGGCGCATATACCGTTATCACTCCTTTGCTATTCTTCAGTTCTACTGTGAGTACTCTTTCGGATACCGCTTCCCAATGTATTATTTCTTTGTTATTCTTCTGTGTATTATGCATCCAATCCCGACCGCTGCTCTTTGGCTCTGTTGCACTCCACTGTATATCAACGTATGTTCATTATTTAATCTTATTCTTCCTTGTCCGTTTCTCTTTGTTTCGCTAATTGTCAATACTTCCAAGCCTGTCCCTTCAAACGCCTCTATTAATTTCACCTCCTTCCCATTCAGTCCTCTTACGTTTCATGTGCCCAGTTTCCAAGTTTCTATTGTTGTTTCTCTCCTCTCTTCCATATTAAGTTCATGTTTCTTTTCTCCTTCCTTTCCCGTTTCCTTGTGCTTTTTCATTGCGGTTTTCGTCATCATACTTTCTTGGTTTGTCCTCTTCGTTTCTATTGGTTTTTTGGATTTTCTTTCTCTTTACATTTTTCAAGCATGTCCCTCTCCATATTCAAGTTCCATCTCTGTCCATCTATCATCATTCTTTCAAACCCCACCTTAGCTCTCTTCCCATCTCTTTCCTCCTATTATATATTAAATTGAATTAAATTTCCGAGTGCAGGTAAGTTTCCTTGAGAAGTCCAAACAAATTTCTGTTTCGGTTTTGTCAGGTTTTAGGATCTGTTTCAACGGTTTTATCAGGTCATATTTAACTTTTTTATTTGAATCTTCCTTTGATTGAAATATGTGTTTGATTGTAAGGGTGGCATTGCAATTTATGCAATTTGGTAGCGGTTCGTCTTTTAATAAATGCGAATAAGTAATGTAGGTATGACCTATAGCAATTCTTCTCCATGTTACATTCTCTCTACGTGACAGAGACGTGAGGTGTAAAAGGGGGAAAAAGCAGTGGTTTGAATTATCACAATTTCTTCGAACCCTCCTGCAGGAAGGATAAGTATATGCCTCTGTTATAACCTGTTTGTAGTAAATCAGTATGTTCAGTAATATAGGATTTGAGAAGTAGGCTGAATTTAATGCTTGTAGAGAGCTTAAGGAGTCTGTGATTACAAGATATTTTTTGCTAGCCCATCTCAGAGCCTCCCGATTGCCATTAGCACTGCGGAAAATATTGATGTAATCGGGTGCGGCTCCTGTTCCAGAGTCCGTCTTGGCGCTGTCTGTATAAACATGAAAAGAATATAGGTATTTTCCATTTACTAGTTGACAGAAATATGTCTTTATCAAGGAAAACTAGGCCGACTTCTTACCCTATTTGAGAGAGTGAAATCAATCGTAGGCTTGATTGATGTCCATGGTGGGAATATTGGAAATTTAGCGGTTTCATCTGCTTGGAATGAGAAGTTGTGAAGGGATAAAAAGGAAGTTACTCTAGCTGATATTCAGTTGGGGAAGATGTTTAGTGTCTGATTTAAAACGGTTTAGATGTAAGACACGTTTGATGTGCGTTTTGAAGATTGCCGAGGCGTGGTACAACATAAGAGAGCGTTGTCTCACCAGGGAAAATGGGGGAGTAGAGGACACACACTGTAGACTGGGGATAGCGGAGGTTCGAAAGGCCCCCATTGCTAAGCGTAGAGCTTGATTCTGTATAGTGGTCAGGGTCATTTTGTTCCTGGCCGAATCATATATAACGTCACCGTATTTCAGTTAAGGTAATCTGAGAGGATTATAGATTCTGATTAAGGAAGTGAAGTTTCCTCCTCATGATGTGTCTCATCAAGTTGAGGTTATTTGATGTCTTGGTCCTCAGATGTTTTAGATAATCCTTCCCGTTTAATGTAGAATCAAAGATTATTCCCAAGATTTTTAAGTTGTCTTGTAATAAAATTGTACCGTTGAATATTTCAAGTGTATATATTTTAGGACAGTTTCTTTTCTTACAAAAATGGACTATGGAAGATTTGTTTGGAGAGAAGGAATAACCAGAGTTTGATGCGAAAATTTGTATGTTATCTGCAGTTGATTGCATGTTGTGCGTTAGAATATTGTTGTCAGTGGTTGAAAGATAGAGTAAAATGTCGTCTGCAAACAATTTTTCTTTTGTGTGATTAGGAATGTGATCTTTGATGGTCTGAATGGCCAGTTGAAATAACTCCGCCATTTACTTTAACCCTGAAGGTACGAGGCTGGAAGAAGTTCATAATGAATTTGGGTAGGTGGCCTTTGAAATTCATGTTCATTAATTGTTCAGTTATTATCCTATTGTTAGTCATGTCAAACGCGTTTTGCAGATCTAGGGAGACAGTTAATAGATGTTTTTTTTTTGCATGAAATAATGCTCTGATGTCGATTTCAAAAAATGCCAAGTGACCCAAAGCCGAAGTGTTTTTGCGAAAAACCGTATTGTGGAGGAGACAACATGTTTGTCATTTCCTGGACCCAGCAAAGCCGATTGTTTACCATTCTTTCGAGTAACTTTGTCAAGCGTTGGTCAGGGCAATTTTCTTGTGTTAGTGAGTTTAGTAGTTCATTCTGGGTGAATGGTATGTGGTAGAGAAGGAAAGAGTCTGTGTTGAATGTATTATTTAGTGGATGAAGTAATGTTGTTGAATTAGCTTGCACGGCTTTATTGAGCTATTATCACATCATAATGTTGCAAACAAAAATACATTTACCGAATAAAGAAATAAATTAATCAAAATCATTCAGAAACAAAAATTTAATTACTACAAAAATAAAACTGAGAATATCAAAAAACAATCTTAAAAAAAATATACAATATAATTTTAAATGCAACAAATGGTAGTATCACCTCCACCATTCCAACTTTAGAAATTAGGAATAATGATGCTGCAGAATGAACAAAGAAATTTGTAATCCAACTGCTGCCTCTAGATTTTATTTTACTTCTCTGTCAGCTATGTTTCTCAGGTCTACTGATCCAAATGAAGAAATAAAACAAATAAACTCTTTAAAAAATGATTGTGCTCCTGGATATGACTAGATGACTACAAAAATTGTTAAGTGTTTCCATCAAAACCTGATAAATCTTCTTGTCCATATAATTAACTTAATCTTTAAAACAGGCAATGTTCCAAATGCATTTAAAATTGCGATTGTCACCCCTAAGGTAGAATGCAAACCGATATAAACAATTCCCAATCTCTCAATCTTTGAAAAATACCTCAAGGATCCTTTAGCTGATTTTTTCCAGCAGAATAATATCATATTCCAAATACAATATGGATTCATGAATGGCTTAAGTACTGCGGATGCAATTTGTGAACTAACCAGCCATATAACTAACAGTCTAGACATTGGCAATAAATGTATTGTAGTACGCAGATTGTAGGAAGTGTTCGTTTGTGCATCAGTGTTTGTCGGTTGGTTGCCCGTATCAGTGGTAATTATAGTAATTACGTAGACACCGACCTATAAAAGACGGCGACCGCAATTCGGTTTCTCAGTTAGCTTCGAGCGGTAGCAGCAGCAAGATTACAGTTTCGAGCAGCAGCAAGAGCACTTGAAAATGCCAAATGAGATTTTGACGAAACGTCGTGTAAATTCATTGTTAGACGAACGGATTGAAACCCGGAATTTTAATGTATTTTATATATATATATATATATATATATATATATATATATATATATATATATATATATATATATATATATATATATTATATGTATATATATATATATATATATATATATATATATATATATATATATATATATATATATATATATATATATATATATAGGGTTGCGAGAAGTTGATCTTGAGTAATATCCTCTTGCGATAGAAAAAGAATACCATGATGAAGCTTCCAAGACAAAAAAAATCTGAATGACCACCCTTCAGATCTCTTGGGGTTGGTTCGGGGCGTCAACATGCGGAGAGTAAAATTTGAAGGTGCATTTTTGAACTAAACGAAGTTTCAACTCGAACATAAAAACAGTGCACCAACACCTGAAATCAAATAAACTTCATAAACTAGCTCTCTGTGAAACTCAGGGGAGATCGTCAATTAGCACAGTCAATTTTCTTTATCTTGGGACGAGATCTATTCCCAGATTAGGTGCAAATCTGTCTTATACCTGAAATAATCTGTTTTTCCGTCAAGAGGAGGTTCTAGAGCCTCGTAACTTTCTACAATTTTTGTGAAAATCCACGCGTCATAAATCGCAAAATCTTTGTTAGTGCTCGAAATAGATGCAAATAACCCACGAAACCAAGAAGGCACAGGATCCAAGAATTAAAAATAGATTTTTCCGCAGTGCTGTTCTATGATCAGTAGAGTGAGAACCGAGTGTCCCGCTAACCCAAAACCTACAGTGTCTTTTCCTTTTCAAATTTTGTTGAATTTTTATTTTTTCAATTTGGTAAGAAAAATAAATTCATACTAATAGTAACATAGATCAAAAAAAAAAAAAAACGGGGGGAGGAAACTCCCCCCCGATAAGTTTTAAATTTCAAAATAAAGATATTGTTGATGCTAGATTAACCAACATGGAATGTGAAGGTCAAAATAATTCTATAAAAACTAATACTGACAAAAAAGAACGATTTCAAAGACTATACAGAGAAAAACGATTTAAAACCGTATATTGTTACAGTTGAATCTGATTATGAAAATATAGGGAAATTTTCTGATGTAAAAATTGCCAAAGAAATTTTTGACTTAAATTTAAATTACATTTATAAATCTAAAAGTAAAGGTAGAAATAAAATAGCTATTGAATTCATTGACTACAGAGCAGCCAATGAGTTTGTAAATGAACCCAAACTAATAGAGAAAGGTTTAAGATTAACAATCCCGCGAAACTACACATCTTGCAAAGGTGTGGTACGTCAAATAGACTCAGACCTTGATTTAGACTCTCTAAAAAAGGGTTTTGTAGCCACTAATAAGATTATAAACGTTATTAGACTAAACAGAAAAGTAATTAATAAAGAATATGATGCTTCCATATCAGATAGTAGAAAATATCTATATATTCCAACCAGCTCTGTACTTCTTGAATTTGATGGCATAACAATGCCGCGAGAGGTGACTTTTTATGGGTTGCCCAGACAAGTAATCCCATATATTCCCCCCAGTAACTCAGTGCTACTCCTGTTTACTATTTGGTCACACAAAAAACAATTGTAAGGCTAAAAAGAAATGTTTTGAATGTGGTGAGATTACTCATGAAACCTATACGGATGAAAATGACGTGATTCAAACAAAATGCGAAAAAAAATGCTACCATTGTAAAAGTAAGGAGCATATAAGTATTTCAAAAAAATGTCCAGAATTTGACAGACAAAAAAATATTAAGAGACTTATGGTTTATGAAAACATATCATACTATGATGCTCAAAAGCTATGTAATAAAACATATACTTCTAAAGATGAAAAAAACCAATACACATATATACCAAGCGAATATCCAATGCTTCCAAATAAATTGAATAAAGAAAATGAATCAATCAACATAACCCACAGACGTTTAATAACACAAAATAACAGCAATAAAAGAACATATCAACATGCATTAGAAAACCCCTCAAAAAAACGATTTACAGACAATGGCTTCAACAAAAAAGAACATAACGAACAATTATACTACCCCAATGGCAGAACTCAAAAAGACACCCAAACAACATACCACACAAATTCTAAGCAAACTCAAAATTACAAAATTCCATACCAAAATACTCAACCAACAACCTCGAAAATTAAAGATATCATGAATCAGCCTCATAGTGCAGTGAATAGATGTAATGTAAGTGATTATCAATATACAATGCCATTTTTATTAGAATATATAAAAAGATGCCCTGATAACTTTAGAGAGACGTTAATACAAACAGTGTTTAATAGAGTCCAACGAAATGGAGGACTCTGATATATGATTAAAACAAATAAATAAAATTCAACCAAAAATTAACAATACTACAGTGGAATATCCACAGTGCCACTAACAACAGAGCAAACCTAATCAATTTTATATGGGAATACAACCCAGATGTCATATTACTTAATGAGACATGGTTAAAAAAAAACCAAAACTTCCTCATACGAAATTACAGGATTTTAAGAGAAGATAGAGAGGATGGTTATGGAGGAGTGGCAATATGCATAAAAAATAATATAATTTACATCGAACCACAAATAAGAAATATACAAATTCGAAACCTACAAACACAAAATAATAAAAATCAACAACTTAAACATATTCACTGCATACGTCCCGCAACAAACTCCAGAATTAAGAACCTATATAGAAAATATACTAAATCAATTGGAAGGTAACATCATATTTATGGGAGACCTAAATGCCCATCTCACAGAGTGGGGCAGTAATCAAACAAACACAAATGGCAAACAAATTGGGGAAATTCTGAATAACTTTGAATTAACAATCTTAAATGATGGTTCCAGTACAAGAATTCATTCTCCCATTGAAAATCCAAGCCCAATAGATGTTACCATCTCTGATTTAGAAATTGCCTCTCGCATAATTTGGGAGAAAGTTACAGACTGTGGATACAGTGATCACTTCCCCACTGTAGTTAAACTAAACGATAAAAAAAAAACAGACATTTTTAACAACATCAAAATACACATTTCTCCAAAAAGAAATTTTAACAAGGCAGATTGGGAAATGTATCATAACAGCATCGAACAGCAAATGAATACTGTAGAAGACAATTTGTCACATGAAAAATTATGTAATATTATACAAGAGGCAGCAAACCTACACATACCAAAAAAAAAAGTAAGTAATAGAAAAACTGGAAATCCCTGGTGGGATCAGGAATGCACTGATCAACTAAAAAACAGAAAAATGGCAATAAATGAATACAGAAGTCATCCATCAATGGAGAAATTCATTGAAATGAAACATATTATTGCAAAAACAAGACGATTCTTCAAAAAGAAAAAAAAAACAAATTTATGGTATTTTGTTCAAAAATTAATCGTAACTCAAATATAAAGGAAGTATGGAGTAAGTTAAGAAAATTCTCAGGTAAATACGGAGATCAAATACAAAAAGTCATATCAGATGAAATCAGAGAAAAAATTCTGGACCAAATGGAGGATCATAAAACACATTTGCAAATGAGATTGAAAGAGACGGATGAACACTATCCTTTCACAATGAAAGAGCTCCAAGAAGCAATACAAAATAAAAAAGATTCTGCCCCAGGAATGGATGAGATATCCTACTCAATGATAGCTAATTTACCTTACAAAGCAAAAAAATGTATTATAGAAATATACAATGGAATACTAAGTGGCAATAATATACCAGAACCCTGGAAAAATTACCTAATTCATGCTATATGCAAACCTAACAAGGATCCGGAAAATCCAGTAAACTATAGACCCATAATTCTAGCTTCCTGTTTATTAAAAATATTAGAAATTATAATTAAAAATAGACTAGAATGGACAACAGAAAACAGAGGAATTTTCTCGTTTTTACAAGTGGGATACAGGAAAAAAAAGGGAGTTAATGACTGTCTGGCATACATTGTATCCAATACAGTACTAGCCTTCAATGAAGGATGCTCCTTAATAGCAGTATTCATAGATATAAAATCGGCTTACGATAATGTAAATATACACAAGCTATATAAAAAATTAATCAGACTCAACATATCGGCAGAAATCAGTAACTTGATATACAAAATTTTGGAGAACAGAAAACTCTACATAAAAGGCACAAATGGACAATTGATAGGACCAAAAATAACTTGTTCAGGATTACCGCAGGGCTCTCCACTCAGTACTATTTTGTTTAATATTTATACTCAGGAAATATTTAAAACATTATCCAATGAAATTCAAGTTATGGCATATGCAGACGATATGGTCCTTTTCCTAAAGGGGAGGTCACCAGATCAGATGGTAAAAAAAATAAATCAATCCCTAGCGACAATCAATGAATGGCTTAATTCAAACAACTTAAAACTTTCCTATGATAAATGTGAAGCGATACACTTTGTCAAAGGAAGAAGAAGAAATGAAATTGAACCCATAAAAATAAATAATATAATTATACCATATAAAAATGATGTCAAATACTTGGGTATGTACTTGGATAACCATCTTAACTTCAATAAACATATAGAATACATAACACAAAAAGCAAAAAAAGGCTTAAACATTATTAAATATTTTTGCAGAGTGTGGTGGGGGTCAGATCCACTAACACTCAGAACGGCCCTGTCTGGACTGGTGATATCCCATTTGGATTATGGATCATTTCTTTTGAAACCACTTACAAAAAAAAATGAAGAAAAAATTAATAGAGTTTTTTTATATGGGACTCAGAACTATACTGGGATGCATGAGATCTACCCCGACAAATGCACTAAAGGCAGAATCAGGAATGATTGATCTAGAATACAGAAGAAGATGGTTAGCAGTCAAATTCTTGGCTAACGCATATAATATTAATAATCATCCATTAATACCCATACTAAAAAAAATAAAAGAATATAAAATGTACAATGTAAACTATTGGAAAGGAACGGATTCTCCTTATTTAGTACAGGCATACAGCTATTTACAACTATATGACAAAAAGATGAATAAAAAGGCAACACTTGCATGCTTTGAAATAGAAAGAGAGGTTCAACTCAAGGGCATTCCTACAATAAATTTGAATTTAAAAAAACACGACATAAACATTATTGGCAATTTCCTACAGAAAATTAATAATCTGGAATATCAATACACTCAAAATATATACAGATGGATCTAAAAAAGACGGAAGGACAGGGTATGGGATACATTGTCCAGAAAAAAAAAATATAATTATTCATCAAGGCTGCCAGACGAATTGGACATATGTACAGCAGAAATAGTTGCGATAAATGAGGGAGTATGTTATGCATTAAAAAAAAAACATACAAAATGCATTGATACTAACAGATTCAGAAAGTGCTATAAAAACACTAAACAGAAAATACCTAAATGCTGATAACGATGAGATCAGCTTAAAAACCAAAAAGACTAATTATAGAGGCAAACGTAGTAAACAATATCAAACTTGCATGGATTCCAGGTCATTCTAACCTGAAAGGAAATGATTATGCAGACAAACTAGCTAATTTAGGCAGAACACTAAATGTTCCTAAAAAAACTCCCACTGGAGTCATCTCATATTTTGCCTTTAATTAAAAGAAAAATTAGAGAAGAGCATGAGGAGAGCTGGAAAAAATCTCTTTCAGAGAAGGGAAGCTGGTATAAACAAATACAACAAAATTTCCCAAAAAAATATGGTACAAAGAATTGGAATATAAAGACAGACGACACATAACCACTATAATAAGAATGAGAACTGGACATTGTCTTACAAAACAACACTTGCACAGAATAGGATTAAAAGAGGATCCACATTGTGAGTGTGGTCAAATAGAAAACATTAATCATATTTTTTTGGAATGTCCTATAAATAAAACCTTAAATTTAGATTTATATTTATATTTCATTGAAAAAGGTTTTCCATCACCTATCAATATGACAACAATACTTTCAAAAATTACCCCAAACTCTTTATTGATGCTTAACAAATTTCTAAATCATAATAGGATTAATCTGTAACAACAAAAAACATCAACATGTCAACAATTTAAAAGTTCAAATAAACAAAGATAAAATTAAATGCCTCCTTTCAGTCAATCATTCAAACCAAAATCCATCCAACAACCTGTGTATGTCTTTTGTTGTGTTATTCCCACTAACAGTAAATCTCGAGTAAGATAGTACAAAAGTATATGCAACTAATAGTGCTTGGGGTATGGCTTCGAACCAGACAACACCCTGAGCATAATCAAATGGGCTGGCAAATTGCCCCAAGGGAGCAGAAGCCAAAATAAGGAAGAAGAAGAAGAAGAAGATTTTTCCTGTTCCAACGATTACATAATTAATTGGGTATGACTTATGTATATAACGAAACATGATTTCTTTTATAAGGTTACAGTACCTATATTTAATGAATCAGGAATTTTAGTATTAGTTCTTATTGCATATTTATAGAAATGACTGATCTATTATTATCAGTGATATATGAGTAGTAATTCTAATATTTAATGTTTTTTCTAGGACGGCAATGATTTCATAATTCTTGGTATCTACAAAACATAATAACAGTCAAATTAATAAAGCGAAAAGCAGAGTTTTGTTAAGAAAATTTAGCATACAATGCATCATATTTAATGTAGATGGCAGAACAATAAACATATCAACTGATTTATTATATAAGAGTCTATACACGGTCGTAGAAAATTGTACACAAGTAGTGAATTGCTGGGAGGGTAGTTTGGGTTAATACGGTGTAATAGGACTACTGCGACTTCTTTTTATATCCTTTATCAGGAGGCAAATCGTATCTACATAATGATAATATATTTTTACTTTAGCATGAAGCTGTATTGTAAGCTGCTGAGTTTTCCCATTTCATAGAACTGAACGCTGCAGATTGGGTTAAAAGTAAGATATTGTTAAGAGGGTGGCTTATGTTCAACATCATATAAAGAAAAATAAATGAGGTAATAAAAATATATAAGTAATTTTCCTTTTTATTTTAAATTCTGTTGTGATCCTTATGGAATATACGAGGATGGATTGAAAAGTTCGCGGCCTGGTCAAGGAAACAAAATAAAATACACCCAAAAATATTTTTATTTTTCGACGTCTTCCACCTGATTTCCAAGGCTTTCACACCTGTTTCAAAAAAAGATTCCTCAAGATCTTCAAAATATTGGTTAACTGCAGCTTCGACTTCTTTATTTGACTAAAATTTCTGGCCACTGAGGTGTTTTTTAGGTTTGGAAACAGATGAAAGTCCGAAAGTGCCAAATCATGAGAATAAGGGGGGTGGGGCAGCAATTCGAAACCACAATCACGAATTTGAGCCATAGACTCAACAGACGTATGAATGCGAGCGTTGTCCTAATGGAACAGAACTTTCTTTCTCAGTAATCTTGGACGTAAGTCGAGTTTATTATTTCACCTGTCGGAAGGTAGTCCACCATAATAATATCTTTAGCAACCAAAAAAAACTGACGCCACCACTTTTCCAGCCGACAGAATTGCCTTCGCTTTCTTTGGGGTTGGTTGACCAGATTTTTTTCACTGCTTGGATTGTTGTTTTGACCCTGGAGTATAGTGGTGAACCCAGCTTCCGCCCATTGTCACAATCCTGTTAAGAAAATCTTGCAGATCAGCCTTCTAAACAGTCGCGATAAATCATGAGTCGAATTCGTTCTTGTTCAACTGAAAACAATCTGGGGACCCACTTTGCGGAAACCTTAGAACATCCGAGTTCGTTGGCAATAATGTTTTGTGTTCGTTCATACGAGATGACTATAATGTCTGCAATCTCCCTGATGGTTAATCTACGGTCTTTCAATATGAGATTACACACGATGTTTTCTTCAGTCGTAGACATCGTGAGCTGGCCGAAGTGAGGGTCATCTTCGATGCTCCCTCGTCCACGTTTAAATTCTGCAACCCATTTTTTCACAGTGGTATATGACGGAGCAGATTCCCCTAGTGTTGTTTTCATATCATCGTGGATCTCCTTTGGTGTCAATCTTTTTTTAAACAGGTACTTGATGACCGCACGTTGTTCAATTTTTTCCATTTTTCAAAAAATGCTGCACTTGGTCTCATTAAACTCGTTCTAACCTAAAAATCACAAATTCTACAGCAACAAAATTTTACACTGTGACAACCCAAGAAAGTATGAACTTATTGAGGGTACTATAACAAAAATATTATAATTATTTTTTGGTGAGGCCGCGAACTTTTCAATCCATCCTCGTATTTTCCTATGTTATCTATAATAATATAATTATTCTTAAAATTATTAACACTTAAAAATCTTACGGAGAGATAATTTTCAACTAATTATCTGATTTGTTACAAAACAGAAAGAAAAGTATTTTTTTTCTGTTTTATTAACCTGACGAATTTAGTGTATTAGCCACGAGCTTTTAAAATTAGGGACATCACAACGCCCAGCCACCACTGCTGAACTCGAGCCAGCTACCTTCGGGTCACTTGGCAGGCACTCAATCCAGTACCCTATCGAGGCCAGCAGAAACTTTTTTTTTGGCATTTTAGATTACAAACGATGCTAATCAATGTAGTGTACCTCATTTTTTTGTAGTTTCAATGTTTATTAGGAAAAAAATGATAATTAAGACTCTAGATCGTGATTGATAAATCCAACGTTCACAAAGCTTTAAAAATTGCTTAATATTGTATGTAGTTCAATGTAGTAATAAATTTTTTTTTCTGATTAAAAAAAGCTCGTGAAAGAAAAAAAATAGATATGGAAACTAGTTTTAGACAAATGGAACTACAAGTTTAAAAACTACAAACGATTTACATATTTGTAGTAGAATAAACAATAAGGAAAAAATTATGGGAAGAAGTGTACAGCGTAACATAAGGAATCGATTGTAGCTACATGCAAGTGAAAAAAAATAGTACAAATAAAGTTCTATGAATATATATATATATATATATATATATATATATATATATATATATATATATATATTTATATATATATATATATATATATATATATATATATATATATATATATGTATATGTATATGTATATGTATATATATATATATATATATATATATATATATATATATATATATATATATATATATATATATATATATATATATATATATATACATATATATACATATATATATATATATATATATATATATATATATATATATATATATATATATATATATATATATATATATATATATATGTATATCCAAAAGTCTCCACACACCACCTGCTAACTATACTATTTTTTTGTCATGTTTAACTAATTAATTGGAACTATGAGAAAACATGTTTAAATTAATATTTGAAACTTAACCAACGAGGATTAGTATTAAAAACAACCTCGGAACATTTTTTTGAAGTTACATCATTGTTATAAAAATGTAATGTCAAAAAAGTCTCCATACACTTAACAATTACCAGTAATAGTTTGACGGAGTTTAACGGAAAATAACAACTTCGTTTAAATTAATATTTAGTGGGACCGCCATTGGCCTTGATAATCTCCTGTCACTTTTTTGCCATGCTTGCAACCAGCTTTCTTGTAACTTTTGCTGACATGTTCTCCCATTGGTTCAATATTCTGTTTTTTAATTCTTCTCTATTTGAAACATTATGTTTGCGAATGCGCCTTTTAAGTTTCTCCCATTGCTTAATATTGTATGTAGTTCAATGTAGTAATAAATTTTTTTTTCTGATTAAAAAAAGCTCGTGAAAGAAAAAAAATAGATATGGAAACTAGTTTTAGACAAATGGAACTACAAGTTTAAAAACTACAAACGATTTACATATTTGTAGTAGAATAAACAATAAGGAAAAAATTATGGGAAGAAGTGTACAGCGTAACATAAGGAATCGATTGTAGCTACATGCAAGTGAAAAAAAATAGTACAAATAAAGTTCTATGAATATATATATATATATATATATTTTATATATATATATATATATATATATATATATATATATATATATATATATATATATATATATATATATATATATGTATACATATATATATATATATATATATATATATATATATATATATATATATACATATATATATATATATATATATATATATATATATATATATATATATATATATATATATATATACATACATATATATATATATATATATATATATATATATATATATATATATATATATATATATATATGTATATCCAAAAGTCTCCACACACCACCTGCTAACTATACTATTTTTTGTCATGTTTAACTAATTAATTGGAACTATGAGAAAACATGTTTAAATTAATATTTGAAACTTAACCAACGAGGATTAGTATTAAAAACAACCTCGGAACATTTTATTTTGAAGTTACATCATTGTTATAAAAATGTAATGTCAAAAAAGTCTCCATACACTTAACAATTACCAGTAATAGTTTGACGGAGTTTAACGGAAAATAACAACTTCGTTTAAATTAATATTTAGTGGGACCGCCATTGGCCTTGATAATCTCCTGTCACTTTTTTGCCATGCTTGCAACCAGCTTTCTTGTAACTTTTGCTGACATGTTCTCCCATTGGTTCAATATTCTGTTTTTTAATTCTTCTCTATTTGAAACATTATGTTTGCGAATGCGCCTTTTAAGTTTCTCCCATTGCTTAATATTGTATGTAGTTCAATGTAGTAATAAATTTTTTTTTCTGATTAAAAAAAGCTCGTGAAAGAAAAAAAATAGATATGGAAACTAGTTTTAGACAAATGGAACTACAAGTTTAAAAACTACAAACGATTTACATATTTGTAGTAGAATAAACAATAAGGAAAAAATTATGGGAAGAAGTGTACAGCGTAACATAAGGAATCGATTGTAGCTACATGCAAGTGAAAAAAAATAGTACAAATAAAGTTTCTATGAATATATATATATATATATATATATATATTTATATATATATATATATATATATATATATATATATATATATATATATGTATACATATATATATATATATATATATATATATATATATATATATATATATATACATATATATATATATATATATATATATATATATATATATATATACATACATATATATATATATATATATATATATATATATATATATATATATATATATGTATATCCAAAAGTCTCCACACACCACCTGCTAACTATACTATTTTTTGTCATGTTTAACTAATTAATTGGAACTATGAGAAAACATGTTTAAATTAATATTTGAAACTTAACCAACGAGGATTAGTATTAAAAACAACCTCGGAACATTTTATTTTGAAGTTACATCATTGTTATAAAAATGTAATGTCAAAAAAGTCTCCATACACTTAACAATTACCAGTAATAGTTTGACGGAGTTTAACGGAAAATAACAACTTCGTTTAAATTAATATTTAGTGGGACCGCCATTGGCCTTGATAATCTCCTGTCACTTTTTTGCCATGCTTGCAACCAGCTTTCTTGTAACTTTTGCTGACATGTTCTCCCATTGGTTCAATATTCTGTTTTTTAATTCTTCTCTATTTGAAACATTATGTTTGCGAATGCGCCTTTTAAGTTTCTCCCATAAATGATCGATGGGGTTAACATCGGATGATTGCGGAGGTGTATGAAGCTGCTGTCGCACATTATGGATCATCAATTCTCGCACCAAGTTTGCGGTATGTTTCGGATCATTGTTCTGTTGGAAAGTGTTTTTTTTTTTCGAGTACTAATTTTTGGACACTTCCTCTTAAATTGTGCCTCAAAATGTTCAAATAAAGATGCTGTTCCATGGTACCATTAATAAAATGTAAATTTCCAACCCCTCTAGTGGATATGCATCCCCAAAGTAGAACACTGCCACCCCTTTGTCTCACCGTGGAACAAATGTTTTTAATATCGAACGCGGTATTCTTCTTTCTTCAAACTTTTGTTCTGCCATCAGACACAAAAAGGTTAATTTTAGTTTCATCACTGAAGACTACGGATTCCCAAAATTCAGGAGGTTTAGTAACATATTCCCTAGCAACAGCTAATCACTTTTTACGATTAGCTTCCGAAATTAACGGCTTCTTCCTGGTTGCACACCCCTTATAGCCTGTCCTGTGTAAACAATTTCTCACTGTTTGTAAATAAACATTTTTCGAAACTAGTTCCCGTACTTCTTTTTTAATTTTCGTACTTTTTTCTTTGGATCTACAATTATTTGTCTAACAATACTATATTATTGTTTCGAAATTGTATAATAATATACTGTATATGTATATATATATATATATATATATATATATATATATATATATATATATATATATATATATATATATATATATATATATATATATATATATATATATATATATATATATATATATATATATATATACAGTCAGTCCAAAAAGTCTCCATATACCATCTACTTTTTATGCTGTTTTGCTGTTATGTTTAACTAATTAATTGGAACTAAGAAAAAACATGTTTAAATTAATATTTAAAACTTAATCAAAGAGGATTACTGTTAAAAAACAATTACGGAACATTTTATTTAGAAGCTATATCATTGTTATAAAAATGTAAACAAAAATTAATGTCAAAAAAGTCTGCATACACTCAAGAACTGCATTGAAAAAAACACGTTATAATCAGCCACATTTTATCAAGCTGTCTATTGCTCGCTAAACTGAAAACAAGTGAATAATTTTTTGCCATACTTTATAATCTGTTACTTTTGCAGTGGGTTTTCAAAGTAGTATTAAAAATGAGCGAGAGAAATTGTGAAATTCCATTTCAAGTTCAAAAGATAATTGATTTGTGGAAAGATCGTACAGAAATATAGGAAAAATTGTTAAAAAACCTCATGCTACTGTTCAGTACATTGTAAACCGGTATAAATCAACGGGTTGCTATAAAAGTCGACCACACTCCGGTCGTTCCAAGAAACTGACTCCACGTAAAGAGGCCAGTATTGTTGGACAAGTAATTATAGATCCCAAGAAAAGTGCATCAAATTAAAAGAAGAAGTACGGGAACTATTTTCGAAAAATGTTTGTTCACAAACAGTGAGAAATTGTTTACACAGGGCACGCTATAAGGGATATGCAGCCAGGAAGCAGCCGTTAATTTCGAAAGCCGTTAGCTTCTGCTAGGAAATACGAATTTTGGGAATCCGTAATCTTTAGTGATGAAATAAAATGAATCTTTTTGGGTCATATGGGAGAACTAAAGTCTGTGGAAAGAAGAATACCGCATTAACCGATATTAAAAATATTTGTTCCACGGTGAGACAAGTGGGTGGCAGTATTCTACTTTGGGGATACATGTTCGCTGAAGGGGCTGGAAATTTACATTTTATTAATGGTACCATGGATCAGCATGTTTATCTGAACATTTTGAGAGACAATTTAAGAGAAATTGGCACTCGGAAGAAGATACATTTTCCAACAAGACAATGATCCGAAACATACCGCAAACTTGGTGCGAGAATGGATGATCCATAATGTGCGACAGCAGCTTTACACACCTCCGCAATGACCCGATGTTAACCTCATCGAGCATTTATGGGTGGAACTTAAACGGCGCGTTCGCAAACAAATAGAGAAGAATTAAAAAACAGAATATTGAACAAATGGGAGAACATGCCAGCCGAAGTTACTAGAAAACTGGTTGCAAGCATGACAAAAAGGTTATAGGAGATTATTAAGACCAACGGCGGTCCCACTAAATATTAGCTTAAACGAAGTTGTTACTTTCCGTTAAACTCTGTCGAACTATTATTGGCAATTGTTAAGTGTATGGAGACTTTTTTGACATTAATTTTGTTTACATTTTTATAACAATGATGTAACTTCAAAATAAAATGTTCCGTAGTTGTTTTTAATACTAATCCTTTTTGGTTAAGTTTCAAATATCCTTGTTGGTTAAGTTTCAAATATTAATTTAAACATGTTTCTCATAGTCCCAAATAATTAGTTAAAGTGATTTCGATTGTATATTTATTTTTTAAAACACAAGTAATTAACTAATAACAAATTTACAGTAAGGAAAAAAAGGATTAAACTGACAAAAACTCAATAGAAGATAAAAAGTTTGGAATTTGTTTATTATGTTCATCAGTTGACAGGACCGGCTCTGAATATTTTACAACGGATTATGGAATGTGTGAAATGTAAAATAAGCAATAAAGATGCTTACTTGAATTGTGATGGATGTAATCGTTTTATTCACTCCAATACTGATTGCTCTGGACTTAATGGGTCAGAATTAAAAGTTAGGGCATTAAAAGGGAAGCGTACCCTGAAATTTTATTGTGAAGAATACCTGACAGGCATCAGGATGATTCCAAGACTGATAATGAGGATAGATGAGGTTCAATGTAAGGTCAAAGCACTGAAGTCCCAACTCGGAAATATAAATGTTGGGGATGTAGTGCAAACGGATGAGACAACTATAAATGAACTCTGCGAAAGGCAGAAGAGAATGAATAACATCATGATTTTTAATATGCCTGAGGGGAACGAGTCGGGCATCAACAAAGCAACAGAAATTATTGAAACTTTAACTAATGAACAAATTATTGTCAAAAAAACTATCCGTATTGGAAAGAGGAATAAGAATGGGAATCGTGCACTGAAAATTACATTATCCAGCTCTGAAGATGTCAATGTGATTAGAGCTAATAAGGAGTCTCTTAAGGCGAGGAAATTGTACATAAGTAACGATTTAACTCCTTTACAAATTGTCAACTTGCAGAAAATGAAACAGGAAATTCAGGAAAGAAGATCTAATGGTGAAAATGCTGGTATTAAATATGTTAAAGGAAAGCCTGTTGTTGGTGAATTAAAAAACTAAATGTTTAAGAGCAGCAAGTGATGAAATAAATCTAGTATGTAATTATCAGAATGTAAGGGGTCTAAATTCAAAAATTGTTGATTTTTATTCCTCAGTTTGTGATTGTGAGTTTGATTTGTTAGCTTTAAGTGAAACTTAGCTTCACGAAGATGTTCATAGTTCGGAATTGTTTCCGAGTGAATATACGGTTTCCAGAAATGATAGAAAATTTGATATAACAGGTAAAGAACGTGGTGGTGGTGTTTTACTAGCCGTTAAGAATTATATAAACTCAAAGTCTATGGATGTGACTTTATTTAATTTACAATTTTCGGATATTGATTTGTTGATGGTAAAATGTAGTATTAATGATAAAATTTTATATGTAGTAGTATTATATATACCTGATAGATTAAGTATTGATGTATATGATCATTTTTTCGAATTTACTGAACAGATTGATTATTTGAGTCGAGACAATGTATTCATAATGGGTGATTTTAATGTTCCATATTTTGTTGACGGCAACGTTTCTGCTCGCAAGACTTTGGTTATCAACAAACTTTCTTGAACTTAATCAGTGCAAGCAATGGAACAGCATAAATAACTCGAATAATAGATTACCTGATTTGATTATCTTGGATCAGAGTGTATTGTCAGGAGAGATGATACCCTAATGGTGCCAGAGGATACACATCATCCGGCGCTTATGTTCTCCATTCCAAAAATAAATATAAAACAAAAAAGCAAGGCATGCAAAAAAATTCAAGAGATATGGTAATCACAATGATTATCTAGAATTTAGACGGTTAAGATCAATTTCTAAGCAGCAAATTAAAGCGTCATATGTTAAATACATTGAGGATGCACAGGCTTCTCTAACACTGGATCCCCAACGCTTTTGGAGTTATGTTCATTCCAAGAGTAATTCTTCTAGGATTCCCAGTATGATAATGTCTAGAAATGACATTCTGAAGTCTCCGTCGGGCATTGTTAACGCGTTTGCAGATTTTTTCAAAAGTGTCTCGCATGTCGCATTGTCGGAACTAGCAGCGACTTGTCATTCGCTTAATGCGTCGTTGACAATTGTGGAATTCTCGCCCATTACTGGTGATGAAATATTGATGGCTACGAAAAAATTAAAAAATAAGATGGCCTCTGGCTCTGATAATATTCCCTCGTTTCTCATTAGAGACTGTGCGATTGTCCTTCTAAGACCTTTAAAGTATATTTTTAATTTATCAATTAAACAGGGTGTTTATCTGAAACGATGGAAAGAAGGTAGATTATATCCTATTTTCCAGAATGGAGACAGGGGAAATGTTGAAAATTACAGGGATGTCGTTCTACTTTCTAACTTCTCAAAGGTCTTTGAGTCAGTCTTGTATGCACGTATCTATAGCCAAATTAAAAATCAAATTTCTCCTTATCAGCATGGATTTGTTAGTAAGAGATCTACGGTAACAAATCTAACTGTTATGACACAGTTCATTTCGGAAATATTAGATGATGGTGGGCAGGTTGATGTTATTTATACAGATTTCTCGAAGGCCTTTGATAGGATCGACCATCATGTTCTCATCAATAAGTTGTCTTTCTTTGGTTTCACTGATGGTGCGAGGGCTCTTATGAGTTCTTACTTGTTTAATCGGACTCAGTTTGTAGCCTACAACGGATTCAAATCAGAAAGATTTGTAGCTACCTCAGGCGTTCCACAAGGTTCAAATTTCGGACTCTTGCTCTTCATTTTGTTCGTAAATGTCCTTCGCGATGATTTTAAATATAACAGACTAGTTTATGCTGATGATCTAAGAATGTTTATTCCAACAGAAAAAACTGAGGATTGTTCCTATCTACAGAGCCAGTAGAATTTCGTACATTCTTGGTGTTGTGACAACAAACTACATCTAAATGCTCAAAAATGCAAAGTTCTAACATATACTAGGAGGGTAGCGTCAATAGAGTTTCAATATAGAATTCAAGACCATAATTTAAGTAGGTGTAGCATAGCTAGGGATTTGAGAGTGGTTTTTGATGCACAACTAACATTTACTCAGCATATAGCATTGAAAGTTTTTGAAGCAATGAAGTCTTACAGGCTGATCATTAGGAATTGTAGGGGTTTCATTAATACTGCATTACTGAAGGTTTTGTATTTCTGTTTGTTCGCTCGAAACTAGAATATGCAGTGATTATTTGTGTGAACAGACAAATTTTCTTAGCCTGGGAATCAGGAGAGTTTGTGCTTGAATATTATTCCTATATAGAGTATTGCACAATATGATTGATTGCAGGGATATATTGTCTCGTATTAACATCAATGTGCCACGGATACACTCACGATTAAACATGTTTCTTAGATGTAACAGACCTAATACTAATTTGTTATTGAATTCACCTATTCATGTAATGTATACTAATTTTAATCATATTTATAATGTTTGTGACATATACTGTTGTAATAAGAAGCAATTACTACAGACTGTCATTGAATATGTAAATGTCTAAATATTTACCCTATTAATGGGAAACTGTTGGGTAATAAAGCTATTATTATTACAAAAGAGTTCTTTTTTTTCACATTTGGTCAATGTGGTTCCATATTTGGCTGACGGGTTAAAGCCAAGTCAGCACAAACGCTATTACCATTGTGTATTAAGGAATGACCTGACAATGTTACATGTTTTCAAAATCACTGACTTTTGAATATTTCTGTGTATGTTTGTGTTGACTCCTAATTGTACTAAGTGTGATGTGAATGTTATTGGTGTAAGGCTTGTGGCTGATATAATGAGGGGACCAATGATGACTTTTTCTTCTTTCCATAGTCTTTTTATTTCCGTTGCAAGGTCTGTGTATTTGGAAATTTTTTCTATGTATTTCGTTGGGATGTTTGTGTCGTTGGGGACAGCTATGTCAATTAGATAGGTGACTTTTCCTTTTTTGCACTGAAAAGTAATATCGGGTCTATTGGCGAAGACTGTTTTATCTGTATGGATACTGATGTCCCAGTAGTGCTTGTAATCTTTATTTTCAAGTATGGATGTTGGTGTGTATTTGTAGTAGGGATCTGTGTTTTCTATGAGTTTGTATGTTGTGGCTAGTGCTTGGTGAACTACTTTGGCAGCTGAGTCATGTCTGGCTATTTATTCGGTTCCGGCTAATATTTTACATCCGCTTGTTTTGTGTTGGATCGTTTCTTTCTGCTGGTGGCATTTCCAGCATCTGTCTTCTGTAATAGTTGGATCTTTGATGATATGCTCTTGGTAGTTTCTGGTTAATATGACTTTATCCTGGATGGCAAGTAAGAAGCCTTCTGTTTCAGGGTCATTATTCTTATTATTATTATTAAACATAACATAAAAACAGTATAGAAAGCAGGTGGTGTATGGATACTTTTTGGACCGACTGTATATAAATATATGTATATATATATATATATATATATATATATATATATATATATATACATATATATATATATATATATATATATATATATATATATATATACATATATATATATATATATATATATATATATATATATATATATATATATATATATATATATATATATATATATATTTATTTATTTGTGTGTGTATGTAAGCATGAGTGAGTGAGTGAGTGTAAGATGTGGTCTGATCAGGAATTACTAATTATACACTCGTAATAACACAAAATAGTAGCTGCATCTACTGTACACGCGGTTATACAGACGGCGCACTCTGGGAAAAATAAGGCATTTTTTGGATAAAAATCGAAACGTTTTGACCAATTTAAATACTTTTTTTAAATATCTGTAAACACTTCCATTTTTCTCTCCAACTGCAAAATTTTAAATAAAAAAGACGTTCTCAGGTGTTGGCTTCAATGTACAGCAAGGAAGAGTTAATCGATGCCCTAAATATTTTAGAAAATAAAAATAAGACCTTTGTTAGAAGAAAATCATGTTGATGGCAAAAATATACCTTAATTGAGAAGATTTTAGCTATGTACGTAGCAACGTACATAGCACACGTCCTCCAAAACTAAAGTAGACATCGGCGAGATGATGTTGCAGAGACCAAAATAAAAATTAATCAGACAATACCATGTCCGGAGAATACGCATCGTGAGGTGGTACTTGCACTTCCAAGGAAAAGATAAAAAGTTCGGAACGTTTTATTGACTTAAAACTAAATAAAAAATATTTATTAATAACTATGATTCCCCAAAAACAGTTTTAACCTTACTGGGCGACAATAACATGTGCCAGTAACCCCGCCAGGAGTGCTTCTTTGGACTATAAATTAAGATACAAAGAGCAAGTTAATGCTAGGTTAAAAGTAAAATATTCTGTTTTAAAAATGTGGCACTCTCACCGGCGTTATCTAAACCAAAATATAAAGAAATTAATCCAGCGAATGCAGTATATGTTTGGAATACAGCTCTAAACTTGGGAGCAGTATTCCATCGTTGGTCGAATTTGAGCTTTATATAGAATTAACAGTTGTGGTGGGAGTGTAAAGCTTTCTAGTTCGAAATAATATTCCGAGCTTTTGAGCTGTGCTGTGCTTGCAACATATTCATGCCAAGACATATTTGCTCCCAAATTAACGCCCAGAAAATTGAGTGCGATGTAAGAGAAATGGAGTGCAGCATGACTATGTCGGTTTTAGCAACGTTAACTATTTAAGAAAAAGCTGCCGCTTGGGTTTTTATAGCTTTAGATTCTACTTTTTCGCTGTCACCCCAAGATAGAATTTCTTTTAAGTCTTTTTTAACTTGAACTGTTGGCTAAGTTACGCTCTTATGGTATGTCTGAAAGGTTCTGCTTGTGGCTCTCATGTTTCCTCAGAGAGCGTTCTTTACGAATGGCGGTCGACGGATTTCTTTCTAACACCCTCACTTTCAACGCCGGTGTGCCCCAGGGCTCCATACTGTCTCCTACTCTCTTTCTCATTTACATCAACGATCTGCTGGAAAAGACCGGGAATCCAATCTATAGCTTTGCAGATGGCAGTACGCTTGTCTCTTCATTCACCTTGAACGCTCGGACATCGGCTGCTCAGGCAAATATCCGCAGACAGCAGGAGGTCGTTCAACTTAACAAAGACCTGGAAGAAATTCTATCTTGGGGTGACAGTAACCAAGTGGAATTTAACGCTTCAAAAACCCAAGCGGCAGTTTTTTCTAAAAAAGTTAACGTTGCTGAACCCGACATAGTTATGTCGGGGCACTCCATTCCCCTAGTATCGTCGCTCAATTTGTTGGGCGTTAGTTTGGGAGCAAATATGTCTTGGCATGAACATGTTGCAGGCATAGCAAGGAGAGTTTCTCAAAAGTTGGGAATATTATTTAGAACCAGAAAGCTTTACACCCCACAGCAACTATTAATTCTTTACAAAGCCCAAATTCGACCAACTATGGAATACTGCTCTCACGTTTGGGGCTCCGCTCCCAAACATACACTGCATTTGTTGGATTCTGTTCAGAGAAGAGCGGTCCGTCTGATTGGGGACCCGGAATTGACCGGCGGCCTTGATTCGCTGGAACATCGAAGAACGCTTTGCGACTTGAGTCTGTTCTACAAGTATTTTCATGGAAAGTGTTCGAAGGATGTAGCCCGCTTAATTCCTCCCAAAGCGGTGCATGTTAGAAATACACGTCGCGCTGGTGCTTCGCATCCGTATGAGGTTCAGCTTGTTACTCCGCGTACAACGCATTTCAAGCAATCTTTTATATGGAGAACGTCATCCCTTTGGAATAATTTGCCCAGCGCTGTGTTTCCCACCGAGTGCAATTTACAGCGATTCAAGAACAACGTGAATGGCTTTTTCCACACTCGTGCCGCTCCTGGAGCGCTTTAGGGACTTCCCTGCAGCACGTGTGCTAGATCCATAAAAAAAAAAGACTTCCTGCTGTCTGGGGATATTTTCATGGGTAGCCGATGTTCAAGCCAAAGTGACTAAAGAAATAAGCGTACTATCATCTGCAAAGCTGTACATGGAATTCCTGGTTCTTTCCAGCTGATCGTTAATGTAAATAATAAAGAGAGTAGGAGACAGTATGGAACCTAGGGGCACACCGGCGTTAATAGTAAAGGTATTAGAAAAAGAACGTTCTTTGAGGAAACATGAGAGCCATAAACAGAATTTCTCAGACATACTATAAGAGCCAACAATTTATCATACCAAACACGGTCGAATGCGATGGATATATCAAGTGTAACCGCTCGAGATTCTCTAAAGTTTTCAATTGCGTTATTCCAAGCAAAGGCTACATAAGTTAGAAAGTGTCTTAGTTTACGAAAGCGCTAATAATATTCAATCTTTGAAGATATTTTAGAAGATGCTGATTGATAGCCTTGTCCATGACTTTCGATATTATTGAAAGCAGTGCCACAGGTCAGTAGTTTTTTGGCAAGGTCTTCTTGGCCTTTCTGTGTAAAGTGGTTAAGTATGTATGTATAATCAGTATATACTGTATGCTACTTGCTATTTTCATAAAATACTATAGTTCAAAACACTGTCATATTTGGTGGAAAAGAGAGTTTACGGAACATATGTGCACAATATTAATACTATACGTAAAATATCAAGAAATGTCACATCACAGATGCCTCACCACTTGTGTAGTATTTAAGAAAAAACTGGAGATGACTCGCTGGGTATTCAATAAATTTCATTTTATATGCATTTTAATTGTACTACACAACAATTATTTATCAAATATATCGATTGGTAAGAAAGTTAGAGGGAGTTGTTTCGTTTATTTCATATTATAATCGTTTTCTGAGCTCTTGAATACGGGGAATCTGTAAATTGTGTTATTTTTCATTATTTTCAGTTTCAACAGGAATAGTATGTAGCGAAGACTGAGACGAGTGATCTAAAAAATCATTAGTATTGTTCCACTTTTTACGTGTCTGGTTAAAAAATTAATGTAACCGTTAACTCATATAAAACTCATATTTTGTGATGGATGTCCCGCCATAAGGTATTATTTCCTTCTTTAAAACATACGGTGGTAATGAATAATCTATATTGTAAGGAACCTAAATTACGTATTTAACACGTAGGCTGAAATGTTTTTGGTCTGACACATAGATGTCGCCCTTTTCAAAAAATCCATATAGTTTTTAGTAAGTACCAACCTCCAAATGATACGTGTCACAATTTCATGACATTTTGACGATTAGTTTACAAGTTACAGTGGTTTTAGTGTTGCTACTTTTGATATTTTTTTAAAACAATGAGAAAAAATCGAATTTCGTGTGTTAATTAAACTCTGTTTTTTGATGGGAAAAAACACCGTTCAAGCAAAGCAATGACTTGATAAGTGTTACGGGAACTGGCCCTGGAAAATCACTCATCAGTTACTGGTATGCTGAATTTAAACGCGGTCGTACAGATACAAAGAATGCTGAACGCTCTGGACGCCCAAATGGGGTGGTTATACGGAAAACATAATAAAAATCCACAAAGTTGTTTTGGATGACCGTAAAATGAAACTGCGTGAGATAGCTGACAACCTAGATATATCAAAAGAACGTGTTGGTCATACTTTGTATGAACATTTGGGCATGAGAAAGCTCTGTTCGAAATGGATACCGCGTTTGCTCACAGTGGACCAAAAACAAGAACGTTTTCATTCTGAGTGCTGTTTGGGCCTGTTTATGCGCGCAATAAAAAGGCTTTTCTCATGCGATATGTGACAATGGATGAAACATGGATTCATCACTACACACCGGAATCAAATTGGCAGTTAACTGAGTAGACATCAGCCGGTGAAAGCCGCCCGAAGCGACCAAAGAACAACAGTCGGCTGGGAAGGTTTTGGCCTCTGTTTTTGGGATGCGCATGGAATAATTTCCGACTATGCTGTGAAGGGAAACACCTTCAATAGCGAATATTATATAAAATTATTGGTGCGTTTAAATGCAGATATCGCACAGCAACGGCAAATGAACAAAAAAAAAATTGCTCTTTCATCAAGACAATGCACCGTGTCACAAGTCAATAGTTACGAAGGCAAAATTGCATGAATTGAAGTTCGAATTGCTTCCTCATCCACCGTATTCTCCAGATTTGGCCCCCCAGCGACTATTATCTATTTGCAGACCTCAAAAAAATGCTCGCGGGAAAGAGATTTAGCTCTAATGAAGAAGTTATCGCCGAAACTGACGGCTATTTTGAAGGCAAAGGAAAATCCTTCTACAAGAAAGGTATAAAAATGTTAGAAAAGCGTTGGACTGACTGTTTCGCTTTTGAAAGGAACTGTATTGATGAATAAAGTTAAATCTTGCAAAAAAAAATCTGCTTTAAGTTTCTAGACTAAAAACTTTTCAGCCTACTTTACACCAATGTGTTTATCCCTTTCCTCTCTTTCACCATAAATGTTAGGCAATATTATTGGATTATATAAAAATGACTTAAATTACTTTAAGGTAGTTCACTCGTGAGAATCGAAGCCAAAAGTATAGTCCTACAGGAAATACAAAAAGTTTAAAGTAATCAATGGCAGAGTATTTTATTTTTGTCGGAGACATGGAAACTTTCAAATGCAGACACACAAGGCTTCAACATCAGACACCAAAAACTGAACCAACATTAAATAAACCACCTCCTATATATGGATGACATAAAACTCTATGCTGCCACAGAAATACAGCTGAAAGAACTCCTCAAAATCACATAAACATTCATCTTAGATATCAATATGGAATTTGGTATAAGTAAATGTAAAGTGCTCCACATCAACAAAGGCCAATGGAAAGGCCACCACGAGACAGACACCATCAACAACGGAACACTAGATAACATGCTCGACAAAGAAAAATACAAATATCTAGGCTTCCATCAGCATTTTTTACCAAACTGTCATTTTGGCGACGATCCTTTGATTATTTAAATTTGTATTTAACACTAGTACTTCATCAGAAATTCGCAGATAAGATATAAAGTGGCTTTTTGAACTAAGATCGGCAGTAATTTTTACCCTTGCATTAAATGTGCGGAAGTCCAAGGATATTGGATAACCAGGCCGTGCCGTCTAATAATTACTAAAGACTTGACACGTTTCGCTCCAGTTCCATGCTCATCGGCTAGCCTCGGTGAAGATGAGATCTTCCCCCTCAGTCCGTCGTCCTCCAAGAAGGCGTGGTGACATCATGACAGTTGTGCTACCATTGTAGCCCAAATTTCTCTATCCTGTGCTTTGTGGGATGTTTCCGGGAAGGTGGGACCAATTACAGCTTTAATTTGGTCCGACCAGTACATAAGAGACCTTCGTCTCGATCTTTTTCAGTCGACATTGCCCTCCACAGTCAGCCTTTCCATAGTATCAACTGCTCTATGTGTCCGAGATATCACAAAATATTGCTTAAAAGTTCTAGTTTGCACAGCGATCTTTACTTAGTTCATAATGTTCAATCCTGCAGGAAGAATAACCGAGTCTACACTCTCTTCCACAAGGTAGTCTAAGTCTCATACTTTTGATTCTTCTTTAACTACACTGGTGAGCAAAAAAATGGACTCAAACTATTTGACTTTATTTAACACGAATCCTAGAATTTAATATTCATATTAACCCCCTCAGGGGCTAGGGGATCCCAGGATTCTCCTAGTACAGGCATTGACGATCCCGAGGTACCTGAGTCATGTTGTGCTGTGTTGTGTCGTATAGATTATGTGTAACAAAAACGCAATCTTAGGGTGTTTACCGTGCCGAGAACACGAATGGTTCAGCGTTTATGAGTGGCGAACGGTTCCCTCGGATACCGGGCGCCCTCCGGGAGTAAGTAGCCTTGCTGTGGCATCCAGGCTCTGCCGCAGCTGACCCTTCTTGCCTAGGATACTCGTGGGAACACTATGTCGAATAATAATAATTATAATAGTGATAATGGCAGGGTGTAGAGGAGGCGGACTCCTGTTGTACAAACAGCTACAGCACCACCGCAACAACAACAACCACAGATCATCCAAACAACCGCCTCAGTCGAAACTACTCCCGATAGTTTTACCAGATCTGACATTGTAGGTGATGGAAATTGCCTTTTCCGTGCAGTTAGCTTACAGTTATATGGTCACCAAAACCATCATGAAAGACTCCGAGAGGTGGCTCTAAGATATATACAACAAAACTGGTCGGAACTTCAGGCATTTTCATTAACTGAAGACGACGATATGAAAGACTTCAATAACTACTATAACTATATGAGGAAAAATGGCACCTGTGGAACGAACCTAGAGATACTTGCCCTCTCGGAAACCCAAAATAGCAAATTTCATATCTTCTCAAAACAACGAAGAACAAGAAATACCAAAATACCTTTTAGGGACAGACCAACAATAATAAGCACAGAAAAACACACCGAAACTATTTACCTTCTACTAACAGACAACCCAGTGTCGGGACACTTTGAGCTTCTGACATAACAAAACACTAAAAACATCCCAAACAACAGTAGACCAATAAAAGAAGCATCGGGCGAGCGACGTAATGGCCGAGAACTTCGTTCTCGGCCATTACGAAATGGCAGCTCGACCAAAATGATGAAGACCGGGCAATCGAAAATGGACCTGCCAAAAGTGTTGTGCCGGCGAGTAAGCCGACACCCACCAAGGCGGGAAAATCAAAGCAACGCATGAGAATCAACGAACACACCATGCGTTGCTACAATGAAATCACAAGACCTCACAAAGAAATCACGGAGAAGAGAATCACTCGCCACCTGGACCCACCACCATCAATCCCAAGCGCAACCGACGAAATAATTAATTAAAAAGTATCGCAACGACAAAGAAACTCCAACAGCACAAAACCAGGATTCAAATAGCAAATAAGAATAGGAAACAAAATCAACAACATCAGAAGAGATCTAGGACACCTTACCCAGTTTATGAACGGCAACGCGTCCAAACATGTCACACAGGGTGTAGACAAGATCAAATCCAAGTCTCCCAACAGAACACTGCCAGAAACCATTAATACTTTAAAACAAAAACTATCCGTATATGTCGCAAGGCTCTGTAGATACAAAGAACCAAATGAGAGTAAAGACACCAACAACCACTTCCGGAGAAGCGAAAAACAGTTCTACCAAAAAACTCTGTACAACAAACAGACAGCAGTGACTGAACCACCAAACAAACAAGAACTCACGGATTATTGGAAAAGTATCTGGTCAGAACCAAAACTACACAATAATAACACCCCCTGGATCAAAGATGAAGAAGGCAAACATAAACATGTGACAGAACAAGAAAATTCCTGTAGGACCAAATAGCACCTGTATCGACCACCAAATGATACCAACTTTAAAACACTTTTCGCTTCTCTTGCAGACACTATCGATCATTTACAAACTAACTATCCAAGTGCCGAAATTGCCATCCTGGGCGACTTTAATGTCCACAATATCAACTGGCTTAAATATTCAAATACTACCCACGAACAAGGTCGTGAAGCTGAATCATTCTCAATCAGTTGTGGCTTAACTTAGCTTATTGACGAACCAGCACGGATCCCTGATCTAGATGGGGAGTTCGCCAGTCTTCTTGATCTGTTTTTAACTATCAATCCGGAGATTTACACGTCACCGTAAATCCGCCGTTAGGTTCTTCCGACCATAAACTGCTTTCATTGACAGAGAGGCGGCTAAGCCGTGCAAGATTTGGCACTACAAATCTGCTAAATGGGAAAATCTCATGGAATATTTTTGAACTTTCCCTTGGATAGACACATGTTTTCGATCCGACAACCCATTTGACTGCGCCAGGGAGGTCTCCGATGTTATTTTGGCTGGAATGGAAGCTTACATCCCTTTTTTGAAGAAATGCTCCTCCAACGGCAAGCCTTGGTTTGATCGAAAATGCAAAGAAGCTGTTCCTTCTAAACGTCTTGCCTACCGACGATGGCGTGAAAATCCTAACGCCATAAATCGTAATACCTTTGTTCATGCCCGGAACAGATGCAAAGGAATTACCGAAGAAACCAAGGAGGCACACAATCAATGAATTAGAAACAAACTTCTCGCTTGTTCCGACAATTCCAGGTCCTTTTGGGCAGTCGCTAAGGCAGTTAGTCAAAATTTCACCAAATCCACCATACCAGCACTCACACGGCCAGATAATTCTATTGCAACGACACCTGTTGAGAAAGCGAACTTGTTGGCTCAACTTTGCTTCACATTCTACTGTCGATTTCCAAGGAAAAACACCACCTACTATTCCCATATTGCAGTCAAGGATGCCCGATGTTGTCTTCAGACAGCGTATCATAAAGCGTATTTAAATGAAGTTAGACACCTTTTTGGTGGCTTCTGGTGCTGACGGAATACCTACCATAGTTCTCAAAAACTGTGTTAATGAACTAACACCAGTTTTCTGTACACTTTTCAACCTATCCTACCAAAAGGGAATATTTCCTTCCTGCTGGAAATTTGCCACAGTTCAGCCGATACCTAAAAAAGGCAAGAAGACCTTGCCAGATAACTATCGACCAGTCGCACTGCTTTCAATAATATCGAAAGTCATGGAAAAGGTTATCAGTCAGCATCCTCTAAAATATCTTGAAGGATTCAACATTATTAGCGATCACCAATATGGCTTTCGTAAACATAGATCAACAGGAGATCTTCTGACTTATTTAACACATGTTTGAAACAAGCAGTTGAACTTTGGAGAAGCTCGAGCGGTTGCTCTTGACATATCCAAGGCATTCGACGGTATTTGGCACGATGGACTGCTGGCTAAGCTACGCTCTTATGGTATGTCTGAAAAGTTCTGTTTGTGGCTCTCATGTATCCTCAGAGAGTGTTCTTTATGAGTGGCGGTCGACGGATTTGTTTGTAACACCTTCACTATAAACGCCGGTGTGCCCCAAGGCTCCATACTGTGTCCTACTCTGTTTCTCATTTAAATTAACGATCTGCTGGAAAAGACCGGGAATCCAGTCTACAGCTTTGCAAATGACAGTAAGCTTATGTCTTCATTCACTTTGAACGCTCGACATTGGCTACTCAGGCGAATATCCGCAGACAGCAGGAGGTCGTTCAACTTAACAAAGACCTAGAAGATATTCTATCTTGGGGTGACAGTAACCAAGTGGAATTTCACGCTACAAAAACCCAGGCGGCAGTTTTTTCTAAAAAAGTTAACGTTGTTGAACCCGACAAAGTCATGTCGGGGCACTCCGTTCCCCTAGAATCGTCACTCAATTTGTTGGGCGTTAATTTGGGAGCAAATATGTCCTAGCATAAATATGTTGCAGGCATAGCAAGGAGAGCTTCTCAAAAGTTGGGAATATTATTTCAAGCCAGAAAACTTTACATTCCACAACAACTGTTAATTCTTTACAAAGCTCAAATTCGACCAATTATGGAATACTGCTCCCATGTTTGGGGCTCCGCTCCCAAACACACACTGCATTTGTTGGATTCTGTTCAGAGAAGAGGTGTTCGTCTGATTGGAGACCCGGAACTGACCGGCGGCCTTGATTCTCTGGAACATCGAAGACTGGTTGCCGACTTAAGTCTGTTCTATAAGTATTTTCATGGAAAGTATTCGAAGGATGTATCCCGCTTAATTCCTCCCAGAGCGGTGCATGTTAGAAATGCACGTCGCGCTAATACTTCAGCTTGTTACTCCGCGTACAAATACTTTTCAAGCAGTCTTTTATATGGAGCACATCATCCCTTTGGAATAATTTGCCCACGGCTGTGTTTCCCACCGAGTACAATTTACAGCGTTTCAAGAACAACGTGAATCGCTTTTTCCGCACACATGCCACTCCTGGAGTGCTTCAGGGACGTCCCTGTAGCACGTGTGCTAGACCTATAAAAAAAGAAAAAATATATATTTTTTTACAGATTTTAATATCATTTGAAAGCCTGTTCTATACTCTTCTTAATGATGCCAAATTCCGTAGCATACGTCATGCTTTTTATTCATTAAAATGATTGAAAGGGGAACAAGGAGAACAAGGATTGAAAATGAGGGTAAGAGAAAGGAAAAACAAACAATTAAATTCGTTGATAACCAAAATCAATATTTTGTATTACCCCCCTTAGTCCTTATTACTGCTTCCAGTTTTTTCGGATTTTCATGGAGCAGGTGAGTTTTTTCACCACTGTCAGTGAGATTCTTCCCCACTCTTTCGCCATCGCAACCTTTAAGTCCCTCAGCGATGCAGGGGCTGGATTTCTGGCTCGACCGCTTCTATTGAGCTCATCCGACATGTGCTCGATTGGATCTATGGAATCTCAAGTGGATATTCTCACCCGCCAGGTATTGCCGCATCGATGCGGCAGCACGTGGCCTCGCATTGTCGTTCATTAGCACGAAGCCATCGCCAACAAACCCAGCGTAAGGAACGACGTGTTTCTGGAGGACCTCCTCGATGTACCGATTAGCAGATAATCCACTGCTACAGGTCTCATCAGTCACGAAAACCGAATCGGTTTTGCATCTAGCGGGATGCCCCCAACATGACAGAACCTCCTCCAGTTTCAGTAATATAGCATTGCGCATAACGCTCCCCAGGCCTCACATAGACTCCTCTTCTTCCATCATTGCCATGTAGGCACATTTGGGACTCGTCGGTCGACGGAGCGCCATTGTTCTAAGGTCCAGTCGAGATGTTCTCGGGCAAATCTGAGTCGCGCTTGTCGATGGGTTGCTGTCAATTTGGGTCCGTTAGCTGGTCTCTTCGGAGGTTACCTTCTTTAAGTCTTTTTCTGACTGTCCAGTGACTAACAGCCCGATCACGAACTTGTCGCAGCTCTTGCTGGACCTCAACGGCGGTTAAGTGATGATTTCTTAGAGTTGTGTTAACAATGAAGCGGTCGTCTGTAGATTCTGAAGATAGCTGACTGACTCAGGTGCAATTGCGCAGCACTACACGTTGGCTATGCCCTTCTTGCAATAGGACAAACTTGCGCCGTTTTTTCCAGGGAGATATCCATTTTCCGATGACATAATTAGTGAGCAGAGATGTCGACGGTCCAAGTTCCCATAAACGAATGATAGGAAAATGCAGTTGCATGTATTTTTATAGGGATGACTAGCGCGGTACGAATACGTTGCTGAGCGAGTAAAACGGATCTATTGCGTAAAACCGTATTAATTAATAAAACTTTTTGGAAATCCATATGTTTTTGGTATTATTGGAAAAAGTAGAAATACAACGTGCCAGTTATAGTAAAAATAATGCCACTGATTGAAAACTAAATTCAAGGATCGGTGTTAAATGAAGCAAAATTGATTTTCTTGCTTACCAGTGTACATTATTCACAACATCTATTGTAAATGATCTAATTTTCCCAGAAACAATAAGTTTTATTTGTATCTATACTAGCTCAAATTCATAATGAACTATGGGCAAAATTAGATTTCTTGAAAAATAATAAAAATTTAAATGTTTGTAGTCTTTTAAGTAATGGCGTAAATTAATATATATGTATATATATATATATATATATATATATATATATATATATATATATATATACATATATATATATATATATATATATATATATATATATATATATATATATATATATATTTAAAATCCTAAGTTATGTAACTAGTTGGGGAACTCGGCAAAAAGGGCATCAACAGATGTTCATACTATATTCATTTAGCCAATATTTCGGTCCTAAGTTGGGACCTTCATCAGGGCACAAACTGAAAAAGAGATAACGAAGCAACCAATAAAGAGAATTAGGCATGAAGGATGGGTATTGTTGAGTTCAATTTTTAATTCTTAATTTTTAATTTGTAATTTCTAATTTCAATATTATAAATATTAATAAAAAACTATTGTAATTTAAAAGCATTATTGTTCTAGAAATTCATAAATTATTATTATTATTATTATCATTATGAAGAAATGTCAAAAACAAAATGCAGGTGACTCACATGTAGCATGCAAATTAATCTAACAAGAATGACCATAAATAACAATTGCCATAACAAAGACCAACACTGAAATAAAACAGCCACTATTCACTAACATATTAATATAAAAATATGGCATTTACAGCAAGGATGCCATTAGAAACATTGGATGCTGAAAAATCAAAATTAATTAACCACCTGCCATCTCAAAGAAAAGTGACAATTTTGACAGGGCGCTGACAAAGGACGACCACCTGACAGATGTAAGGGATCACTCAAAATAAATAAAAGGAAAAAGGTTAAGCAACCAGGAAGAACTGGTTTAGTACAAATTAGGTACTACGTCATATAATGAAATTTTGGTATGAAGGGAAAAGGTATCCAATGGGAACGCAAATTTTCAACGGTATCGAAATTAAGTGGCATAGGGAGGAAATGATTTTTCTTCATCTGGGAGGAGAATAGAAGTACAGGAAAAGGAGGTGGCAAGTGGAAAGGGTTTTTCATCGATTGGGAACATACTAAGCAATTTAATTATCATTATTATTGTTAATGTTATTAGAAAAGGGAGTGTAATTATCAAGAATTTCACCGAAAACCAAGAAAAACATGTATTTAAACAAGGTGGTACCCAGAGGACAATTATGCAGCAAGAGAGAGGTGTAGACTACCAAAGAGAAAAAAACTATGACGAGAGTGACGACCCAGATACATTATGTGAGGAATGTAAATCGCAGGAAATGAGAAAGCTATATATGTTGCTCAAGCCGTCAAGATCAGTTCTTTTATTAATATTATGGGGATTCTCATTAATATAGCACATCTCAAGAAATTCTCTTTTAAGAAGGTTTTTTTGAATATGAAGAATTTTTGGTTCTCTGAAGTTGAAGGAATGTCCATTATCGACAGAGTGAGTCGCCAGTGCACATCTTTGTGGATGACATCTGGTGTCACTTTTATGTAATGCGATGCGACGATTGAGAGACTGTGATGTCTGGCCTATATACACGGAGGGACAATCAAGACAGGAAATGGAATAGACAATATCCGACATAGAAAGAATGGGTAGAGAGGATTTTAATTTGCTAAAAATACGCTTGTTTTTATGGAAGTAATATTTGGCAATCTTAACATTGGGAATGACACGCAAAATATGAACCAATTTTGAGGTAAGACCAGGTATAAATGGCAAAGAGAGTAACGAAGGACTTATTTCCGTATGGCTGGCAAGGGGTAAAGATGGGCTATATTGGCTAAATGAATATAGTATGAACATCTGTTGATGCCCTTTTTGCCGAGTTCCCCAACTAGTTTCATAAGTTAGGATTTTTGTTAGATACGGCAACTTTTGCTTTCTCTCTCTTTATTTGTTATAGAAATGGGGTTTTTTCAAGATTTAAACAATAGATATGGAGCGGAAACAACAAACCTTTTCCGAAATTGGGCTAAGTTTAACCTAAACTTAGCAAAAATGACCAGTAGAAGGAACTTTTTATTGATGTGCAGGTCAACAGGCCTTATCCCTAGACACATTGTACAGAACTTTGGATGCATGAACAACTTAATGTCAGATAGACCGAATGATAATAACAGGATCCAACGCTTCCAGAGTAAGGTATCTCTCAGAATTCTATCCTATGAAATTTCCTTCACTATTAAAGAAATAACTAAGCCAACTTCTCTTCTCAATCGTGTTATTCATTTCTGCAAAGGACCGAGTTCCTCCATACATAGTGCAACGTTTCCGTACCACTCAATTAAAATCTTTTCATACTCTTTCTAGATCCCTCTCAAGTAATTTGTTTAATAAATTTAATAATTTAATACAATTTCGTGCCAATAAATTAAAAGTATGTCAACATTGGTTTACTAATCTCACTCAGGTTAACTTTCCTTCCGAAGTTCATACAGTTCTCTCTCTGGGCCCCAAATTTGTTTTTGATTCTTTTCCAGGTAAAGATATACCCGTCAAGATAGTTTTAGCAGATATTGAATCTTTCATTAAACTTTTACCTTCTCCCAACAAAGATATCCTTAGAGCTAAGTGTACCAATGCTGTCACAAATGCTGTACTCCACAATCATAACACCGCTACATCTTTTGAGAAGACTTTATTCAAGAAAGCAGTAACCTTTCTTAAACAACACAGAGACATCTTGATCATTCCTTCAGACAAAGGCTCAGTTACTCTATCTCAAGCACAAACATTACTCACCAATCTCTTTATGGAAAATGGGTACAATAAGAAGTTCCTGCTCAAGACCAAGGACGAAGTTGATAAGCTCTTCCTCTCTGATGACATTTTACCAGAGCCCCCTCCTATACGTTCATCCCCCTCCCCTCCTTCCACCCTCTCCACCCCTTGCCATCCATACGGAAATAAGTCCTTCGTTACTCTCTTTGCCATTTATACCTGGTCTTACCTCAAAATTGGTTCATATTTTGCCTGTCATTCCCAATGTTAAGATTGAAAAATATTACTTCCATAAAAACAAGCGTATTTTTAGCAAATTAAAATCCTCTCTACCCATTCTTTCTATGTCGGATGTTGTCTATTCCATTTCCTGTCTTGATTGTCCCGCCGTGTATATAGGCCAGACATCACAGACTCTCAATCGTCGCATCGCATTACATAAAAGCGACACCAGATGTCACACACAAAGATGTGCACTGGCGAGTCACTCTGTCGATAATGAACATTCCTTCAACTTCAGAGAACCAAAAATTCTTCATATTCAAAAAAACCTTCTTAAAAGAGAATTTCTTGAGATGTGCTATATCAACGAGAATCCCGATAATATTAATAAAAGAACTGATCTTGACGGCTTGAGCAACATATATAGCTTTCTCATTTCCTGCGATTTGCATTCCTCACATAATGTATCTCGGTCGTCACTCTTGTCATAGTTTTTTTGCGTTGGTAGTCTACAGCTCTCTCTTGCTGCATAATTGTCCTCTGGGTACCACCTTGTTTAAGTACATGTTTTTCTTGGTTTTCGGTGAAATTCTTGATAATTACACTCCCTTTTCTAATAACATTAACAATAGTAATAATAATGATAATTAAATTGCTTAGTATGTTCCCAATCAATGAAAAACGCTTTCCACTTTCCACCTCCTTTTCCTGTACTTCTATTCTCCCCCCAGATGAAGAAAAATCATTTCCTCCCTATGCCACTTAATTTCCATACCGTTGAAAATTTGCGTTCCCATTGGATACCTTTTCCCTTCATACCAAAATTTCATTATATGACGTAGTACCTAATTTGTACTAAACCAGTTCTTTCCTGGTTGCTTAACCTTTTTCCTCTTATTTATTTTGAGTGATCCCTTACATTTGTCAGGTGGTCGTCCTTTGTCAGCACCCTGTCAAAATTGTCACTTTTCTTTAAGATGGCAGGTGGTTAATTAATTTTGATTTTTCAGTATCCAATGTTTCTAATGGCATCCTTGCTGTAAATGCCATATTTTTATATTAATATGTTAGTGAATAGTGGCTGTTTCATTTCAGTGTTGGTCTTTGTTATGGCAATTGTTATTTATGGTCATTTTTATTAGATTAATTTGCATGCTACATGTGAGTCACTTGCATTTTGTTTTTTGACATTTCTTCATAATGATAATAATAATAATAATAATTTATGATTTTCTAGAACAATAATGTTTTAAATTACAATAGTTTTTTTTTATTAATATTTATAATATCGAAATTAGAAATTACAAATTAAAAATTAAGAATTAAAAATTGGACCCCACAATACCAATCCTTCATGCCTAATTCTCTTTATTGGTTGCTTCGTTATCTCTTTTTCAGTTTGTGCCCTGATGAAGGTCCCAACCTAGGACCGAAATATTGGCTAAATGAATATAGTATGAATATCTGTTGATGCCCTTTTTGCCGAGTTCCCCAACTAGTTTCATAACTTAGGATTTTATATATATATATATATATATATATATATATATATATATATATATATATATATATATATATATATTTAATTATTCTGGCGTTTATCATGTTCGATTCTGAATTAACTTATTTTAAAATAAAAACCGAATTGATTTGTTTTGTTTACTAAGAACATAACTTACCTCTTGCATATTAAATTTTGGAGACTTTTTTAGTCAATATTTTTGAGAAAATAATATAAGGTTTATTCTGTGATTTTCTTTGATTAGCAGTTGGAAAGCTTAATTTTAAATAGACAAATATTGCGTATTCCATTTGTCAAAATACTTAAGTTTTCCTTGGTAGTAGTTAGATGCCTCGTTAGTTCTGTTATTAGGATTGATGTTATCGTCTATTTCAAGTAGACTAGGATTCCCATCTGACGAGTTTGCGTCCACGTTTGACGAACAGGAGGCAAATTCTCATTTTACTAAGATGGCATTAACTATTTTTACCACCAAGAAAGCTAAGCAACTGCTGCTGGGCAAATTATATCCAATTATAAATCGTTCCAGCAAGTTGCCCACCAAAACTAAGCTCACGGTCTAGAACACAATTGTGAAGGCAGGCCTTACTTACACCTGCCCCACATGGTGCCAGCTCTTAAAAACAAGGAGAGCACAAGTCCAGGCAGTGCAGAACAAGGCCCTGAGGATGATCACAGGAGTCCCTTGGTTCATGCCAAATAACCAATTACACAGAAATCTCGGCGTACCAACCATAAAAGCATACATGAGGCAAACTCAAATGAAGTTCCTTGCCAAGGCGTCCCAGCATCACAATCCAATCATCAGGGACGCCTTCCTAGCCCTTCCTATCCCTATGCCCGCAACCAATTCCCGAGATCCTCACACCCTCTTTCGGACGAAGACGATGATCCTCCTAACCCACTATGATAGAAGAATGTAAAATTAGGTTAAGTTAGCATAGGCCCTAGATTAAGTTAGGTTAGATCACAATCGTGTTAAAAAACACATTTCCTAGGTTAAGTTTAGTTTAGGAACACTATTGTAAATACTTAGGTTAAGTTAGAATAAGTATACTTTCTCACCATGTTAGAACAACGTTTATTTAATAGAAGTAAGGGGCTATGCCTTTCTTGTAAGGCAATAAATAAAATGAAAAATGAAAACTATTTAGAATGATTTCGAAGAAAAACAGTTTCATTGTTTTGAATTTTAACAAATCAGTTTTGGTGGATGAAGTACTGTACTTGATAGATTCTTGACTTTCGTTTTATTTAAATAATAATAAACCTCGAGTCGAGTACGAGTATGTGTCAAAGGTATGGTTACGGAACTTATCTCTTCGACCTAGGATAGTTAGATTAGTTCTAAATTTTTAATGAAAGTGTAATTTAGGGATTTTGAGTTTTGATGCACGTGGTCTGTGATTTTGTTCGCAATTTGGACGTCCGGAGTAGGAGATATAAAAGACGAACACGTTTCAATTTATTCTCTTTTCGTCGGCGCAGAAATTATTTTTCAGCAAAGGTTTAAAAAGGCAAATATGTCGATTTAGTAAAAATTAAACAGTTGGGCTATGGTATTATTGGTTTTATTTTGGTAAATGCCTGCCAGCCGCAATGGTGTTTTAAATTCTTTCTTTTGTTTTTAAGAGCTGGTGAGTGGCCATTTTTGAGTTTTTACTATATGCAAACCAGCCGTAGTATCATGCCAAGTAAAATCCTCTCACTTTGGCCGTCGGACACCAGCATTAAACTGTAGGTCTTCTTTGTCTGTGTAACACTTGAAAAGGCTCCAACCACAAGTAAAGGCGAGAGGGTCAGCTACGTTCTTAAAGAAGATATCATATAACACTGTGCAGCCAAAAAAGGAGCTACTAGGAAATAACGTCTCTTATGAAACAAGACTTTTCAAAATGTCCACCCGGCCGGTTAGTTACATTTTTAAGTTAGTTTTTAAAGTTTCACTATAGGAAGGAGTTCTTTCTTTTTTGTGACATATCCGCTCCTCTCTGTTTTCGATTTTTTAAAGGAAGAGTATGTTTGAAAAGTTTTACTGTTTTATACATCTTTTCAGGTTTCTCTGATTACTAGAAATGCCTGAAAATTCTGTTTTTTTTTTTCGTTGTTTTCAATTATTTGTAGTCAAGCCTAGGTAGGGAGTTTAAGGATTGCTTCTATATATCGTGATGTACTGGGTTTTTGAAGTCGAGGAATTAGAGAATTATTTTTTCATTATTTTCTATTATTTATGGTCAAGCATAGAAAAAAGAAGAAAAGGAGTGTTGGCGACATTGTGGAAGTTCTTGAATATATTGTGTTACACATGCTCTTTACCGTTGTTGGAATCAAGGAATATTAAAACTGTTGTATTCTTTCATTATTTTCAAACATTTATATTTAAAGGGTGGAAAGGACAGGAATCGTTACATACGAACATTTGGGTTATATTATAATTTTGGGCCAAGTATACAAAATGTTAACGGAAAGAAATAAAACACTTATTATGTATTATTACCACTATATTGCACAAATTTTGCGACTGCAGTTTCGACCTATGCGGTCATTATCAAGCTTACGTACTAAACTGAATTAAATAGACAAGTCATACTAAAATTAAAGTTAGGTGGTAGGTATAAAATACTATTATAAAACATTATTATTTAATTCTAGGTTCATACAATTGATCTTAAGTGGTAGGTAGTAATTTTATGGTTTTATGACGGTAAATAGCGGTGAATAGAAAAGGTCTAGTTGGTCGTTTAACAGATTACAGTTTTGGTTTTTTTTCCGATGTTTATAAATTTCCAATGATTCTAAGATATTTAATTTGAAACCTTTCTCCGCATAATGTAGAATTTCTGTATTATGTAAATCGGGAAAGGGGTGTTGGTTTTCTGTACAGTGGTTTGCAAATGAGGAATCTGTTTTTTGTAATCTATTTGATCTAAAATGTTCTGTATATCTGGTTTTAATGTTTCTTCCGCTTTGTTCAATATATATGCTGTTACAGTCCGAGCATTTTAACTTATAAACTCCACATTTTTGAAATTTGTCCGTCTTATCTTTGGCATTGTAAAGGATATTTGATAGGGTATTTTGCGATTTGAACGCAATTTTCAGATTAGGTTTTGAAAAAATATTGGCTAATTTTTCGGATAGCGTGCCATGGTAGGGTATTGTAATGTATGTATGTTGTTTCGTGGATTTTATTTTAGGGTATATTAAGCGAAAAGTAAGTTGCTTTTGTTTTTTGTTAATTAGTTTTTCAACCCACTCTCGAGAGAAGTTATTTTTTGTGGCAATGTTTTTAATAGTATTTAGTTCATCTTCTTTGCCATGATTAGAGTTAAGAACCACATTCATTTTTAGTACAGATATGTTGACGACATCCTCGCTTATTTCAAAGGCTCCTCAAGACAACTAGACAATCTCTTAAATTTCATTAATAGCATCCACCCAAAAATTCAGTTTACTCTAGAACAGGAAGCATATAACAAAATTAACTTTCTAGATCTAAGCATCTTATATACGAATAACAGTTGCACATTTAAAGTATACAGAAAACCCACATTCACAGGTATAACGATCCCAAAAGACTCATTCCACCCAAACCAACATAAAATGGCAGCATTCAACTCAATGATACATAGAGCCCTTTCACTCCCGTTATCCAAAGCTGACCTAGAAGACGAACTAAATACTATTAAAAACATTGCCACAAAAAAATAATCTCTCTCGAGAGTGGGTTGAAAAACTAATTAACAAAAAACAAAAGCAACTTACTTTTCGCTTAATATACCCTAAAATAAAATCCACGGAACAACATACATACATTACAATATCCTACCATGGCACGCTATCCGAAAAATTAGCCAATATTTTTTCAAAACATAATCTGAAAATTGCGTTCAAATCGCAAAATACCCTATCAAATATCCTTTACAATGCCAAAGATAAGACGGACAAATTTCAAAAAATTTGGAGTTTATAAGTTAAAATGCTCGGACTGTAACAGCATATATATTGGACAAAGCAGAAGAAACATTAAAACCAGATATACAGAACATTTTAGATCATATAGACTACAAAAAACAGATTCCTCATTTGCAAACCACTGTACAGAAAACCAACACCCCTTTCCCGATTTACATCATACAGAAATTCTACATTATGCGGAGAAAGGTTTTAAATTAAATATCTTAGAATCATTGGAAATTTATAAACATCGGAAAAACCAAAACTGTAATCTGTTAAACGACCAACTAGACCTTTTCTATTCACCGCTATTCACCGTCATAAAACCATAAAATTACTACCTACCACTTAAGATCAATTGTATTAACCCTAGAATTAAATAATAATGTTTTATAATAATATTTTATACCTACCACCTAACTTTAATTTTAGTATGACTTGTCTATTTAATTCAGTTTAGTACGTAAGCTTGATAATGACCGCATAGGGTCGAAACTGCAGTCGCAAAACTTGTGCAATATAGTGGTAATAATACATAATAAGTGTTTTATTTCTTTCCGTTAAAATGATAAATTACCACATAGTAACGGCCACGACGATCAACTACACAAAATGTTGTTTCATATATATCGTATTACACATCCTTTTCAGGGTTCTTGAAGTCGAAGAGTTTAGAAGTTATGTTATTTTTTCATTATTTTCAATTACTCAGATATACAAAGTGTTTTCTTAAGTATTTTGTTATGCTGAATCCAAAAAAAAAATCACAAAAAAAGTTGTCCAGTGTTAAAGTTGCTAGAGAACTATTAAATTGATAAAAATATATTTTAATGAATAATGTAAAACTGTATAATCATTAAAATTATGGAATAAAACTATTATTTCGTACATCTTTAAATGTTTTGAATCTACATTTATCATAAAAACTTAAATAATATTAGGTTAATGTTTAACAAAAAAAAACACCCATACACCACCTTTAACTAAGCTACGTAGCAAAATGCTGTTTAAAATAAATAGGTTGTTAATAACTGTTTTTTAATTTTTATTAATATTGAACAAAATTATTATTTCCAGTATTTTTTGAAGTTCTTAATCCTGACTTGACATCAAAACATAAAGTTTTACGTTCAGTTTCAACAAAAAACTCGCTTTTAATTCTTACAAGGGTGCTATGTGGTTGGTAAAATGCTTTTTTAAGTAAATAGTTTAAATGCAATGAAATAATAGTTTTGTTCAATATTAATAAAAATTAAAAACATTTTGTTAAATTAGCAGTTGCACATATTGATATTGCTACGTAATTTAGTTAAAAGTGGTGTATGCGCGTTTTTTGTTAAACGTGAACACTAAAACTTAATATTTTTAAGTTTTGATGATAAATGTAGATTCAGAACATTTAAAGATGTCCGAAATAATAGTTTTATTGCATAATTTTAAAGAATATACAGTTTTACATTATTTATTACAATGCCTTTTTTTTAGTTTAATAGTTTTCTGGCAACTTTAAGTGTGTGTTCTGAAAAACCATCACGGAGGATGTCCTTTTTATGATATTTTTGAATCCAGCATAAAAAAATACTTAAGAAAACACGTATTTCACTTAAAAGACAGAGAATTTTTGTGTATATCTGTGTTATTCATATACAAAAATATAAATAGGTTGGAGAGGGACTTAGATAAGTTGTTCCATATATGTTGTGTTGTACACCCTTTTCTGGAAATCGAAGAATTTGAAAACTACGTTATTGTGTAATGATTTTCAATTAATTATAATCAAGCATCTAAACTGGTAAAAATGTAAGTAAAAAAGACAAAAGTGGTGCTTTTTAGTGTTCCGTACGGAACCCTTATAAGATCACTTCGGTGTCTGTCTGTCTGTCCGTCTGTCACACCCGATTTTCTCCGAAACTATTTGTCAGAGAAAGTTGAAATTTGGTAGTAATATAGGAATTGATGGCCTCATCAGAGCCATGTAGCTTTGAAAGTTAAATTTTGACTTAAGGGGTTAGTTTTGGGGGGTGAAATCGGAAGTGAAAAAAAATTTTTTTACTAGGTAATCGAGTGTGGTGTCAAATAAAAGCTTGTAAAAACACGAGTAAAAAATATATGTATAATGTAATACTTGCGCGTACTTTTCTTTGTATTATTTTTAAAAAATCGCGAAAAAATCGCTGTCCACACTCCGCCTTATCTCGGAAAGTACTCATCAAAAAATATTGAAAAAATTCTGGAATATTCTCCACGGGGTGTAGATTGAACGAAAATTATCACGAGTGCATTACCTGTAATAATTTATCTGGTATATAAAAAAAACAGAAATTTCAAGGTCATCAATTTTCAGTAAAGATTGGAAATAAACTTTGTTGAAAACTTATTTGGGGTGTGTTTTGTGAAGTCACTGATCATTTTATATCACCATTACATAAATTTTGACTTAAGGGATTCGTTTTGAGGGGTGAAATCGAAAGTGAAAAAAAATATATAATGTAATACTTGCGCACACTTTTCTTCGTATTACTTTTAAAAAATCGTGAAAAATCGCAGTCCCCTACCTTATCTCGAAAAGTACCGATCAAAAAATTTTAAAAAAATCCTGGAATATTCTCCACGGGGTATAGATTGAACGAAAATTATCATTACCTTTAATAATTTATCTGGAATATAAAAAAAAACCAAAATTTCAAGGTCACCAGTTTTCAGTAAAGATTGGAAACAAACTTTGTTGAAAACTCATTTGGGGTGTGTTTTGTGAAGTCACTGATCATTTTATACCACCCTAACAAAATTTTTTATTTTAAAAACAATCAACGTACGGAACACTAATTGTGCAAGTTCAACTTGCACTTGACCGGTTTTTTATATTGTGTTATACGCCTTTTTCGAGTTTCTTAGCGTTAAGTAAAATTATGTAATTATTGTTATTATTTAAAGTCAAACATATAAAAGGATGATAATGTAAGTTAGAGAAATTGCTCTGAATATTTCGTATTATTCATTTCATTCTGTTTTGGACTTTTGGATTGTAGTAGTCTGACCATGTTTTTATTTTTCTTATTTTCAGTTTTAGCATAAATTGTACGAAGAGAAGACTGGGATGTGATTAAGAGTGGCTTAAAAAAATTCACTGGTATTCCAATTTTTACTTTTTTTACAACGGATTTAGATCCAGTAGTAAAAATACAACAAAGGCTACTCGCCAAGGTTCATATATATCATCTGTCCTGTTCAATGTTTACATAAATGATCGGCCAGAGTAAATTGTGTAACTCGCCCATCCAGTTATGTAACCTGATGATAGTAACATTCCTAAACAGGAGAATAATTCTGGGGAGGTGTAAACTAAATTATTTGCACCTTAACATTGACAAAACAATATTTGTGTGCCCACGTCGGTGATTTATAAAAGAAACTTTCCAGTATGGTTTACAAATGGATATTATTAAATCAAGTAAGCGCAAGCATAGAATTTTTTAGAAAACTAAAAATATCTGATACCGAATTACGCCGCAACAAATATCATAACTTGACGTTGGATATAAAAAGGAGAATAAACCTAGCATACAAGAACTGTCTGTCCAAGGTTGAAAACTCTGTGTAGGGCGATTCCAGTACATTCTGGTCGTTCGTTAACTCGAAAAGGTCTTCAAGCTTTTTTCCGAGCCTCTTTATCGAGGAGGGAAAAGAGTATTCGGACCCTATTGCTATAAGAACCCTGCGCAGAGTAATGCTCTACAACACCTTTTAAACAATAACTTTAACATAAGCTCTTATGTAACTCTTAATTGTATATCAGAAGAAGCAGTCAGTAAGTTTTTGAAAAAGTCTAAAAATAAAATGTCCATGGGTCCTGATAATATTCCCAGTTTCATCGTCAGAGATTGTGCATCCGCGTTCTCGATGTCATTGAGCTTCATTTATAACTTGGCACTCCAACAGCCATGGAAGGAAGCTAGGATAACTTCTCTCTTCAAAAAAGGCAATGTAAATAATATCTCAAATTATAGGTCTATATCGATGCTATCGCCATTTGCGAAAGCATTAGAGGGGTTGATCCACGAAAATGTGTTTAATCAAGTAAAACATTCTATATATGAATCTCAGCATGGCTTCTATAAAAGTTGCAGTACGATCACGAATTGGACCAGTTTCACTCATTTTGTAAATCAGATCTTGAATGCTAGTGGTCAGGTTGACGCCGTTTATATGGATTTTTCAAAGGCGTTCGATCGAGTAGATCATTCTGTTTTCTCAAATTAAAGTGTTTGGTTTCGTTGAAAATCTCATTCGACTGTTTGCCTCCTACTTGAGTGACAGGTATCAATATGTCGATATTCGTGGCTATCACTCCTTCAGTTTCAAAGCTACAAGTGGAGCTCCTCATGGCAGTATATTGGCCCCACTGATATTCTCTCTGTTTATTAACGTGTGTGCATTAATGTTTCTAGCAATGTTCTATTGTTTGCGGACGATTTAAAGATTTTCAGACAAATATATTGCGTTTCTGATTGCATCGCATTGCAAGATGATATACGACTAGTTAGCAACTGGTGCGCAGCTAACAACTTACCTCTAAATACCTACAAAATGACGTACGCTAGTAAAAATACCCTAACTCAATTTGACTATTACATAAATCTTGAGATATGGAAAGATTTGAAATCCATCAGGGACCTTGGCGTCGTTTTCGACGAGCGCCTATTATTTTCGGAACATGTAAACCAGGTTTACAAGAGCGCAATGCAAACACTGGGATTCATATTTAGAAACTCTTGTGATTTCTCAAACATTGATACAATTAAATCTCTGTACTTTGCATATGTTCGATCAATATTAGAATATGCAGCAGTAGTATGGCATCCTGTACACGAAAAGTACACTTCCCAAAATAGACGGGGTACAACGAAAATTCTTAAAATTTCTCGTATATAAAACGGAGAGCATTTTCCCGCCACAGGAAACTCATTGGCCGATCGTCGCAAATTTTATGCTGGTATTGTTTTTGTTTAAAATATGCAACTCAGCTATCGACTGTCCCTACTTACTGTCAAAACTAAATTTTAACGTACCATCTCGTGCGTTAAGACATTATCCCGTGTTCAACTTACCGTTCCATGCTTCTAACTTTCAGTTAAAAGACCCCCCTTTTCCAAGCTATGAAGATTTTTAATGCGAATTGCAAGGACATTGATATCACCAATTTAACATACTCTCAGTTTTTTAAGGCCACAGGGGATCATTGTATTGGGAATATTATTAACTAATATTGTAACGTATATTGTTAGAGCTGTAACTTAACATTGTATTGTGATTATCCTGACAGACTCGTTTAGATTTACCTTAGCTTTAGCCACATTGTCTTGTTAATGGATGTATTTATCTGTTATACAATAAAGATTATTATTATTACGATTGTTTTTGTTTTTCTTTCTCACATTTGGTCAGTGTGGTTCCATGTCTTGCTGACGGGCCTAAACCAAGTCAGCACAAACGCATTACCATTGTGTATTAAGAAATGACCTGACAACGTTACATGTTTTCAAAATCACTGACTTCTGAATGTTTTCGTCTATGTTTGTGTTGACTCCTAATTGTACAGTGTGGTGTGAATGTTATTGGTGTAAGGCCTGTGGCTGATATGACGAGAGGGACAATGATGACTTTTTCTTGTTTCCATAGCCTTTTTATTTCTGTTGCAAGGTCTGCGTACTTGGAGATTTTTTCTGTGTATTTCGTTTGGATGTTTGTGTCGTTGGGGTCAGCTATGTCAATTAGATAAGTGACTTTTCCTTTTTTGCACTGAAAAGTAACATCGGGTCTATTGGCGGAGACTGCTTTATCTGTATGGATACTGATGTCCCAGTACAGCTTGTAATCTTTATTTTCAAGTATGGATGTTGGTGTGTATTTGTAGTAGGGATCTGTGTTTTCTATGAGTTTGTATGCTGTGGCTGTGTATTCCGTACCGGCCAACATTTTACATCCGCTTGTTATATGCTCAATCGTTTCTTTCTGCTCGTGGCACTTCCTGCATCTGTCTTCTGTAATAGTTGGGTCTTTCATGATATGCTTTTGGTACTTTCTGGTTAATATGACTTTATCCTGGATGGCAAGTAAGAAGCTTTCTGTTTCCGGGAATAGCTGCCCATCCTGTAACCAGGTGTATGATTGTTTTTTATTTACGTGGTCTTGTTCTATATGGTATCTGTGTTTTCCGTGAAGTGTTTTTTTTGACCATGTTTTCATCTTTTTCCTATTGTAATTGGGTGTGACTGTGTGTGTCTGCTGGGTGGTTTACCCGGGATAAGTCGAGGGGGGTGTAGTTTTTGTCTGCTTTTACTGTTGTTGTGTGGAGGCTGGTTTGCTTGGTGTGAAAGAATTTCCTAAGTGCTTGTATTTGTTTTGTGTCTAGTGATCTTCTGTCTATGATTCCTCTTCCTCCTGCCTTCCTCTCGATGGTAAGTCTCTCTTTGCATGCGTTGGGGTGTAATTTCCTGTATTTGGGAAATTGAGCTGTCCCTATTTTAACAAAACGTTTTAGCTGTTGTAGCCATTTTCAAGCTGTGTGAGCTGTCCTTTTCTGCGTGTATCGCTGTTTTTTGTATCTGCTAGAAAATTGTCTACGATACTTAAAATTTACAGCAGCAATATTCTAGCAATAACTGCATGAAAATTTAAATCCCGCAACTAAACTTGAATAACTTGAATGATCTGACTGCCACAGTCTAAATGCCACAGAGAAAACTTTCTTGCTCGATTCAATTTTGGCATCCGCCATACTTGATTTGTCATTTTAAGTCAATTGTTGAAACATATTTATAATTAACAACCTTAAAGAAATTATTTATGCAAATGTTATGGATATAAAATAATAATGGTACGTTTATTCATATTTATAATACTTTTATTGTTCATGGCAGCCATTTTGGGTTCATTATTATTAATCTTGTAACTGTGATATTAGATATATTATCTGCGACATAAAAAAAACATACATATACGCATTTTAGCACAACTTGGTTTCAAAACTGTAAGCGTTTTCTGTGTCTCAGTCGCTATATAATCAGAAACCGCCATTTTGAAGACGTCCGCCATTTTGAAACAAAAGTTTAATTGCAAAATCGGCTCCGACAACTTTGTTCGGAATTTAATAAGCTTCAATTTAAGAAAAAAATCATCCAAATCGAACCAAAAGTGAAGGCTCTAGACAATTTTGAAACACGATTTTTCGTTTTTTTCCCCACTGTGCGGCGTGCCCATCTGTTAACATTCATCCTTACGATATGCCCCGCTCAATTCTATCTTAATATACATATTCGTTGTATTACATCTGTCACTTTTGTTCTCCTTCGAATATCGATATTGGGAATACAATCTTAGAGTCTAATATTTAGCATTCTCCTCTTCATTGCTCTTTGAGTTACCTGGAGTTTATTTATTAATCTTTTATTTTCGAATCGCATACTCTGGCTTTTATTGTATTTGGGATGTCCAATTTAAATATAGATTATAACCTTCAGAATGCAGGCCAAGCTAACGAAACTCTTCTATCCAAGTCAGCCTTTTAATTATTTTTTGATATTTCGATTTTTTGTCCTAAATATATGAATGTTTGTACCTTCTTTATTTTTTCACCTTCTAATAATAATTCTTGGCCGTTGCTCAAATATTTGGTTTTGGTAAAGTTTATTTTTAGATTTATTTCTCGAGACTTGTTATTTAATTCCATCAGCATTTCTTAAAATTTTTCTTTTGTGTCGGCGATCAGAGTAACATCATCTGCGAACCTTAAGTAATTTAATCGTTCACTGTCCATTAGTATTCCTTTATTTTCTCACTTTAACGGTTTGAACAGCTTTAACTATGTACTTCGCAATATTTGTTTATTACACCTTTTAATTTTAACGATCCCATAATACTATATATTATATTAAATTGAATATTAAATTGGAACAATAATAATCTAAATAAAAAAACTCTACGCTGCCACAAAAACACAACCGAAAGAATAAACCACCTCCTATATATGGATGACATAAAACTCTACGCTGCCACAGAAAGACAGTTGAAAGAACTCCTCAAAATCACAGAAACATTCACCTTAGATATCAATATGGAATTTGGTATAAGTAAATGTAAAGTGCTACACATCAACAAAGGCCAATGGAAAGGCCACCACGAGACAGAAACCATCAACAATAAGACACTCGATAAAATGCTCGACAAAGAAACATACAAATATCTAGGCTTCCAACAAAGCACCAAACTCAACCACACTCACATAAAAAATCAACTCCAAGAATCTCACTAAAGCCATCAACAGGTTCGCTATACCTATACTCACATATTTATTTGGTACCATCAAATGGTCACACACAGACATAGAAAACATTCACATCCTTATAAGTTCTCAATTCACCAAATACAGGAAATTACACCCCAACGCATGCAAAGAAAGACTTACCATCGAGAGGAAGGCAGAAGGAAGAGGAATCATAGACATCAGCTCACTACACACAGAACAGATACAAGCACTTAGGAACTTCTTTCACACCAAGCCAACCAGCCTCCACACAGCAACACTGAGAGCAGATAAAAACTACACATCTATCGACTTATCCCAGGCAGACCACCCAGCAGACACACACAGTCACACCCAATTACAACAGGAAAATACGAAAACGTGTTTAGAAAAAACACTCTACGGAAAATACAGGTACCACATAAAACAAGACCACGTAAATAAAACACAATCATACACCTGGTTACAGGATGGGCAGCTATTCCCTGAAACAGAAAGCTTCTTACTTGCCCTCCAGAATAAAGTCATATTAACCAGAAATTACCAAACGCATATCATCAAAGACCCAACTATTACCAAATGCCACCAGCAGCAAGAAACGATCGAACACATAACAAGCGGATGTAAAATATTAGTCGGAACGGAATACACAACCAGACATGACTCAGCGGCAAAAGTAGTTCATCAAGCACTAGCCACAACATACAAACTCATAGTAAACACAGATCCCTACTACAAATACACACCAACCTCCATACTTGAAAATAAATATTACAAGCTCTACTGGGATATCAGTATACATACAGATAAAACAGTCTCCATCAATAAACCCGATATTACTTTTCAGTGCAAAAAAGGAAAGGTCACACAAACATCCAAACGAAATACACAGAAAAGATCTCCAAATATACAGACCTTACAAAAGAAATAAAAAGGCTATGGAAAGAAGAAAAAGTCAACGTTGTCCCCCTCATTATATCAGCCATAGGCCTTACACCAATAACATTCACACCACACTTAGTACAATTAGGACTCAACATAAACATACACAGAAACATTCAGAAATCAGTGATTTTGAAAACATGTAACATTGTCAGGTCATTCCTTAATACACAATGGTAATAGTGTTTGTGCTGACTTGGCTTGGGTCCGTTAGCCAAACATAGAACCACATTGACCAAATGTGAGAAAGAAGAACTTTTTTGTATAATAAATTAATAAATATAAGGTCCTTTTTTGTTTGTAAATTTGCAAAATAATTGAATAAATATTTTATTTATTATCACTTCGTTGGAGAGTTATCGTATCAACAGACAGATAGATAGACGAACCCTATGTTCTTCGTGATCCAGTCTACCTGAATCAAATAGTCTTACTTTACTCTAACGAGGGAAGTAATTATTTTATTTACATTTAATAATTTATTGTTTTTAAAAAACTTATTTCGTTTTATATATAAACTATAAACTAATGTCTAATGTGTTGGGGTGTCTATAGATTGCCTGATAATCTTGCCAATTAATCAATAAACGAAAGTAAAAAAAAATGGGATTACTTTATCAGCAATGAAAACTTGCTCACCATTGTCTGATTGAAAAAGAAAAAAAAACATTTACAGGATGTATCAGTATAAGATTTGCCAATACAATAAGAGAGAGGCAAAATATCTTACGAGTCTTTTTTAGCTCGCCATTTGCTTTGCGATCAGAGTTTTTTGTAGGGGTAATATCGAATTCTAGTTTCCCTTCCCCTAGTTAGCTGAACCCCCTACTATTTATTACATGAAATAATTCAGACTAACAAGCATTTGT
>CM032455.1:41084664-41099664 GCA_019049505.1 Pachyrhynchus sulphureomaculatus | reverse complement strand
TTTTAAATATATAATCTATATATAAACACCCAAGCAGACTGGCGGAATCGAACCGCCGGCGTCGACCACCGGATTCATAGTAGGTTTCATTACCTACTCCTGCAATAGTCCCGCCAGATTTAGGAGTTGTTTGGATCTATTGGATCTCAACAGTAGATGTAACCCAGGGCTAGTATTAGACCATCTAAAAATATAAAAGACTAAAACCAAATAACTCTAAACATACTGTGCTCAGTAGCCTAGTCAGGGAGAGGAAATGGAGTATGTGCTCCCCTTCTCTGTAAACATAGGAGAAAAACAACGCTATTTAAATCACTTGGCTATATTATACTCCATTTTTGTTAGCTTTTCTCCCTTAAAAAACACTCCCTGATTCCTTCTTTCTCCATCCCTAGAGCCTAGCTAATCTACTAGCTCATGTAAGAAATATTATGAACCTCGGCATATTTTTTTTTGTTTCACTTAGTACTTAATAATTATCTATATTTTCCTCATATTGCATTTTTTCAAAAGTGAATAATGAATAGTTTAATCATTAGATAAACTAATGTGTATCTTTCTGTTTTTTTTTCATTTTATCAAACCCTTATTGTTATTTGAAATGCACAAGTGGAAACGATATTGCCATTCCTGAACTATATTTTATAGGTATAATATTACCCAGTTTTAAGATAAAATTTTGGAACATAATATATGAATTAGCGTTATATAGAAAAATTAAATCAATTAATTTCCATTGTTATGGTCAAGAAATTATAAAGGAACAGTTACTAGTTTGTTTTCAGCTATTGAAATTATTCTTATGAAAATCAAGAAATGAAACGAATAGTAATTGGATTTTTGTTTATCTTGGTGTTCCTGATTCAAAACGGTAAGTTTATTAAAACTCTAATATACGAGGCATGTTTTTTAAGTAAGTACCGTTTTGCGATTCCGCCGCCGCAGCGATACGGTCGGCGTTCCGCGCATGCGCGCTGGTAACCTACATCTCATGTCTACGCACTGACGCCATTACAGTCTGATTCTTCATTGTATACGTTGTTTACTGAGTGTTTAAGATGCCTCCGACAATCGTGAGTCCCGCCGATTGTGAAGTACGGGCTGTTATACGATTTCTTAGTGCTAAAGGCGTAAAACCGATCGATATTCATCGTGAGATCTGTGAAGTTTACGGACAAAACATTATGAGTGATGGAATGGTAAGGAAATGGGTGAGAGCATTTAAAGATGGCCGCACAAATGTGCATGATGAAGAACGGAGTGGGCGTCCTTCGGTCGTTAATGAAGATTTGTTGCAGAAAGTGGACGAAAAAGGTGAGAGAAAACAGACGCTTTACAATTTCATCATCGTGCGACTGCTTTCCTCAATATTCTCGTAGTGTTTTGTATCGCATTGTGACCGAGAACTTGAATTACCGGAAATTGTGTTCACGTTGGGTTCCAAAAATGTTGACGGATTTGCACAAAACCCAACGTTTAGGCAGTGCATTGACTTTCCTTGAGCGGTACCACAATGAAGGTGAACATTTTTTAGACCAAATTGTTACTGGTGACGAAACATGGGTGGCCTACGTCACACCAGAATCGAAACAACAATCCATGGAATGGCGACATTCATCATCACCCAAAAAAGTGAAGTTTAAGCAAACAATTTCTGCCCGCAAAATCATGTGCACAGTTTTTTGGGACAGAAAAGGAGTATTGCTAGTGGAGTTTCTGCCTCGTAATGAGACAATCAATGCAGCGTCTTATTGTGAGACATTGAACAATCTGCGTCGTGCAATCCAGAACAAAAGACGTGGCAAGTTGAGTAAGGGTATCGTTTTGCTGCATGACAATGCCCGTCCACATGTGGCTAATCGGACCAAAGATCTCATCAAATCTTTTAAATGGGAAACTCTAGATCATCCTCCATACAGCCCTGATCTGGCGCCCAGCGACTACCATTTGTTCCTGCACTTGAAGAAGCACCTGGGTGGTCAGCGTCTTCAAGACGATAACGAAGTCAAAACATTTGAGATACAGTGGTTAACAAGTCAGGCGGCAGAATTTTATGAGGAGGGTATTCAAAAACTGGTGCCACGTTATGACAAGTGCCTCAATATTCACGGAAATTATGTAGAAAAGTAGATTAAGGTACAGGCTTTCATGTAAAAATAAAATTATAGCGATATCTTTGCACGTCTATTTTTAATTCCAAAACGGTACTTACTTAAAAAACATGCCTCGTATTTTATCGATTTTAGAAGTTTTAACTTGGGAAACATTGTTAAACTATTTAAAGAGTAGCATTTAAATATTTTTTGCTTTTTAATTTTTTTTTTTATTAATTGTAAGTAACTTGTATTTTGCCTTATAACGGTTTTTTACTGTTCCGTATGGAACACTTATAAGATCACTTCCGTGTCTGTCTGTCTGTCAGTCGCACCCGATTTTCTCCGAAAATATTTAACACAGAAAGTTGAAATTTGGTACAAATATAGGAATTCATGGGCTCATTAGAGTTAAAGTTAAATTTTGACTTAACGGGTTAGTTTTGGGAGGTGAAATCGGAAGTGAAAAAAAATATATGATGTAATACTTGTACACAGTTTTTCTCAGTATTATTTTTAAAAAATTGCGAAAAATCGCTGCCCCCCCATTATACCGAAAAGTACTGATCAAAAAAATTTGAAAAAGTTCTGGAATATTCTCCACAGGGTGTAGATTGAACGAAAATTCCCACGATTGCATTACCTTTAATAATTTATCTGGTATATAACAAACAAAAATTTCAAGGTCATCAGTTTTCAATAAAGACCGGAAAAAAACTATGTTGAAAGCTCATTTGGGTGTGTTTTGTGAAGTCATTGTTCATTTTATACCTCCGTTTCCAAAATTTTTTATTTTAAAAGCAATTAACGTACGGAACACTAATTGCGCAAGTCCGACTTGCACTTAACATTTTTAAGTGTATATACACCCTTCAAAAAATTTCAGTAAGATGAAATATATGTGGAGTTTCTTAAGTAAGAAAAAATATTTTAATACTATTATAAAATTATTAGTGTTCCGTACGGAACACTTATAAGATCACTTCGGTGTCTGTCTGTTTGTCTGTCTGTCTCTCACACCCGATTTTCTTCGAATCTATTTGACATAGGAAGTTGAAATTTGGCACTAATATAGGAATTGATGGCCTTATCAGAGTCGTGTAGTTTTGAAAGTTAAATTTTGACTTAAGAGGTTAGGTTTGGTGGGTGAAATTGGAAGTGAAAAGATTTTTTTTTTACCAGGTTATCGAGTGGGGTGTCACATAAAAGCTTGTAAAAACACGGGTTCAAAAATATATATAACGTAATACTTGTGTACAGTTTTCTTCGTATCATTTTTTAAGAAATTGCGAAAAATCCCTGTCCCCCCCCTTATCTCGAAAAGTCGTGAACAAATTAAAAAAATTCTGGAATATTCTCCACAGGATGTAGATTGAGTGAAAATTATCACGAGCGCATTACCTTTAAAAATTTATCTGGTATATAAAAAAAACAAAAATTTCAAGGTTCAGTAAAGAACGGAAAAAAAAAATTGTTGAAACTAATTTGAGGTGTGTTTTGTGAAGTCATTGAAAATTTTATACCTCCGTAACAAAAATTTTTATTTCAAAAGCATTCAACGTATGGAACACTAATTGCGCAAGTCCAACTTGCACTTGAACAGTTTTTTTTTTTTTTTTTTTATTTGTCCAGCACACGTGCTGAAGGGAAGTCCCTAAAGCGCTCCAGGAACGGCTTATGTGCGGAAAAAGCGATTCACGCTGTTCTTGAATCGCTGTAAATTGTGCTCTGTGGGAAACACAGCGCTGGGCAAATTATTCCAAACGGATGATGTTTTCCATATAAAAGACTGCTTGAAAAGCGTTGTACGCGTAGTAACAAGCTGAACCTCATATGGATGTGAAGCACCAGCGCGACGTGTATTTCTAACATGCACCGCTTTGGGAGCAATTAAGCGGGCTACATCCTTCGAACACTTTCCATGAAAATACTTGTAGAACAGACTCAAGTCGCCAACCGTTCTTCGATGTTCCAGCGAATTAAGGCCGCCGGTCAGTTCCGGTCTCCAATCAGACGAACAGCTCTTCTCTGAACAGAATCCAACAAATGCAGTGTATGTTTGGGAGCGGAGCCCCAAATATGGGAGCAGTATTTCATAGTTGGTCGAATTCATATATAATAATTATAATTAAAACCAAACACGGTTTTAATTTTATTTTTGAAATATTTAATACATTGAATTTATTAATCTTGTATTGATAATGCAGTTCTCCTACAGATGTATTTTATTTGTTCAAGGACGTTATATGAAGAATTCAACAAAATCAAATTATTTTGAATTAAAAGAAAACTTTGATGAAACGCAATAAAAACAAAATAATATTTATTAATATATGTTCCCTGCTCAGGGTCTTCAATATTTTTTCTATACCCAACAATCTCTCTAACAAATAAAATCTACGAGATGCAGTGTTGAATATACTACGAAGGTGCAAGAATACATTCAAATTGTATTCTTGCTATAGTTATAGATTATTTATTTATATTTAAAATTTTCTATTAACCACGTAAATTAAATTTTTATAACATTGGTTTCTTCATATATATATATATATATATATATATATATATATATATATATATATATATATAAATATATAAATATAAATACTGTCAAGATCACAAATATAAGTATAAAAAAGTAAATAGTCACATACACATGCAAATAAGTATAGAACAATATAAATATAAACGAAATATTCTAGCCAGTCAAACAGAAACATGATATATCCCATTAGTAGACTCATATGCATTTACACTGACAGACCGCTTTGCACAGTTGTATATTATATACAAGTACAGATTCAATATTTTTTTTAGTAACCACGTAAATGACATTTTTGTAATATTAATTTGAATAACATACTAACGGACCGATCGGCACACCTACGTAGTTGTACATTATATTACAATATCAACACCAGTTAAGCAGCTACGACACCAGTACACAAAGAAATACTCCTCAAAAGCAATGGTTGCGACATGTTCAGTATAACCAAAGAAACAAACATTCATTTTGTTGGAAGTGCTTCGCGAACGAACTACTTTTGTAGGATTCGGTTCTTCTTGGAACACCGAAACAGTCGAAAGTTGCTTAGTTTCCGGCTCGTACGAATATATCCAAGTTTCGTCTGCTGTTATGATGTTATATACGAATTTTATATGTCCTCGGTCAAATTTTTTGAGCGGTTCCTTATACCAATTGACACGAGCCTGTTTTTGAGTTTGGGTCAAATTATGTGGAATCCATCTGGAACAGATCTTTTCCATAGTTAAATGTTCATGTAAAATCGTATGTACTGCAGCCTTCGATGTGTGTAAGGATGCCTCTATCTCACGGTAAGTCACATGTCGATCCTCTTCGATCATGTTGCGCACAGCATCCATGTTTTTTGGAAAAGTCAACCTTCACGAAATTCATCGCTAACGGAAGCACAACCATAACGAAATTCTGCAAACTAATTTTAAATAGTCTTTTCTGATGGTAATTCATTACCAAAAGTTTCACGAAGCGATTCGAGACATTTTTGTTGAGTTAGAAATTTACTAAAATCGTAAAAAAAACATCCAACGAAAACCTTCTCGTAAAATTTCTATTTGTTCACAAAACTGTTTTTTTTAAACGCTCATTGTAAACAAACTACTTGGCTAATTTCTAAGCTGTCACTGTTTTAACAATAACAAATGTCAAATTTTACATCAATTGTAATATCACATCTCAATAGCGCCATCTAGTGGTTGTTGAACATAAACAAATAATAGTAAAATACATATATATGGGTACTACGGTTAAAATGCGATATTTACGGAAAATTTCGTGGCAATTAGAGTTACAGGGCAAATTAAAAATTAAAAGAATTATTCTATTTGAACGATGAATACATTATGAATGTCCACAGCTGTCCGACATTATTATATTATAGGACAGTGCTGAATAAACAAACGAATAGTAAATATTAAATAAACTGTTGTTATTCTTCAAATAATTTTTAAGGAGTAAATAATGTAAAAAGCCTGTCTGAGACTAGAGCACACCCCCTTAACAGGTTGACTGCCGACCACTCCGATCGGAGTGCGTTGGGTCTCTTCGCCAACGCCGTCTACTCCGATCGGAATTCAACATGCGTTCTTACGAAACGTTTTAGTATTCCATCGGCGTTGTATATGAAACGTGTTTCTAGTGGTGGCGTTGCTTAAAAAACGCAAGTTCTAACAGGTGCTTAACAGGTTGACTGCCGGCCACTCCGATCGGAGTGCGTCGGGTCTCTTCGCCAACGCCGTCTACTCCGATCGGAGTTCGACATGCGTTCTTACGAAACGTTTTAGTATCGGCGTTGTATATGAAACGTGTTTCTAGTGGTGGCGTTGCTTAAAAACGCAAGTTCTAACAGGTGCTTAAGTGGTTCCGCGGATTTGCTTTTGGTTTGGTAGTAATCTGCCGTACAATATGGACAATCAACCTGGGCCTTCTGGTATTAAAAAAAGACATTGTAGTGATGAAAAAAAGGTATATGATAAGAAAAAGAAGCTAACTGACACTGAATTATTGCAGCTATTGGAAGAAAGCGGAGGTAGTAGTGACGAACATTACGTACCAGACACAGACGATAGTGATGTAAATTCAAGCTCCGAGTCCGAAGAAGAGAATTTTATAGACCCTATTCGGCCACATCAAACACTTCCTAGCCTTGATGAGATAAAATGGAACGACAGAGGTGCGTTAAAACAAATTTTGTTCCAGAAAACCCAGGAATTATTGGTGCAAATTCCAGGACAGGGTGCACCTATCGATTTTTTCGAAATGATCATTGATGATGATTTTTTACAAACTATTGTAGAACGAACGAACTCTTACGCAGTCGAGGTTTTGCTGCGCCCAGAAACAAGTACAAAACCACGTATTACTAATTTTAAAGATCTTACTCTTGACGAACTAAAAATTTTTTTGGCCCTGTTACTTCACACTGGCACAATATCCTTGAGCCGTCTTAACGATTATTGGAAAACTGATCCGCTATTTAATCTACCTGTTTTTAGAAAATATATGTCAAGGAATAGATTTTTGCTTATCTTGAGGTGTTTGCATTTTACATCTCCAGATATGGATCCGGCAGATCGGCTAGGAAAGATTAGATTTGTGGCAGATTTTTTTAAAAACAAGATGGGAGAAATTTACTATCCTGGAAGAGAGTTGTCTTTGGATGAAGCTATGGTACTTTATCGGGGTCGTCTCCAGTTTAAACAGTATATCAAGAATAAGCGTCATAAGTATGGTATGAAGTTATACATACTGACAGAGCCTAATGGACTTATTTTGAAATTTCGTGTCTACGAAGGTGCGACAGATGTTTATGGTGGAAGCGGACATACTGAAAAGATTGTTTTACATTTATTGGAGGAAAAATTGGGTGTGGGACATGCTGTTTATCTAGACAATTTTTACAATAGTGCTAATTTAGCTAGGAAATTACTTCAACAAAATACATACTGCACTGGTACGCTGAGAGCTGAGAGGAAAGATAATCCGAAAGAGGTAATGAGTGCAAACTTAAAACGTGGTGAGAATAAATCTATGTTTTACAATGGAGTGCATGTCGGAAAATGGCGCGATAAACGCAATGTTCAATACATTTCAACAGAATTTGGAAGCGAAATGGGCATTTTTAAAAACAAAAGAAATCAAGAATCTGAAAAACCTTCCGCAATCATTGGATATAATGCTTTTATGTCCGGTATAGATAGACAGGATCAAATGATGGCATATTATCCTTGCAGCCGTAAAACCATTCGGTGGTACAAAAAGTTATTCATGCATGTGCTGCAAATGAGCATGATAAACGCCTATTTTTTGTACAATAAATATTCGCGGTCTGACCAGTTACGATTATATGACTTCCGATTGGATGTTATATAATCGTAACTAGAAATTTACTAGCCAGACGACCAATTACTAATTTGCCGCAAATTCCTCCAGGCCAAATAAATGTCCACAGCATTAGCAAAGTAGAAAAAAATTGTTAGTGAAAAAAAAAAAGAACTAAAGAAACAAAACGGGTAAGCAGAAAGGAATGCAAAGAATGCAGGAAAAATAAAATAAGAAAGCAAACAGTGTATGAATGCAAAATGTGCCCTGGACAACCAGGTTTTTGCCTTAATTGCTTTGAGAATTACCATAAAAATGTACAAAATGATTTAGAAATAAATGTTTTGAGTTCATGAGTTCGATTTATTATTTCTTTACTTGTTTAATTGGACACTCCGATCGGAGTGTTCGGCATCTAGTAAAAATTTTCACTTGCAATGCCGATTACTCCGATCGGAGTGAAATTTTTTTTTTCTAATATTTTGAATGGCACATAAAAAAAAACACATCCAAGACTCATTTTAATTCATATTTACCACAATAAAATAAAAATATTTGGAAAAATCTTACCGGCGTCAACCACAAACTCAAAAATATAGATCGGCAGTCAACCTGTTAATATGCAGTTATTTAAGAGTTGTATGTCGACTTATTTACTTTAAAACCTTTTTTTTTTAATATAAAGAAAATGTTCATTTTTCGTTGTAAAATCCGGTGTAATTATAGTTCCTGATGATATGTTTACGAACATGTACTGTCCAATACGAGTTAACCTAATTATTAATTTATTATTTTCTGGTTAAATGCTTTTTAGATGTTTCGTAATTAGTTTTTAAAACATGGAGTTTTCGGTGTACCTTGATTTACAAGGTATAGATAGAAATAGATAAGAATAAGTGCAGTTTATCTGGATGGTGGTTTTTTTATGGTCAGTAAAACATGAAGCGAAACACTTAAAAGCTTATTTATTTAAAATCGTGTTTGTATATTACGTATTACTTTTTTAACTATTTTTTCCCGTCTATTTTTAAGTCATCGAATATTTTTTTCAAAACGTAAAATTCGTCAACATTGCAGGGGAAAACGGCATTTATTGTGGGTAAACGGGTAATTTTAAAGAAATACAAAGAGGTTCGAATTGAGAAAAAAAAATACTGGATGTGTCTGTCTGCTCCAGAAGCTAAACTATTTTCATAACACACTATATATATATATATATATATATATATATATATATATATATATACATATATATATATATATATATATATATATATATATATATATATATACATATATATATATATATATATATATATATATATATATATATATATATATATATATACAGTCAGTCTATAAAGTCTTCATACATCATCTACTTTCTATAATATTTTTTCTGTTATGTTTAACTAATTAATTAGAATTATGAGAAAACATGTTTAAATTAATATTTGAAACTTAACCAACGGAACATTTTCTCTCCATATACTCAAGAACTGCACTGAAAAAAACACGTTATAATCATCCGCATTTTATCAAGCTATCTATTGCTCGCTAAATTGAAAACAAATAAATAATTTTCGCCCATATTTTATAATCTGTCACTTTTCTGCTAGTAATTTTGCAGTGGGTTTTCAAAGTAGTATTAAAAATGAGCGAGAGAAATTATGAAATACCATTTCAAGTTTGAAAGATCATAAATGACTTGTGGATAGATGGAAAATCATACAGAAATATAGGAAAAATTGTTAAAAAGTCGCATGCTATTGTTCAGTACATTGTAAACGAGTAAAAATTAACTGGTTCCTATAAAATTTGACCACGCTCCGGTCGTCCCAAGAAACTGACTCCACGTGAAGAGGCCAGTATTGTTAGACAAATAATATAGATCCCAAGAAACGTGTACCAAAAGTAAAAGAAGAAGTACGGGAACTATTTTCGAAAAAAGTGAGAAATTGTTTACACAGGGCATTGTACAAGGGGTGTACAGCCAGGAAGAAGCCGTTAATTTCGGAAGCTAATCGCAAAAAGCGGTTAGCTTTTGCTAGGGAATACGTTATTAAACCTCCTGAATTTTGGGAATCCGTAAACTTTAGTGACGAAACTAAAATTAACCTGTCATGTCAGAACTAAAGTTTGGAGAACCAAGAATACCGCATTCGATATTAAAAACATTTGTTCCACGGTGAGACAAGACAGTGGCAGTGTTCTGCTTTGGAGATGCATGTCCGCTGGAGGGGTTGGAAATTTACATTTTATTAATGGTACCATAGATCAGCATGTTTATCTGAACATTTTAAGAGACAATTTCAGAGAAAGTGTTCACAAATTAACACTCGAAAAAGATACATTTTCCAACAGTACAATGATCCGAAACATACCGCAAACTTGGTGCGAGAATGGATAATCCATAATGTGTGACAGCAGCTTCATACACCTCCGCAATCACCCGATGTTAACCACATTGAGCATTTATGGGGGGAGGAACTTAAACGGCGTGTTTGCAAATATAATGTTTCAAATAGAGAAGAATTAAAAAACAGAATATTGAACGAATGGGAGACATGCCAGCAGAAGTTACTAGAAAGCTGGTTGGAAGCGTGGCAAAAAGGTTACAGGAGATTGTCAAGGCCAACGGCGGTTCCTTTAAATATTAGTTTAAACGAAGTTGTTATTTTCTGTTAAACTCCGTCAAACTATTATGGGTACTTGTTAAGTATATGGAGACTTTTTTGACATTAATTTTGTTTACATTTTTTATAACAGTGATATAACTTTTAAATAAAATGTTCCGTAGTTCTTTTTAATACTAATCCTCGTTGGTTAAGGTTCAAATATTAATTTAAACATGTTTTCTCATAGTTACAATTAATTAGTTAAACATAACAGAAAAATAGTATAGAAAGCAGGTGGTATATGGAAACTTTCTGGATTGTATATATATATATATATATATATATATATATATATATATATATATATATATATATATATATATATATACATATATATATATATATATATATATATATATATATATATATATATATATATATATAAAGTCGACACTGTTTATAGTGAAACTCTGTATAGTGAAAAACTCTTTATAGTGCAATTTTTTCAAGACCTAGAATATTTTAATGAAATTATATGTAAAAAGCCCTGCATATAGTGAATCTGTAAAATAGTAACACTCTATATAATAAAATTTTTACCGGAATTTTATGTATAAATTTTTATGCATTTATTAAGATCTTGGCCATTTCGGGTTTCCCATTTTTATCTAACATTAGCACGAATTCCATTTTTATGACGCATTCTTTTGAAAAGGTTCTTAACCCGTTTATAACGCCTAATGGTTGGCAATAAATCAGGTAGATTTCTGTGAGAAACCCGGGGAATAACCCCATTTTATAGAAACCCGGGGGGAAAAAAACCCATTTTTATAGTCGAGGCCTAGTAATTCGCAAATTCAGGTTCAGTTTCTTTTTGTTTAAGAATCAAGTAAGATGTCCAAGCGAGTGTGTTTAAGTTTAGCTGAGAAAATTAAAGTTTTGGAGGAAGTTGATAAAGGCTGCAAAAAAAATGATGTTGCTGCAAAATTTGGTGTTTCTCCAAGTTGTGTCTCTCTGATAATAAAAAGTCGCGACAGTATCATCAAGAAACCTAGTGTTCCAAGCAGTCGAGTACGGGTGAGTACTTACGAGGATGTAAATGAAGCAGTTTTACGATGGTTTTAAGTGGCCCGTACGCATCAAAACGTACCAATATCGGGAAATTTAATAAAGCAAAAGGCTCTACAATTTGCTAAAGAATTTAACTGCGTTAATTTTCAAGCTAGTGAAGGGTGGTTGAGTGCCTGGAAGACTCGCAATTCAATTGTTTTCAAGACGGTGTCTGGTGAGAGTGCAAGCGTTAGTCAGGAGGACTGTGACATTTGAACTGAAACTGTTTTAAAAAGTGCATTGAAAAAGTACGCCAAAAAAAAAAAACGTTTTCAATTGTGATGAATCCGGTTTGTTTTTTAAATGTTTGCCAAATAAAACTTTTGCTTTTAAAAGTGATAAATGTTTTGGTGTTAAAACAAGTAAAGAAAGGGTGACACTTATGGTTGAAGCAAACATGGATGGCTCAGAAAAACTGAAATTACTACTTATAGGTAAAAGCAAAAATCCCCGTTGTTTAAAAGGAGTTAAATCTCTGGAGTTAGATTACGCCAATAATAAAAAAGCATGGATGACTTCTGAGATTTTCGAATGATGGATCAAAGAACTGGACACGAAAAAGAAAAACCGAAAGCGGAAGATTGTGATGTTTATAGACAATTGTCCTGCACATCCAGTTACTGTAAGTAAAAAATTAAGGAATATTGAATTGATCTTTTTTCCACCAAACATGACCTCCAAATTGCAACCTATGGACCAGGGTATTATAAAAAACATAAAACATCATTACCGAAACAGAATTGTTCACAAAATTGTTAATGTGATTGATAACAACCTTCCAGTCCAAAAATTGATTACCTTTAAAGAGTGTATAACCGACAAGTCGCTAAAGTATGGAGTGAAAATGTTTCTCAGAAAAATTATCAAAAACTGCTTTTCTAAAGCAGGTTTTACTGAAAAAATTGACGAATGGGAAGAAGAAGACGAAATGGATCTCGCTACCTTAAAAAGGCAATGGGGTATTCTACAAAAAACTGCTACCGTCGACGCAGATTTTTTACTTGAAGATTTCTTAGAAATCGACAATGATGTTGGCACGACAGATCTCCCAACTGACCAAGACATAATTGACGATATAAATGGTATAGAAGATTATGAAGAAGAAAATGAAACCGGGGAATGTCCTGCTTAATTTAGTGAAAATGAAATAAGAAATGCATTTGACATTGTGCGAACTACTCCTAGGGGTCAGGAAAGTGTACCTGATCAAATCTTTATGCATTTGAATAAATGCGAGAATTTTGTTGAGCAACAATTATTTTTCAAAAGTAATGTTCTAAAGAAAATAACTGATTATTTTTCCTAGTACGTATGTACGTAGTATGTACATATGTATTAACAGATTTTGTATTATTCTTTTTATTTCGTATGTAGTACATACATTCATAAAGTCCGTACGTTACATCTTTACACGTGCGTCATAGTTTTCAGGCAATATCCCAGACGACTATTATATTTTTTGTCTCTTTTTACCAATACCTACGATTTATTGGTGAAAAGAGACAAATAATATAATAGTCGTCTGTTATATGGCCTGAAAACTATGACGCACGGGTAAAGATATAACGTACGGACTTTATGTATGTATTTAGCCCTGTACATGCTATGTACTATTTAAACTTTCAAATGTTTAATAAAATCTTTTCTAATAATTCTATTTTCCAGTTTTTTGTGTTGCTTGTACCTTATAAAATACAAGTAAATGACTACCAATATAAAATATATACATAGCAATATATAGGGATTTTTTCTTTATATAGTGAAAAACTTTCTATAGTGAAATTTCGATCAACATTTTGGTCTTTCACTATATAGAGTGTCGACTGTATATATATATATATATATATATATATATATATATATATATATATATATATATATATATATATATATATATATATTTAAATTTTTTTTTTCGACCGTGACAGTGTAAATGCAGTAGGAAATATCGGGAAAGCGGTCTATGTATCAATTATATTCTTTTGCTGTTTTGAAACTCTATGTTTCACCAACAATTTTTGGCTTCATCAGGTGTTGTCACTAAAAAACAAGGCAGTAATCTATACCTAGGCAGACATAAAAAAGACGTGCAATGTAAACTTACCAACTGGAATAAAAGATTTCTTGTCAAAAATATCGAACATTAACACGTTTTTACAACCAGACTAACATAACATACTTAATTCTACGGTATTCAATTGGGACACTGATTTATAATTCGAATCCTTTTATCAGAGTATGGTGTGGTCTAATGTTGTGACCTCCTTTACGAAAAACTATCTGTATGCTATTATTTGAGTTTACAGAACAAAGAAAAATTCAAAATCTCATTAAGATGTCTCAGTACATGTTACTTAGATTATTGGTGTCTATTTTATAATTAATGGAGCTTTTGTCTCTTCTAATATGACACATTTCGAGGAATAAGGGCTTTTTATAATTATTTTCATATTCTAAAATTTTAACGTTTTCTACATCAAATCTTTGTGTCCCGTTTTTAAGTGGTGATCTAACGCAGTGCAATATTTTTTTCCCATTAAACAATCACTCTTGTGCTGTGTAAATCTTTGCTTCAGTCACTGCGATGTCTGTCCAATATAGCTACCCTCACAATCTAAGCAAGACATTCTATATACTATATTGTTATTGTACTTGGGTGGTGTCTTCATTGCGAACAACTTGTCCAACAGAATCCCATGATCCAGCCGATCAAAGACCTTAGAGCAATCAGTGTAAATCACATCGGTCTGCTCACCCCCATCAAATAACAGACAAAATAAATTTGAAACCATAGAACAGACTTTCACAAAACCGTGTTGCTGCAGTGATATCGGCGTGCTAACTGAATTATATAAATAATCATGTAATATAATTTCGAAGACTTTTGAAAAGTTATTAATAATGCTTATCGGTCTATCGTTTGTTACACAACTCTTGTCACCTTTTTTGAAAACCGGCGTAATACGTGATGTTTTCCACGTGTCTGGAAAGAGTAGATGTGTCAAGTGATAAATTGAATAGTATTGTAAGAGGATGAGCAAAAACAGAGGCGCAGTCTTTTAACAAGAATGCAGGAATTTTATCTGGACCAACAGTAGCTGTAGGTTTTAACTTTGTTAATACTTTAAAAACAAGTTATTCCGTTATTTTCTCCATGTTAATAGGATTCTGTGATGGTAATAAATTATTCTCTACGTTTTTTTTTGTTTCTGAGAAGACATTACATAAGAGTCTTAAAAAAGAATGCAAAACTTTCGGCTATATATCTAGGATTATTAAGGATGTTGTTATTATAAGACATAGTGGTTGGTATAAC
>CM032455.1:41077685-41084564 GCA_019049505.1 Pachyrhynchus sulphureomaculatus | reverse complement strand
ATACATACAATAACAAAATATATATAATATAAAATTAAAATAAAAATAAAAAAAAAGAAGAATGTGATACAGTACGGGAGGAGAAAAAGAAAAAAATGTACAACAATCAATCAGCTCAACAGCAAATATAACGTAATGGACAAAAGTGAAAAAGAAGACAACCATCGCCAAATGATAGGACTAACAGGAATAAAAATAAAAGTCAAGTTGGGTTCTCGAGGAGGAATTTCTTATAAATTAGTTTGAAATCATTAACTGACTTGCTTTGAATAGCGTGCGGTACCGAATGGTAAACACTCACTGCAGTACAGCTGAGACATCTTTCAAAGATCGCCTTTCTGTGCTTTGGTATTTATAAAAAGTGAATATTTCTAGTATTTAAACCTTGCACATCTACCCGATGCCTCGATTTCTGTCTAAGATAGAGTGGACAATCCGTTGCTAAGACTCTATGAACAAACACCGCCATGTGCAATTTTCGCCTACTAAACATACTGAGCGAGCCCAACCCCACCAACTGAGTAGAAACATGATCTCTCTTCAGCAATCCACAAATAAACCTAACACAAGAGTTCTGAATCTTTTGTATTCTGGAACGAACATCGAGATATGGCCCAAAAACCACATCTGCATAGTTAGCATGACTCAAGACTAGTGTTTCATAGAGCCTCTTCCTTACGTCCCTGGTCAAAATATTTCTATTCCGATATAAGCTCCTTAAAGCTGTGTATGCCTTCTGCATTATAAGCTTGACATGACCTCTAAAGCGCAGGTCCTTATCAAGCACAAGCCCTTTTACAGTTTCCCTCAGTTCGACAGGAACATCATCAAGAATAACACCCAAGTCAAGTCCCACCAGCGTATTACCAAAATTAATTGCCACTGATTTAAATGGATTCATCTTAATACTCTGCCTCGTCGAATATGACTGAATGTTCTTGAGCGTTGGAACACTTGTTCAGCGTTATCTCTATTATAACTAACATACACCTGTGTATCATCAGCAAACTGATGCATTAAGTCCGGAGAAGCTCTACTGCCTCATCAGAGAAGCAGTAATAATAAAGCTTTGCACAGAGGAGACTAGGATCTATAGTATTAAATGCTTTGCTGTAATCCCAAAGGAGTACAGTTGACGATTCACCATGATCAGCAGCCCGAAGTATATCATCCATTATGGCTGCCAGAGCGGTGGTTGCGCTGTTCCCTCCACGAAACCCTGACTGAAATTTAGGGAAGAGATTGCTGTTGGACAAGAAGTATTTCTAGTTGCCTGAACTTGGCATAAATAAGCTTCTTCGTGGTATTTACCGCTGATGTGACAAAGTTTCTCATTCTTTTATAAGCTACCCAGTCGTCATATTTCGTTGAACGCTTATTTTTTGTCAAAAGATAATTTCGTTCTATTTTCATGTTTTTTAAGAGGTTCGTAAACCAAGGAGATTTTGGTTTGGTGACACGTACCACATACCATGGTGCATGTTTATTGAAGAGACGTAAAATATTATCCGTTAAAATTTCCACCTTTCGTTCAATATTATTATTTTATAGTATGTCCTGCCAATGTAACCTACGCATGTCAGCATCAAACTCTTGCTGACTAATCTCACTGAAATCTCGGTAAGTTTTAATTTGAATGCCTAGTCTTGGTACTTTAATGTTCAACGAGCAAATGATGAGTTGGTGATCAGAGACGTCGTGGACATCAATATGCTGCACAGGACCAGTGACCAGTCGTCATATTTCTTTGAACGCTTATATTTTGTCAAAAGTTTATTTCGCTCTATTTTCATTTTTTTTAAGACGTTCGTAAACCAAGGAGATTTTGGTTTGGTGACACGAACCACATGCAATGGTGCATGTTTATTGAAGAGACGTAGAATATTATCCGTTAAAATTTCCACCTTTCGTTCAATATTATTATTATATAGTATTTCCTGCCAATGCAATCTATGCATGTCAGCATCAAACTCTTGCTGACTAAACTCATCGAAATCTCAGTAAGTTTTAATTTGAATGCCTAGTCTTGATACTTTAATGTTTAACGAACAAATGATGAATTGGTGATCAGAGACGTCATGGACATCAACATGTTGCAAAGGAACATTGACCATATCAGGATTTGAAATAGCTATTGAATCAAGCAGAGAACATGTAAATACCGAAATGCGCGTTGGGCTCGCCACCATCTGCTGAAGACCAAAGACATTCAGCATTTCAAGACAGGATTCTGTAATCGTGTTGAGCTCCAACAAGTTCAGATTGTATCTCCCATCCTGATCACTTCACTCACCTGAGGCAAAATAGCGAGTTCTCCACCACTTACAAAGCCTGGTGAACATTCTAGTTAGGCGGTCTGCAATTGCAAAAGTAACGCCAACCAACTTAACCTTAACCCACAGTTTGCTCAACCGCATCCACAGAATACGACCACTCCTCTATCATCGCCGAACAAAAACACGTTCTGATATATAGTCCAACTCCACCCCCTCTTCGTCCACCCTATCCAGCCTGAAAAAAGAGTATTCAGAAATGCCCACAATTCGGTCATTAATATCTCCATGCAGCCAGAATATCAATCTTCCTCGCTTTAAATAGTGATACAATCCTATCATTGGATGGAAGCAAGGAACGAACATTGATATGTCTTATCGTGATGTTCTTAAAATTATCCATTTTGGAATATTACAATACGACGAGTAAAAATAGTAAAGGTACAATAAGAAGAAAAAAAGAAAAAGAAGGACAATTCACTGATTCCTAATAATATCGGTTATCTGTTCCTTACTAAATATCCTTACAAATTCTTAACCTACATCTCTCCGTGCGTAAATTGTGCCCATTTTACACCAAACAAATCGAACACCATGTTTTCTCAGCTCACCAGCTTCCCTAAATAACTCTCCAACCGGCTTAGGTAGGTCTTCGTTTATGTAGATATTTCGTTTAACGCCTTGAATGTCATACTCTGTTGTCTCTAATTTAATCTTCTGCGTTCTTAATTCCGTAAGATCCTTTTTGGTCCTAATGTCTATAAATTTAATCAGAACTGGCTTGAATTGTGATTTACTAGATAATGATTGCACTGAGTAATCATTATTCTTCACTTCCAAATTCAACTTCTTAAATACTTTCTTGACATCGCCCGCAGCGTCCTCTCCTCCATGTAAACCAACTACAACGATATTGGCACTATTTTCTACTTCCTTTTACCAGCTTCTAGTTTAATTGCAGCCATGTCTCTTTCCAGATTATTTACTTTCTCTCTAAGCAAGTTCTGCTCTTTCTTGAGGTTCTTATTTTCATTTTTCTGGTTTCTTAGTGTTTTTTTGCAAGTCATCCAGAATATTGCTGTTAAACTTTACTGACTTTTCTAAGTTATCAAACTTTTGGATATTATTTGCAAAATATCTTTATTAGAAGGATTTGACTTCTTAAGAATAGTACCAAAGTCTCTGTTGATTGATCCAAGACATCCTTCTATATCTCGTGTATCTTCTAACTCTCTGACATCAACTTCAGACTCTGACTCATCATCAGGCGAACTCGGCGTGGAGCAGACATGACATATCCATTTGGCCTTCCTATTCCTGTATTTCTCATATTCCTTCCTTTCGTGCATTCTTGATGAAACCATCCTTTATATTCATCATTACACTGAATGCTCTCCTGTGTTTTTGTAACGTTTTTCTTGCAATAATTGCATTTATCCACATTAATTCTCTGTTTCTTGTTAGTCATTTCGATTGTATTTGGTAAACAGTACTTAACTTTTAGTTTAACTTGAACTTGCTGAACAACCTTAAGTCACTTTATTTATTACTTCGATACTATCAGAGTTTTTATGAAGGAATCCTCTTTTTGCAATTATTTATTTGTTTAATTTCATCGATTTATTAATTTGGGACGACACAGTTGAAGAAATGCGCTTTGAGAAATATTTTCGTATATATGGACAAGATTGGCCATTTTGCAATAATAATAATAGGAATTGGAGTCGATTCACAATAATCCTACGACACATGTATATATAATAATATACACAATACAATAAATTGTACCTACAATTGAAATGCATACCTGCCTTCAATTAGATACCATCCTCGGCCACAAGTCGACAGAGGAATGGTCAGCAAGATGCCAACATTAACCGCAGGCAGCGCGATTTAATTAGGGTTCGATACCGGGCATATGTGGTTTAGTGTAAAATCACTGAAAAAGGACAAAGTTCATATTCGGTTCATCTTGAAACACCCAAACAGTCGATTGTTTCTTAGATTCCGGCTCATACGAATATATCTTTCGCCTACTGTTATGATGTTGTATACGAATTTTGCATGTCCTCGGTCGAATTTTGTGAGCATATCCTTATATCCGTTGCCACGGCCTGTTTTTGAGTTCCGGTCAAATTATGCGGAATCCATCGGTAACAGATCTTTTCCACAGTTAAATGTTGATACAAAATCGAATGTACTGCAGCCTTCGATATGTGTAAGGATGCCTCACTCACGGTAAGTCACATGCCGATCATCTTCAATCATATTGCGCCCAACATAGATGTTTTTTGGAACGGTCGACCCTCACGAAATTCATTGCTAACGGAAGTACAACCATAATGAAATTTTGCAAACCAATTATAAACATTCTTTTCTTATGGTGATTTATTACCAAAACTTGTAAGAAGCGATTCGAGGCATTGTTGTTGAGTTAGGCCTTTACTAAAATCGTAAAAAAATCATCCAACAAAAATCTTCACGTGAAATTTTACAACTGTAATGTCACATCTCAATAGCGCCATCTAGCGGTCGTTTGTAAAAACTTAATAGCGACCCACGTATACCGATGGACGACTTAGTTTCTCTTCTTGACACAAGGGTAGTTCGATCAGACAACAATATAATAAAATTAGACTAGTATAGAAAGAAAACAAGTTTAGGAAGATATACACCTAACATGTACTAACTTATATTCTATAATAATATAATAAAATATAATCCTTAATCTTGTAGGAATTGGAGTCGATTCATAATAATCCTACGACACATGTATATATATAATAATATACACAGATACAGTCCTCGGCTAAAAGTCGACAAAAGAATGGTCAGCAAAATGCCAACATTCACCGCAGGCAGCGCGATTCAATTAGGGTTCCATACCGGGCGTATGTGGTTTAGTGTAAAATCATTGAAAAAGGACAAAGTCCATATTTCACGAGTCTACCCATTGTGTTCTCTCATTCTTCAACCATCGCGAAACGAGTTTCGCTCTACTGATGAGCCGTAATATGTAATCTGTTAGTAAGACACCGTCTTCCGACGAGCCAGCATGTACACCAAAGGCTCTAGTAAATTAATACAGCAAATACAACTCCAGTTACGATAATAAGTTATGCAGTCACAATCTTGCTGTACTTTAAAATCAAATGTTTCTTATTTTATTTATATGTAAGTTTACCTTTTTTAGTTAAAAAAGCATTTGAAGCTGCTAAAAATAATCTACATTAGAAGTTAATTTAAAAATTCCCATGAACTAAAGAAAATATACATAAATAATTTTATATTCAAGGCCAAGAATCACACACTTTAAAAATTTCATTATTGATATAAAGACACAGTATAAATAAGTCAAGGAACTGTTTTTTTTTCTTGTCATAACTATTACTACTAATATGAAGCATTAAAACTTGATCCAAACAGAGAATGAAAACGCTCTGCACGCGAAACAAGTACTACAACATTCACTATTCATCAGTTTATGAAATACTAAAACTTGACACTATTTGAGCCGTAGAAAGTCTAAATGTCTAAAGAAAATTACCGTCGGTTTTTTTGTATTTGAGACTGATCTGCCATTTTCTAAAGACTAATTTTACTGCCATACCTGGACAACGTTTTTCCATATATATATATATATATATATATATATATATATATATATATATATATATATATATATATATACTACGTTGGGAATGTGGAATCTTTGGCCCAATGACACTATTCAGTAAATATTACCACTACACCAAACACCTTATTTTTGCACTAGATGCACGTTTCGCTAACCATGTTAGCTTTATCAGTCAATCACCGCTCCTGATATAGCTAACATCGTTAGAGGGAAAATGGAGTATGAACTCCCTTTCTCTGTAAACGTAGGAGAAAACAACTCTATTTAAATCACTTGGCTATATTATACTCCATTTTTGTTATCTTTTCTCCCTTAAAAAACGCTCCCTGAATCCTTCTGTCTCCATCCCTAGAGCCTAGCTAATCTACTGACTAATATAAGAAATATCGAAAATTTGGTAAACGTATGAGATTTTGAACCTCGGGATATTTTCTTTGTTTCACTTAGTACTTAATAATTATGTATATTTTCCTCATATTGCATTTTTTCAAAAGTGAATAATGAATAGTTTAATCATTAGATAAACTAATGTGTATCTTTCTGTTTTTTTTTTTTCATTTTATCAAACCCTTATTGTTACTTGAAATGCACAACTCGAAACGATACTGCCATTCCTGAACTATATTTAATAGGTATAATATTACCCAGTTTTAAGATAAGATTTTGGAACATAATATATGAATTAGCATCATATAGAAAAATTAAATCAATTAATTTCCATTGTAAAGGGTAAGAAATTATAAAGGAACAATTACTAGTTTGTTTTCGGTTATTAAAATTATTCTTACGAAAATCAAAAAATGAAACGAATAGTAATTGGATTTTTGTTTATCTTGGTGCTCCTGATTCAAAACGGTAAGTTTATTAAAACTCTAATATATTTTATCGATTTTAACAGTTTTAGCTTGGCAAATATTGCTAAACTATTTAAAGACTGGATTTAAATATTTTTTGCTTTTTAATTTTTTT
>CM032455.1:41000185-41072685 GCA_019049505.1 Pachyrhynchus sulphureomaculatus | reverse complement strand
TCGGTCAAATTATGCGGAATTCATCGGGAACAGATCTTTTTCACAGTTAAGTGTTCATGCAAAATCGAATGTACTGCAGCCTAGTGGTCGTTTGTAAAATCTTAAAAGGCAGTCCTAATGGAGAAACCTATTATGCTCTAATTAAATTTGCATTTTTGAATATAAACAAGTAATAGTAATATATATATATATATATATATATATATATATATATATATATATATATATATATATATATAAATATATATATATATATATATATATATATATATATATATATATATATGTATATATATATATATATATATATATATATATATATATATATATATATATATATGTATATATATATATATATATATATATATATATATATATATATATATATATATATATGTATATACATATATATATATATATATATATATATATATATATATATATATATATATATACATATATATATATATATATATATATATATATATATATATATATATATATATATATATATATACGAGGCTGGTTTGAAAAGTCCGTGCAAAGTCCAAGAGATGGTACCACCGGCGCGTATCGAGGTCATGTTTAGTTAGTAGCATCTCTTGAATGAACGCACACCAAGTTTCAGCCATATTGGTCTATTTCTTTGTGTTTGGCATTCGTGTGAATCAAGGAAGTCGAGTGATTTTCAAGAAATGGACGAAAAAGAATTTCGTGTGGTGATTAAACATTACTTTATGAAAGGCAAAACGCCTCAGGAGACTAAAGAGAAGCTTGATAAACATTATGGTGACTCTGCACCTTCGATTACAACAGTTTATAAGTGGTTTCAAAATTTTCGGACTGGCCATATGGGCACAAGTGACGCTGAACGTTCTGGACGGCCTGTGGAGGTTACAACTGCAGAAATCATTGATCAAATCCATGATATGGTGATGGATGACAGAAGAATAAAGGTGCGTGAGATTGCTAGTGCTGTGGGCATCTCGACTGAACGGGTACATAATATTTTCCATAAACATTTGGACATGAGAAAGCTATCCGCAAGATGGGAGCCGCGATTGCTCACGCTTGACCAAAAACGGAATCGTGTGAAGTGTTGCAAGGATGGTTTGCAGCTGTTCCAGAAGAATCCGGAGGACTTTAAGCGTCGTTTCGTCACTGTGGATGAAACATGGATACATTACTATACTCCTGAGACCAAACAACAATTTAAACAATGGGTTACCAAGGGGAAATCTGCACCAAAAAAGGCGAAGACCGTTCCTTCGGCCGGAAAGGTTATGGCGACTGTCTTTTGGGATTCGCAAGGGATAATCCTCATCGACTATCTGGAAAAGGGTAAAACTATTACAGGTGAATATTATTCATCGTTATTGGACCGTTTGAAAACCGAGCTGCAAGAAAAACGCCCGCGATTGGCCCACAAGAAAGTCCTTTTCCATCACGACAACGCACCAGCACACACCTCAGCAGTTGTGGTCGCAAAATTAATGGAAATAGGATTCCAACTCGTTTCACATCCCCCCTATTCTCCAGACTTGCCTTCCTCGGACTGCTATTTGTTCTCCAATTTGAAGAAATGGCTGGCGGGACAAAGATTTTATTCAAACGAGGAGGTGATTGCAGACACTAATGGATATTTTGCAGACTTGGACAAATCCTATTATTCGGAAGGGATCAACAAACTAGAACATGGTTGGACGAAGTGTATAAGCCTAAAAGGAGACTATGTCGAAAAATAAAAAAGGTTTACCCGAAGTAGCAAAAAATGAAAACAACAGTATTGCTTTTAAGTCCTCAAAGAAACTTTCAAACATGATTTTCAGTGTGACTAAACGCCGAACTAAAAGTATCTGTTTCTGTGCCTTTTCTAGAGATATCAAATTCTAACCTATTACTATTTTTAATAATTAAAATATCTAGAAATGGCACTTATCCCTTGTTCTCAATTTCATAAGTAAATTTAATGGAATCATATCGGCTATTTAATTTGGAAACAAGATCATCTATATTTGCTTCCTTTGTATCAAAAATCGCGAAAACATCATCCACATACTTATACCATACTCTTGGGAAATACTCAAATTCTTGACTGGCTTCGGTTCCAAACTTACTCATGAATAAATTGGCTATGGAAGGTAATAAGCAATTACTCATAGCTGTTCCTTCTTTCTGAACATAAAATTGACTGTTATATTGAAAATAATTTTGGTCCATACAAAGTTTAGATAATGTTAAGTATTCATGAATAATTTCGTCCTCAAAGTCGTTCATCCTAAGGAATTCTTGGACATATTGTAAAGTTGTGGTATTGACACACTTGGAAACAAAGAACTAACATTAAAATAAATTAAGATTTTACCTTCACTGAGAACTAGATCTTTAGTTTTGGTAATGAATTCTATGATCTGATCGAGACGGGAGTTCGCCAGTCTTCTTGATCTGTTTTTAATCACCAATCCGGAGATTTACAAGGTCACCGTAAATCCGCCGTTGGGTTCTTCCGACCATAAACTACTTTCGACATCGAGTGTCCTACCAGTCAATGACAGAGAGGCGCCTAAATCGCACAAATGCAAAACTTACATTCCATTTTCGAAGAAATGTCCTTCTAACGGCAAGTCTTGGTTTGATCGAAAATGCAAAGAAGCTGTTGCTTCTAAACATCTTGCCTACCGACAATGGCGTGAAAATCCTAACACCGTAAATCGTAACACCTTTGTTCGTGCCCAGAACAGATGCAAAGAAATTATCGACGAAACCAAGGAGGCACATAATCAGCGAATTAGAAACAAACTTCTCGCTTGTCCCAACAATTCCAGGTCCTTTTGGTCAGTCGCTAAGGCAGTTAGTCAAAATTTCACCAAATCCACCATACCACCACTCACACGGCCAGATAGTTCTATTGCAACGACACCTGTTGAGAAAGCAAACTTGTTGGCCGAACTGTTTGCTTCACATTCTACCGCCGATTTCCAAGGAAAAACACCACCTACTATTGCCATAGTGCAGTCAAGGATGCCCGATGTTGTCTTCAGACAGCGTATCATAAAACGTATTTTAATGAAGCTAGACACCAAAAAAGCTTTTGGCGCTGACGGAATACCTGCCATAGTTCTCAAAAACTGTGCAATGGAACTAATACCACTTTTCTGTAGACTTTTCAACCTATCCTACAGAAAGGGAATATTTCCTTCCTACTGGAAATGTGCCATAGTTCAGCCGATACCTAAAAAAGGCAAGAAGACCTTTGCCAAACAACTACCGACCAGTCGCACTGCTTTCAATAATATCGAAAGTCATGGAAAAGGCTGTCAATCAGCAGCTTCTAAAATACCTTGAAGGATTCAACATTATTAGCGAACACCAATATGGCTTTCATAAACACAGATCAACAGGAAATCTTCTGACTTATGTAACACATGTTTAGAATAACGCAATTGAACTCTTTGGAGAATCTCGAGCGGTTGCTTTTGACATATCCAAGGCATTCGACCGTGTTCTGTTTGTGGCGCTCATGTTTCCTCAGAGAGCGTTCTTTACGAGTCGCAGTCGACGGATTTTTTTCTAACACCTTTACTGTTAACGCCGGCGTGCCCCAAGGCTCCATACTGCGCTACTCTCTTTTTCATTTACATTAACGATCTGTTGGAAAAGACCGGGAATCCAATCCACAGCTTTGCAGATGACAGTACGCTTATCTCTTCATTCACTTTGAACGCTCGGACATCGGCTGCTCAGGCGAATATCCGCAGACAGCAGGAAGTCATTCAACTTAAAAAAGACCTGGAAGAAATTCTATCTTGGGGTGACAGTAACCCAGTGGAATTTAACGCTACAAAAACCCAGGCGGCAGTTTTTTCTAAAAAAGTTAACGTTGCTGAACCCGATATAGTTATATCGGGGCACTCCATTCCCCTAGCATCGTCACTCAATTTGTTGGGCGTTAATTTGGGAGCAAATATGTCTTGGCATGAACATGTTGCAGGCATAGCAAGGAGAGCTTCTCAAAAGTTGAGAATATTATTTCGAACCAGAAAGCTTTACACTGCACAACAACTATTAATTCTTTACAAAGCTCAAATTCGACCAACTATGGAATACTGCTCCCATGTTTGGGGCTCCGCTCCCAAACATACACTGCATTTGTTGGATTCTGTTCAGAGAAGGGCTGTTCGTCTGATTGGAGACCCAGAACTGACCGGCGGCCTTGATTCGCTGGAACATCGAAGAACTATTGGTGACTTGAGTCTATTCTATAAGTATTTTCATGGAGAGTGTTCGAAGGATTTAGCCGGCTTAATTCCTCCCAGAGCGGTGCATGTTAGAAGTACACGTCGCGCTGATACTTCACATCCGTATGAGGTTCAGCTTGTTACTCCTCGTACAACGCTTTTCAAGCAGTCTTTTATATGGAGAACATCATCCCTTTGGAATGGCTTACCCAGGACTGTGTTTCCCATCGAGTACAATTTACAGCGATTCAAGAACAACGTGAATCGTTTTTTCCGCACACGTGTCGCTCCTGTAGCGCTTTAGGGATTTCCCTGCAGCACGTGTGCTAGACCCATAAAAAAAATGCTTCACCGCGAACGTATTTAATCGTAAATGCTCGGAGTCTAAGAATCTGAAAATTAAGTTTTTTCATTACTGTCAATTTTAATGGAGAAATTAGTTATATTAGTATATAGTTTTTAGTTAGAATTTTTATAAAATTTTACCAATTATATATAATAAGAGATAAATGAGGTGAAAGAAATAAGGTAGTTGGTTAGAAAGATGATTGTGTATATATCATAATATTTAAAAATGTTTTTATATTATTTCCCATTTTTACAGAAATAGTATGTAGAAATGATTAAAATCTGGTTACAGAGTAACCTTCTTCGTCGTTTGGTATCTCTACAACCCTTGGTGAGTTTTGTGTGCGTGTACGACCCTCTTCCAGTTCAACTTGCACTTGACCGGCTATTTACTTTTTACATTAAAAATCACGTTTGAAAGTTTCTGCGAGAACTTAGAAGCAATATTATTGTTTTTATTTTTCTTTAAAATATTCGAGATTTTCAATGTAAAAATAAAAAAGATAAATTTAAAAGATCAGGAGTTTATAGAATAAAATGTAATGAGTGCAATAGCCTATATATAGGACAAACAGGAAGAAATTTTAACACTTGATTTAAAGAATATTACGCCTCATACAGATTTAAAAAACAAAATTCCAATTTTGCCAACCATTTCTTAGAGACGTCACATAACTTTCTAGAAATAAATAATAAATATTTTACATTATGAACAAAAGGGCAAAAAACTAGAAATTTTAGAAGCAATCGAAATTTACAAGAACAATAAAGATCCGAATATAAATGTATAAAATTTAGAGACCGATAGTAAAAAATCCACACTTTTAAGCCTGTTTGAGCGTTAAGTAAAATAAAGGAAAAACCCGTAATCTTTAATAGTGAACAGAGTATATATACCTCACGTGATTATAATTTACGTTTGAGAATGTAGTATACTCTATCCGTTTGCAAAGCGAAGTAATAAATCATGTAAAATTATGCAAATTAACTTCACGCGATAGTACGAGTCTCGGTACCGCACAGTACATTTTACGCAAAAAAGTTACAAGATTATTTGTACCGATAGTATTAGCTTGGACTAACATTTATGGAAAATTACAATAGAGTTATGGCATTTTTGCCTTGAAAATCTCGAGAATGACCGAGCAGTGGCGTATCGACTGATTTCTTTTGTATTAATTATAGCTATAATAAAAGTTAGTCATATTAAAAAAATATATTACAAAATATTACAGATATTACAATAATATTACAAGAGTAAAACTAGTATTAAACAAAATTGAGGAATTATAATAAGATGATAGAATGGCGCCCATCAATGTCAGATGATTATCTACCTGCATAATATATGCCTACGAAACAATATGATAGCTCAGATCAAATCAAATCAAATTTATTTATCCGAACATATAAATTCACAAATAAATAGGAAATTAATTACATATAAACAAGTTTTAAAATATAAACGCACATAGCTGCATGCTCCTGTATGTGCCTTTACAAAACACTATTTAAAGCCTAAAATCTAAAAGAAAACAAATACAAATATCAAACAGGGAGGACCCAATAACTGTAAGTTGACACGGGACAGGCCCATTTAACAGTGAGGGTAACAGTTAAAAGTTTATCATTTATGAAATGACACCTTAAACTATAACTTAAATTTAATGACAAAATAAAATTATTATATCTAGCCTTAGTGCTATGTTAATCTTAAACACCTTCTATATCCGACATGTCAGACATATCCGAACGAAAATCTGACATACCATCATCTGTGTGTAATGGTATAACTAGTGGTTCTGCAATTTGGCCCATTGATGAATCTAGTGTCCACATTTTATCTTCTTCTTTAATTACGTGTTCAACACATTTTGGCAGTTTTCTGGAGTGACATTACATATTGCTTTTGCAAATAGAATTTTAAGGTCTGTTAATTTGTAGGTCACATTGTTTCTAGCCACTTCGCTTTTTTACTTGAGCCCAAATAAGCTCTATAGGATTAAGCTCACAGTGGTATGGTGGCCAGCGAAAAACAGTTTTATCCCGAGTTTTGGCAATTTCGTCGATAACGTACTTATTGTACTTATCTTTGTTTATTAAAGCTTCATGTTTGAGGAATTGTATTAACTCGCGTTTAACATTGTCATCATAGAATAATATATTTCGCTGAGTTAACCAAGACTGTATATCACGTTTAAGCCATCCCATCGTGGAAACACGTTCAACTATTTTGGAATGGTAACTTGCATTATCGATGACAATTATTGAGCTTCGGGGAATCAAATCTATCATCTGCGTAAACCATTCTTCAAACACATCAGAATTCATATCCTCGTGATAATCTCCTGTTTTTTTCGATTCGAATGTACGCAGACCGCCATTAACGAAACTGTGGATACCCCCTATATGTGTTATAATTAATCGGCGTTCTTTTCCAGATGGTGGACGGAGACCGGTTGACCAACCTTCCATAAAAGCTTGTCTTGAACTCAAAACGTGTTTGTCTTGCCAAAACTTATTTAGGGTGTACCCTTCATTTATCCAAGTGTCGTCTAAATAATAAATACGTTTTCCTTGAGGACGCTCATGTCAAATTTTTCTCAGATAATCTCTTCTCTAGCGTATGATTTCTCCCCTTTCAATTAACAAGGATTTTCTTTGAAATTTTTCCCAACGAAAATTGACTGATTTTAAAACACCCCACAACTTGGTACTGCCCATCGTTGTTATCTGTGGGTTACTTTTAACAGCCTCTAGAATTAGGTCCAAAGTTGAGATTTTTTGTTTCAATGAAAAACCCATGAATGATTTTTCGCAGGGAATTTTTTACATCTTCTATCAGCTCCAGTTTTATTTTAACTGGTTTTAGCTTTGGCGCAGTAACACCTCCTGCCCTTTCTTCCTTCAAAATTCGATAGATAGTTGTTTTTCCAACTCCGGCCATTAGGGAACACTTTTGAACACTATCGTCGACACTTAAATTAAGGTGTTCATCACTTTTGATATAATTCAACACATTCCTAATTATGATATTTTCATTTAAGCTTAAAGCCGCTATTTTTCGACGTTTTGGGGGAGACATCTTTATTATTTTGAATTGATGCACTACGTGTTACATGAGAAAATAAACTGAGAGTATACCCTCGATAGGGTTTATAATCCAAAATAACCCCATTAGGTAAAACAACCCGCTTTTGGTTTATTACCCACTAGGTCACTTTTATTACTAATTTGCATAATGTTACATGATTTATTACTTCGCCTTGCAAACGGATAGAGTATAGTACTACGAAACTGCAGTCACGCCTAGTGCAACTTTTTATACGGGTCAGTTAACAAAATAAAAGCAAACTCTGTAACCTGTGTTGTTGTTAATATGTACCGTCGCAAAGCAACGGACAACTTCATAAATTCCTTATAAGATCATTTCGTTTAGGAATTGCAGTGCCAACAGACCGACAGACCTGCCAGAAATTGGCAATTTTTTTCCTGATCTAAGAACCCTAAAACGTAAAGAAAACCAGAAGTTGCGGTGAGTATTTTTTCACGCATACAATTTGGCAAAGGAAGTAAAAACAAAAATTTACCTGCTGTGCCTGAGTTAAATGAGTTTCGCCCAATTTAACTGCATGTATTTTTAAAAACTTGTTCTATAATCAACTTTTTTAGGTTACTCTGTACTAGTGAACCGACAAACACACAGGGATAGAGTAGAGCAGAAGGTCAACATGGGCGAGAACAATTTCGAACGAGTATAGAACTTTACCTATTAGGTGCTACAATAACGAGAGACAATAACGCCACTGAAGAGATAAAACGCGAGTCAAAACAACTATCAAGAATATCGAAAGTATACATTTATAAAAACATCATTAGACCTATCCTTACATACAGTAGCGACACATGGACTCTAACAATAACTGATATGCAGAGGCTGAGACGATTTGAGCGAAAGGCTCTCAGGAAAATATACGGGTCAGTGCAGGATGAGGATTCAGGAGGGTTTCGCGTCAGAACAAAACAGGTGATAAAAGATCTGTACAATAGTTCCGATATAATCCAAGAGATTAAAGCAAATCGGTTACGGCGGGCGATGAACATCCAAAGACAAGGGGACGACAGATTAATAAAACTGGCATGAGAAAAAATCCAATAGGTAGAAGGCCATTTGGCAGACCGATAATCCACTGGCGAGATAATATTGTAAAAGATCTGCAAACGATAGGAAGTGAATTCAGAGATGGAAGAAGGTCGTACACTCAGCCAAAACTCACCAAGGATTGTAGACATACCAGAAGAAGAAGAAGGTTACTCTGTAACCAGATCTTAATCGTTTCTACATACTATTTCTGTTAAAATGGGAAATAATAAAATTTTGAAATATTATGATATATACACATCATCTTTCTAACTAACTACTTTATTTTTTTCACCTCATATATCTTTTATTATATATAATTGCTAAAATTTTATAAAAGGTCTAACTAAAAACTATATAATATTAATAAAACTAATTTCCCCGTTATAATTGACAGTAATGAAAAAATTTAATTTTCAGATTCTTCGACTCCGAGAATTTACCATTTCACTTCTTATAACTTAAAGTACCGTGAAAATATATAATCGCTATTATTCACTTAATGTTTAAAACGTTTTTTTAAATATACATACTTTTTGCAGTGCCCAGGTATATGTAACAACTTCAAATAAAAATTTTTGTTACGGAGGTATAAAATGATCAATGACTTCATGAAACACACCCCAAATGAGTTTTCAACAAAGCTTTTTTTTCCGACCTTTACTGAAAACTGATACCTTGATATTGTTTTTTTTTATATATACCAAATAAATTATTAAAGGTAATACTGTCGTGATAATTTTCGTTTAATATACACCTTGTGGAGAATATTACAGAATTTTTTCAAAATTTTTTTTTATCAGTACTTTTTGATATAAGAGGGGCAGCGACTTTCGTAGTGAAGAATTCTTTAGAATTCATTAACAAACTAAAGATCTAGTTCTCAATGAAGGTAAAATATTAATTTCTGTTGATGTCAATCCTTTGTTTTCAAGTGTGCCAATACCACAAACTTTACAATATCTCCAAGACTTTGAGGACGAAATTATTCATGAATACTTAACATTATCAAAACTTTGTATGGAACAAAATTATTTTCAATACAACAGTCAATTTTATGTTCAGAAAGAAGGACCAGCAATAGGTAATTGCGTATCACCTTTCATAGCCAATTTATTCATGAGTAAGTTTGAAGCCGAAGCCAGTCAAGAATTTAACTATTTCCCAAGAATATGGTATAGGTATGATGATGATGTTTTCGCGATTTTTGATATAAAGAAAGCAAATATAGATGATTTTGTTTCCAAATTAAATAGCCGATATGATTCAATTAAATTTAATTACGAAATTGAGAACCAAGGACAAGTGCCATTTCTAGATATTTTAATTATTAAAAATAATAATAGGTTAGAATTTGATAACTATAGAAAAGACACAGTAACAGACAGATATGTTTCTAATGATTTATTTCATTGCAAACAAAACAAATTAGCTGCATTACATTTTTTAGTTCATCGTTTGGTCACTTTTCCTCTTAATAGAGTAAACTGAATGAAAAGAATCGTATTAGGAATATAACTAGAGTTAATGATTATGAAAATGAGGTCATAAATAGTCATAAGTTCAGGTTAAATATTCAGAAATTTATATGCGAAGCAAATAAGACCAAGTATGCCTCCATACCATATAATCCGAAATATAGCAGGGGACTCAATAAAGTATCTAATAAGGTAGGCCTGACCTTAGTCTATAAATCATCAGACAATTTGAGGAATATCTTAGGAAATACCAAAGACAAGATTCCTAATTGTGAGAAGAGCGGAATTTATGAAGTTAGTTGTAATGATTGCGACAAGAAATATGTTCGGAAAACTAAAGGGTCAATTAAAACACGATTTAAAGCACATTTAAAATACAGTAGAACAGAAAAGTCTAGTCGAACTTGCCCTTGAAGCTGATCATAATGTACCATTAAATAATCTAAGATCAATTAAAAATGTGTCTGATAGGAGATTGTTGAACGCATATGAAACTATGGAAATTTTAAAATGTAAAACTTTTAAATAAAGAGGGAGGGCCTATTTCTTATAGCCCCCTCAACTGGTTACTTTACCGGAACTGATGACCTCACCTATGCCATTAGTTATGCTTGAGTAATTCAGGTGTTAGGCTAAGTATAAATAGGGTAGCTTTTGTCAATCAGCGCTCCTGATGAAGCTAACATGGCTAGCAAAACGCGCGTCGAGCTCAAAAATAAAGTGTTTGGTGTGGTGGTGATATATACTGAGTAGTGTCATTGTGCCAAAGATTCCATATTCCCAACATTGCAAGCAATGAAAAAATTTCCTTCATTAAAATGGTCCTATTATTTCAATTAAAAAACAGGAAAAATTACCATTAAGACCATATAAAATTCATTGACTCCCCTGTTTCGTCCTTCTTGGCTTAAAATGTTCAAAAACTATAGGTTTCATCCCTTCGCTAGATATTATTTTTTGTACTTATACAGGGTGCCTCATATGTATGGAATAATGATTCCACAGCATTTATTAAACAGTGTATGAAAAAAATATTTAAATAAAAGTTATAGGGTGTTATACGGCGCACATGCTGGCGTTGACCATAAAATGTTTTGAACCGTCAGTTCGAAGAAATTACGCCATCTTGATTTTTTTTAAAATGGAAGGCCCTGTATATCATTTTATTTTTGAGTCCTACTAAAAATTCTAGATATTATTGTTGTGATACCATATGTCTAAATTGAACTGTTTTGAAATTATTGTCATTTGAAATTTAAAATAAATAACCGGTCAAGTGCAAGTTGAACTTGCGCAATAAGTGTTCCGTACGTTGATTGCTTTTAAAATGAACAATTTTGTTAGGGAGGTATAAAATGATCAGTGACTTCACAAAATACACCCCAAATGAGTTTTCAACAAAGTGTGTTTCCGATCTTTACTGAAAACTGATGACCTTGAAATCTTTGTTTTTTTTTATCTACCAGATAAATTATTAAAAGTAATGCACTCGTGATAATTTTCGTTCAATCTACACCCCATGGACCATACTACAGAATTTTTGAAAATTTTTTGATCAGTACTTTTCGAGATAAGGGGTGGACAGCGATTTTTTAAAAATGATACAAAGAAAAGTGTGTGTGTATATATATATATATATATATATATATATATATATATATATATATATATATATATATATATATATATATACGAGGCTGGTTTGTGCAAAAATAAAAACTACTTATGTGTTTGGGGTAAACCTTTTTTATTTTCCGACATAGTCTCCTTTCAGGCTTATACACTTCGTCCGACGCTGATCTAGTTTGTTGATCCCTTCCGAATAATAGGATTTGTCCAAGTCTGCAAAATATCCATTCGTGTCTGCAATCACCTCCTCGTTTGAATAAAATCTTTGTCCCGCCAGCCATTTCTTCAAATTGGGGAACAAACAGTAGTCCGAGGGAGCCAAGTCTGGAGAATAGGGGGGATGTGAAACGAGTTGGAATCCTATTTCCATTAATTTTGCGACCACAACTGCTGAGGTGTGTGCTGGTGCGTTGTCGTGATGGAAAAGGACTTTCTTGTGGGCCAATCGCGGGCGTTTTTCTTGCAGCTCGGTTTTCAAACGGTCCAATAACGATGAATAATATTCACCTGTAATAGTTTTTACCCTTTTCCAGATAGTCGATGAGGATTATCCCTTGCGAATCCCAAAAGACAGTCGCCATAACCTTTCCGGCCGAAGGAACGGTCTTCGCCTTTTTTGGTGCAGATTTTCCCTTGGTAACCCATTGTTTAGATTGCTGTTTGGTCTCAGGAGTATAGTAATGTATCCATGTTTCATCCACAGTGACGAAACGACGCTTAAAGTCCTCCGGATTCTTCTGGAACAGCTGCAAACCATCCTTGCAACACTTGCGGATAGCTTTCTCATGTCCAAATGTTTATGCAAAATATTATGTACCCGTTCAGTCGAGATGCCCACAGCACTAGCAATCTCATGCACCTTAACTCTTCTGTCATCCATCACCATATCATGGATTTGATCAATGATTTCTGGAGTCGTAACCTCCACAGGCCGTCCAGAACGTTCAGCGTCACTTGTGCCCATATGGCCAGTCCGAAAATTTTGAAACCACTTATAAACTGTTCTAATCGAAGGTGCAGAGTCACCATAATGTTTATCAAGCTTCTCTTTAGTCTCCTGAGGCGTTTTGCCTTTCATAAAGTAATGTTTAATCACCACACGAAGTTCTTTTTCGTCCATTTCTTGAAAATCACTCGACTTCCTTGATTCATACGAATGCCAAACACAAAGAAATAGACCAATATGGCTGAAACTTGGTGTGCGTTCATTCAAGAGATGCTACTAACTAAACATGACCTCGATACGCGCCGGTGGTGCCATCTTTCGGACTTTGCACGGACTTTTCAAACCAGCACTCGTGATAATTTTCGTTCAATCTACACCCCGTGGACCATACTACAGAATTTTTTTCAAAATTTTTTGATCAGTACTTTTCGAGATAAGGGGTGGACAGCGATTTTTTAAAAATGATACAAAGAAAAGTGTGCTCAACTATTACATTATATATATATATATATATATATATATATATATATATATATATATATATATATATATATATATATATATATATATATATATATATATATATATATATATATATATATATATATATATATATATATATATATATATATATATTACTCGTGTTTCACAAGCTTTCATTTGACACCACACTCGATGACTTAGTAAAAATTTTTTTTTCACATCCGATTTCACCCCCCAAAACTAACCCCTTAAGTCAAAATTTAACAAAACCTACACGGCTCTGATGAGGCCATCAAGACGATCTGTGCTAGTTCATATTGAATTCTTTGTTGTAAATCTTCTACAGTTTTAGGTCGACTTCGGTAAACTTTGGTTTCCATATGACCCCATAGAAAAAAATCGAGTGGCGTAAGGTCGGGACTCCTTGCAGGCCATTCTACAGCACCTCTTCTGCCTATCCATCGATTAGGAAAAATCGCATCCAAATATCTACGAACATTGATTTCATAGTGAGCAGGTGCTCCGTCCTGTTGATACCACAGATTCCTGTTAGGGGTATCCAAATTATTTTCATCGGGAAAAAGACCTGCACAGCAATAAACTTTTTTGTCAATAAATTATTTTTGGACGCCTTAAGTCGTCACCTGACAGTAAATGTTTTATACAAGCCAGTTAAAAATTTTTTTTTTTTAATTTGATCTCCTTAATTTCAAATATCAATAACTCCAAAACAGTTCAATTTAGACAAATAATATCTAGAATTTTTAGTATGAAAAATAAAATAATATACAGGCTTTCCATTTAAAAAAATTTAAGATGGCGTAATTTCTTCGAACCGACACACAGTGTGTCGCCTAGTACAAGTTAGCTGGACAAAATTATTTTTTCACTTATTTCAATTGTTTATGTATATTCTAGGCATATTAAGTTATTTTAAGAAAAAATTCATCGCGTTGGTTTTTTTTTATGAGCGTGGCTAATTTTTTCCCCTAAATTAGTCAGCTACGCAGACATATTTAACGATAACTTGGGAACAACTTGTCAGATTTTTATAAATAAAACATTAAAAAATGCGTAACAAAATTTCATTAAAGTTGATTGTATTATTTTATTCTATCTTTTATCGTTTTGGAGTTATTTAGAAATTAATGGAGAAAAAAAATGTTTTTCGTGTAAAATTCATTATTTTTTTCGGTAAAAAGCGCAATAACAAAAGAAAAACAAAATATTATACATTTTTTCTGACAGCTGCGTATCTGGAAAAGAAAATAAGGTATTAATCATGAAAATCGGTTAATAAATGTGGGTTTTATTCACAATTTACCGCAGATACTCAATATCGATAAAATTTGTGTAATACAGCCACCCTTGCATATCGCGGTAGGATTGCATCAGCTTAGCAGGTAGATAACGGAACTAAAGGGCAAGGGTATTTTATATGGTTATTAGAATTAAAAATTATAATACAGTGTCTTTCATTTAGCTGCATTTCGCTTACCTGTATTCATCAAGTAACTTAAGGGGAACTAAAGAAAATGCGAAAAGAAACTCGTCCGTATATTCAGTGTTCTCAAATCTCTGTTTGTATGTGCTGTACCCAGAACTTCCATCACATCCCCATTTACTAACAAGTGTAAACGATGAACTTGTTGGGAGCACACTGCTGATAACTTCATTCTATGCTAATACTAGACGTTCCACTGTTTTATTTAATAAGGCTTGCAAAGTTATTTCAGCACGAGTTTCTGTTATAGCAATGTGCTCCTCTGCAGGGTAACAGGCCTGTTTGGACTTTTTTAAACTAAAATATGACGGAAACACATTATGCCCCGCCTTCATGGACCACTTCCTAGTTTGTTTGTAAGAATGCGTTGTTGACTTAGAATCTATATAGTAAGCTAAGGCTTCGTCACTACCTAATTGCCTAGGATTAACGGAACTGGTATTTTTAGACTTAATATTATCTGGGCTCTCACTAATGTCTCTAATCACATTGGCAATTTTCCTTTGCCTTGCTGAACGCACAGCAATTTCGGCAGCAGTCACCAATTCACTGACACTTCGGGATTCTACGAGATCCACGACGCGACGTTTCTTCGTCTTAAACGACGATTCCTCGAAATCTTTGCGAGGTCTTCCTGCAGGAGTCACATTCTCACTTGATGTTGAAGGTTGTAGCGCAAAAGAACTCGCAGTAAACTGTATGTCTGCTTCATCCAACCAATTCTTATTTTTAATTAAAAAACGCTCCTTCGACTTTCCTGAGGCCAACCATTTGGCACCAAACTTATTAGACAAGTTGGATATCTTCAACTTTATTTCTTTTTGGCTGCTTTCAGTAATGTCACCAAAGTGAAATTTTGAAGAAAAAAAGTCATATACACGCGAGTTTTTTTTCATTCTTCGTGTGTTTCAACCACTCCTCAAAAAAGGCTACCCTTGAAATAGAGTAAACGTGTTCTGGAAAAAAAAGAAAAAAAACATGTTGTACTGAAGTGTGCTAAACAATATGTGTATTTTTACGAAGAATAAAGTTATTTCTGTGTAATATCTAAAAACTAGCCCAGATAGAGGTGAATGTCTGTATATTCTGAACTTTCAAAGTTTTTTTTTTTTAAAAAACACGCTAAAATATATAGGCTATTTAAAAAAAAATACTAAAAATTCAAATTAATAGATTCTGATTAAAAAAATATATTAAAAAATAGTACTTACCCTCAGTATTAATATTCATCACAAAAACTTTCACAATATTACAATATGATTCTATAAGATGTGCACGAAAGTGTCGCTAAATTGCAACTGATTGATTGAAAGAGCTGCATTAAACTCATTACCTGACTTCTGACGCTTATGACTCGCCACTTGCAAATTTGATAAACAACCTTTTCTCGGAATTCGGGGTTTGGTGGTATTGTTTACGTTTTGCAAATAAGATTTCCTGGAAATCATAACATGAATTTTGTCCCCCTAGCATGTTCTACGCGACACACTGTGCGACAGTTCACAATATTTTATTGTCAACGTTAGCATGTGCGCCGTATAATACCTTATAACTTTTATTTAAACATTTTTTTGATAAACTGATTAATAAATGCTTTTTATTTATTATTCCATACAAATGAGACACCCTGTATATTTTCTTTAAACATTTTGCGAGAAAATGATTTCTCATATCATTTTCGAAACTGGGCCAAAATTGTAAAAAAGTTTTTTTTATGGTTGGCCTGTGTAATTAGTTTGTTAAATTTTTCAGCAAATCGTCATCCAACCTAGTTGTGGAGCGGGAATTACCAATACCACTTAAAAAAAATACTTTGTGGATTTATCAATAATTTGTGAATGATAAAAAAAATATCCTAATTAGTTAAAATATTTTTTTTTGTATCTACTTATCAGCCGTATCAAATAATTAAAAATTGATATTTTTAAGGGCCAATTGTTTATGTCACTATCGATTAAAAAAAAATTATCATTAGGAGTAAAGTATAACATTTTCTGGTAATGTAATTCATTTATAAATTGTCTATTAGAAATGAAATCAACTTTGTTTTTTGTTATTGTGGTATTGATTCGAAACGGTGAGTTATAACATTATTATATTTTATACATTCAAAGTTCGTATTTTTATTTTTACTAAAAAATTTGAGAAAACTGAAGGAAAGATGACCCGTGTGTTTATTAAAGTTATCTACTTAGCTATGAAGGGAGACTCGCGGAGCTTACAAAAAAGATTTTCTTGATAACCACCATCTATCTACACAAATACACATAATCATGAGTTTCTCGAGTTATTTTATTCCCTCCAAAAAAAAATTATTGTTTGCGCATCAAAAAACGACGCTGCTGCGGCTTTTAATACATCTTATAAAGAAAATTTTCGGCTCATGAGGTTTTTCTTCAGATGCTTGAACAAGGAGTCGCAGAACGCCAAATTAGGGCTATAAGTTTACTCAACTTTTGGTAATTGCTTGAATTATGCGAATCTTATAGACGCTGAATTTGGACATTTTCAGTGTTCCATACGGAACACTAATGTGATCACTTCGCTGTCTGTTTGGGTGTCACACTCGATTTTCTCCGAAACTATTTAACATATAAAGTTGAAATTTGGCAAGGTTAGCTTGCAGTGCGTACACTTTTCTTTGTGTTATTAAAAATAAGACGCCAAAGTTTAAAAAACCGGCCAAGTGCAAGACGGACTTACGCAATTAGTGTTCCGTACTATGATGGTCTGATTAGCCTGCTGAGTTAGTATCTGACCAGACATGTTTGTAAACTGGGCTCTTAATTTTTTTAATGAAAATTTATTTGGGGTGCGTTTTGTGAAGTCAGTGATCATTTTATACCACCAAAATAAAAATTTTTATTTTAAAGGCAATCACAGTATGGAACATTAATTGCGCAAGTCCAACTTGCACTTGACGGGTTTTTATCTAATGACCTACTTCACGTTTTCTCGTCCTTGTGTAAATATCTCCGTTAATTGTGGGCCTTTTAGTGTTCCGTACGGAAAACTTATAAGATCACTTCGGTGATGTCCGTCTGTTCGTCCGGCCGTCTGTCTGTCACCCGATTTTCTCCGAAACTGTTTGACATAGAAAGTTGAAATTTGATACCAATATTGATGGCTTCATCATAGCCAAGTAGTTTTGAAAATTAAATTTTGACTTAAGGGGTTTGTCTTGGAAAGTGAAAAAAAATGTTTACCACGTCATCGAGTCGGGTGTCAAATGAAAGCTTTTAAAAACACGAGTTCAAAAATATACAGTCGGTCCAAAAAGTCTTCATACACCACCTGCTTTCTATACTATTTTTGTGTTATGTTTAACTAATTAATTGGAACTATGAAGAAAGGAACTATGCGGAAACATGTTTAAATTAATATTTAAAACTTAGCTAACGAGGATTAGTGTTAAAAATAACTAATGACCATTCTATTTAGAAGTTACATCATTATTATAAAAATGTAAACAAAATTAATGTCAAAAAAGTCTCCATACACTCAAAAACTGCACTGAAAAAAAACACGTTATAATCAGCCGCATTTTATCAAGCTATCTAATGCTCGCTAAACTGAAAACAGATGAATAATTTTCGACCAGACTTTATAATCTCTCACTCGTTGCAAGTAATTTTGCAGTGAAATTCCATTTCAAGTTCGAAAAATCATAATTAATTTGTGAAAAGATGGAAAATCGTACAGAAATATAGAAAAAGTTATTAAAAAGTCGTATGCTATTGTTCAGTACATTGTAAACCAGTATAAATCAACGGGTTCCTATAAAATTCGACCACGCTTCGACCAGTATTGTTAGACAAATAATTATAGATCCCAAGAAAAGTGCGTCCAGATTAAAAGAAGTATCGCAAAAAGCGTATTCCCTACCTTTTGCTAGGGAATACGTTAATAAACCTCCTGTATTTTAGAAATCCATAATCTTTAGTAAGGAAACTAAAATTAACCTTTTTGGGTCTGATGGCAGAACTAAAGTTTGGAGAAAGAAGAATACCGCATTCGATATTAAAAACATTTGTTCCACGGTGAGACAAGGCAGTGGCAGTGTTCTGCTTTGGGGATGCATGTCCGCTGGAGGGCTTGGAAATTTACATTTTATTAATGGTACCAGCATCTGAATATTTTGAAAGACAATTTAAGAGACAGTGTCCAAAAATTAGCACTCGAAAGAGAGATTTTCCAACAGGACAATGATCCGAAACATACCGCAAACTTGGTACGAGAATGATTGATCCATAATGTGCGACAGCAGCTTTATACATCTCTGCAATCACCCGATGTTAACCCCATCGAGCATTTATGGGAGGAACTTAAACGGCGAGTTCCCCAACATGTTTCAAATAGAGAAGAATTAAAACACAGAATATTGAACGAATGGGAAAACATGCCAGCAAAAGTTACTAGAAAGCTGGTTGCAAGCATGGCAAAAAGGTTAAAGGAGATTATCAAGGTCAACGGCGGTCCCACTAAATATTAGTTTAAACCAGAGGTTCCCAAACTTTTTTTCTCGTAGACCACTTTCAAAATTTTACTGGTTTCGGTGGACACCCTGCTGCTACATTTCTACCATATTCCCAAAACTCGTCAAAAAAATCTAGATAAAGATGGAAATTTGCGTCGTGGCTAAGTTCCAACCCTAAATTCGGAGTGGTAAAAATAAAAAGAAAAATAATATATTTTCTTGTGTTCTATTTATTAAAATAATATGATTACAGACTTAATAGAATTAAAATTAAACATTAATAACGTACCGTAACTTCAACAATGCAAATCAACAATTAAGAAAAAAATAGTCATAATTTTAATGGGAGGGATGTACTTGATGGATTGACAGCAAATTATCAATATTTGGCTTTAGTTTTGTAAGGAATAACCGCAAATCTCCCCGTTCTGTGACGTTCAATCTGCTCCTTTTTTTTGTTAATAGGTTTGTAACGACACTAAAACTTTTTTCGACAAGGTATGACGAGGGAAACGCTATCAAAAGTTTTCTCGCAATTTCCCACAGCCCAGGATATTTTTCGGGTATTTCTGCCCGCAGCCAAAATGTTTGATAGCCTTTTTTGAATTTCACCTTCAGCTCCTCATTGGTGCTAAGCTCGAGTAGCTCCTCTTGTAATACCACATTCGCCACTTCCGTTTCATCAAATGGATTTATGATCCATGGTGGTATTTCCATCGTCAGAATATCTTCAAATCTATTTTTGAAGTCATCATGCAGGGCATTTAAATGTTGAACGTATGTCTGAATATCCTCATCAAGACATTCTGCCTGTGACAAGTTTGGAAACTGGGAGAATTCGCGCCGACTAATATTTTGCTTCATAAATTTCAATTTTCCGAGAAAAGCCGAAATTACACCCTTTGTTTTTATTAAATTTAGGCTGTTCCCTTGTAACTGCAAGTTAATGTTATTAAATTTTTTGAACAAATCTGTCAAATATGCGAGGTCTGCTTTCAATTTGATTGAGGTTTTCTTTTAAATCTGGATCTTTACTTTCCAGAAACTCTAAAACTGATTCAAAAAGTGAGTAAAATCTTGTTAAACAAGCACCTTTCGACAACCAGCGTACTTCAGTATGTAAGAGCAATCGTTGGAAGTCTTCATCATTTTCGTCTCACAATTGTGCAAATAAACGGGTATTCAACGCATTGCTTCTTATTTTGTTAACTGCTTTAATCACAAATTGAAGCGATTGCTGCAATCTATCACTCAAATTTTTCGCTACCAGGTGTTGTCGGTGGATGACACAGTGAATTGCAGTTACTCCTGGCATAATTCTTTTAAGATGGCTTATAAACCTACGATATCGCCCGAAGATGGCAGGAGCTCCATCTGCTGCCACCGAAATAATGTTTGTAAATGGAATCGATTTTTCCTTAAAAAAATTACTCAGGACATTAAATATTGATTCGCCTTTAGTGTCCGTCTCCAAAGTTTTCGCGAATAGCAGCTCTTCATGGATTTCTTCGTCCATAACAAGTCGAACATATGCCAATAATAATGCTTCATTACCAGGTAAAGTTGACTCGTCCAGTTGAATAGAAAAATGAGTCGTTTGCAGATAATTACACAAGAAGCTTTCAATATCAGAGCTCATTTCATCAATACGTCTTTGTACAGTGTTGTTACTCAAAGGAATTCTTTTGAGTACGTCAAATGGAGGTTTGTGCAGAACAGTTTTTAAAACCTCTTCAACAGCGGGTAAAACTAACTGTTCTCCGATGGTTTGCGGTTTTCCAGATTTCGCTATAAGCAATGAGATATTGTAAGATGCCCGCCAGCCATCATCGTTACTTTGAGACGTTGAAGCGAACATATTGTACACGGTGGGTCTCTTTTCATATTTTTCCTTCAATGTTTGAAAATATTTTAAATCTTTACCTGTTTTATCAGGATGACACCTTCTTAGATGATCTTCGAGCTTCGATGGTTTCATAGAGTCATTGCACAAAACTTTGTTGCATAAAAGGCATATGGGCAATCGTTGGTCTGCCTTTGATGGAAGAAAACCAAATTTCAAATAATCAACACTGTACTGTCGACATTTCTTCTTAGATTCAGCCATGTTTCGTTCGTGTTTGTTTTAGTAATCATAAGGCGACTTTAACAGGATATGGCTATTTTAACAGGATAAAATAAGATTAATTAATTATTGCAATGAAAAAACCAAAATGCTGGCGGCAAAACTGATTTTAATTATTAAAAGCAATAAACTGCTATTTTAATGTAATATAAAATATTTTTTGATTAACTATATTTTGATACATTTCTGTAAATTCGAGAGAAAATACTTTTAAAGAATATTTTGACATCGCGATTTTAATGATTTATTTATTACTTTGATGTACGTTACGAGTGGTACATCAAGACACGTACAATTTAGCATTAGCAACTACGAGGGCACTGAAATATGTACAAACATGCAGGTCAATCATATATCTCTCCTTTAGGGAATCGCCACAGTCGGGTAAAAAAATAATTTTATAATAAAAAGTACTAAAAGTTCAATCTTTCTCGGCTTTCTGTTCTTTTATAGAAGTATCGAATAATGGCCCTGTTCAGTATTTAATTTTTATTACGTACCTACTACACGCAAACATAACAAATATAATATCATTACAATATAAAATAAAAGTATGAATAACAAATAGACAGGTACTTACCGGCACTGGCAAACACTGACATAGATTCACTCACACTTTTCTTTTCAAAATTCCGGAAACAAATGAGTAACGTTGGTCCTTGGCATTTGTATTTATATTGGTGAAGAATCAAACAAGTTCATGCAAGATTGCAAGCACAGCACAAGTCGTATTTCGTCCCTTTGCACGTCTGAACGGGTTACGTTGCGGGCGGGCGGGCGGCGCTTTGCAAGTCTCGACGCGCGTTGTACTGAATATCGAATATGCAAGTTTTTACAAGTTACAGTCGCTGACCTTCTTAAAATACACTACTCATAAAAATTAAGGAAGGTTTTAAAACAAGGAAGTTAATGCTAAATAAACAGGCTATCTGATCCATATGCCGGCCTAACTGAAAAAAATTTTTTCAAGCCCGAGGACCAAAAAAAAAGCAAAATATTTGCAATATTATTTTTTCGCGCTATCTGTTAGGATTGCATGAGAACCGTAGCTCCTAAAAAATTTTAGCCAAAAAATCTGAAAATTAGAACCTTAAAGCTTCAAAATGCTTTTTTTTTTAAAGTCTCAATACGACCATTTTTCACATAAATACAGCCTGTCAAAAATCACCGAAAAATTTGGATTTTTTTTTTGCTGCCTTAATTTTTTTGAGTAGTGTATGATCTGCCTACATTGATAGGTAAAGCCAAGCCAACGTTTTTGTTCTTTACTATCGAAACCAGATAAATTTTCGTGGACCCCCACTTACAACTTGTGAACCCCCATTTTTTTTCACGCCAACGTAGACCCCCTTCGAGTCTCCCGTGCACTCCTGGGGGTCCACCTGAACCACTATGGGAATCACTGGTTTAAACGAAGTTGTTATTTTCCGTTAAACTCCGTCAAACTATTATTGGTAATTGTTAAGTGTATGGAGACTTTTTTGCCATTAATTTTGGTTACATTTTTATAACAGTGATGTAACTTCTAAATTAAATGTTCTGTAGTCGTTTTTAATACTAATTCTCGTTGGTTAAGTTTCAAATATTAATTTAAACATGCTTTCTCATAGTTCCAATTAATTAGTTAAACATAACAGAAAAATAGTATAGAAATCAGGTGGTGAATAGAGACTTTTTGAGTGACTGTATATAATCTAATACTTACTCACACTTTTCTTCGTATTATTTTTAAAAAATCGCGAAGAATCGTTGTCCCCCCCATTATCACGAAAAGAACTGATCCAAAAATTTCGAAAAAATTCTGGAATATTCTCCACAGGGTGTAGATTAAACGGAAATTATCATAACCTTTAATAATTTATGTGGTATATTAAACAAACAAAAATTTCAAGGTCATCAGTTTCCATTAAAGATCGAAAAAAACTTTGTTGAAAACTCATCTGGAGTGTGTTTTGTGCAGTCATTATCCATTTTATACCTCTGTAACAATTTTTTTTATTTTAAAAGCAATCAACGTACGAAACACTAATTGTGCAAGTCCAACTTGCACTTGACCGGTTATTTCATATATTTAAGAAGTCAAATTTCTTCGTAGTCAAAAAAAAAGTCGTCATCAACCTTCTAGCGTTTTTGACTTATTTAGAGGTGGAAAGTCCCTATGAACACATTACATCGTCTCCTGTTTCATAAAAAGATCACAATAAAACTAGCAAGTCTCGCCGTCTGGTACAATTTGCGAACATTTCTCATTCTTGTTTAAAGCGTACTTGATAACTTTCTTCGCCAGTATTTGCTTTGGTGTAAACAGTTTTGAAATAAATAGTACAGAAACTTTTCCATTTTTCTAAAGGGGTCTTTCAAATTGAGCGTTTTTTTTAAATTCTTGTATAAGAGACAGATGGCGTTGCGAAATAGTCTGGGTCTTGTGACTTTTGAAAAGTGTAATGTATGACATTTATAAAAATGGAGTCATATAATATACAACAACGCGTTCTAATTGTTGAATTATTTTAGGAAAATGGGCGTTCAGTCAAAAATGTCTTTAGAAAATTACCTAATATTTACGGTTTACATAATTGTCCATCTGAAAGCATTATCAATCGAATTGTTCAAGAATTTCAAGGAACTGACACAGTGGAAGATAAAAGAAGAGAAAGATACAGTCGTAGCGGTCGTTCACAAGAGCATATTCATTTGTTTCATGAAAGTGTTACTGAAGACCCAGAAATATCCATTAGTCGACGTCAAGTAGACAACAAGTGAATCCACAAAATGGCATATTTTACGAAAAGATTTAGCTCTGAAGGTTTAGAAGGTTCAAATAACACAGGAATTAAAGTCATTGGATCATTTAAAGCGTCGCGCATTCATCAATTGGATCAAAGAACAACCAGATGATTTTCTCTCAAAAAATCATCTTTTCTGATGAAGCACATTTTCCAAGACGTGGCTATGTTAATAAACAAAATTTCCATATTTGGGGCGAGGAAAATCCACGATTGATTCATCAGATAATTTCACATCGTAAACGAGTCAGTGTTTGGTGTGCATTATAGTCAGGAGGTGTCACTTCTTCGAAAATGATGATGATGAAGCTGTAACTGTGAATAGTCTTCGATATCGTGAGATGATAACTGAATTTTTGTGGACTGAATTAAATAATAATACTCTGGAGGACATTTGGTTTCAGTAGGATAGCGCAACCTGTCGCATTGCTCGTAAAACCAGTTGTTGCAGGATAATTTCCTGGACGTGTAATCTCCAGAAACGGTGATGTTAATTAGCCACCAAGATCATGTGATCTGACTTTGTTGGACTATTTTCTCTGGGGTTACGTGAAAAGAAGAATAACCCACAATCGATTCCTGAGCTGAAGGATGAAATTACTTGCGTTATTGGTGAGTTAAAACCACAATTATGCCAAAATGTCGTCGAAAAAACGAGTGGACATCTGTGAAGCTGCAAGAGGTGAACATTTGGTGGATATTGTTTTTCGTGTTCAAATGTCATACGTTATATACTTTAATTACCAATAAGAAGTTTTTTGAAATCAACGTCATCTGTGTTTTATTCAAGAATTAAAAAACAGTCCAATTTGAAAGACCCTTTACGTACACAATCTTGGAAATTGTAGTTTTGGATACTTCAGCTCCTTTAAACAACACTTTGATCTTCATTCGTCGACCTGATAGCCGCAAATCCTCAGTAAGTGTGATGGATCCCTTGGTTCTAGCCTCAATCTGGAGCCACACAATTTCAGAACAGTGCCATTTGGCAACTAAAAATTGTATGACGCCATTTTTCTGTCTACGTATGTAGCTTAAAAAGAGTAATAGAAATAATTATTACGTCAGAAAGAGAGCCTAATACTTCCAGGATTAAGAAAAAAAAACCGACCAAGTGCAAGTCGGACTTGCGCAATTGGTGTACCTTTCTTTTAAAATAAAAATTTTTGTTACGGAGGTATAAAATGATCAGTGACTCACTCACCCCAAATGAGTTTTCAAAAAAATCTGTTTCTGATCTTTGTTTCTATATACAAGATAAATTATCAAAGGTAATACACTCGTACTAATTTTCATTCAATCTGCACCTTACGGAGAATGTTCCAGAATTGTCTCGAAATTTTTTGATTAATACTCTAAGAGATAGGGTTGAAGGACCGCGAATTTTGGCATTTTTTAGCTTTCATTTGACACCCCACTCGATGACTTTACTTGTTTTTTTTTTATATACAAGATAAATTATCTTATTACTTATTTATATATAAATCCGCTTCATAGTGTTTTGCGACCCCCTACGGTTTCCAGTTGCCATTCTCGTCTATCGTTCCAGTCTCCTGGTTGCAGGTTTCTTTCAGACATGGCCCTCTCTATTTCTTGGTTCAAGGTACACTTAGGTCGGCCTCGTTTTCGTCGGTCCCCAGGTGTCCAATGCATTACTTGCTTCGGTATTCTCTCGTCGGCCATACGTTGTACGTGGCCATACCAACGTAGTTGTTTTTCTTGAATTTCCTGAATGATGGTCTTATTTGCTTTCATCTTGTCTCTTATTCTCTCGTTTCTAATTTTCGCCAGAAGTCCATTTCTGTTGACAAGAGTTTCTTTTTTTGTCTTTTATTCAGTTGCCACACCTCTGAACCGTATAGCATTATGCTTTTAAGGATAGTGTTATATAGTATCCTTTTCTTGTTTTCCAGTATATCCTTAGACCAAAGCACAGAGTTTAATGCTCCTATTACTTTCCTTCCTTTGCTAATTCTGTCTTCAATTTCTTTCTCACATCTTCCTTCACTTGCTATTTTTGCCCCTAAGTACGTATATTCCTCACAGCCTTCAATTTTGATGTTATTTTCAACTTCCAACTCTTCCGGCTCTCCTCTCACGCACATGTATTTCGTTTTGGTTTTGTTTATCTCAAGTCCCCATTTTCCATATTCTTCGATTAACTTTCGGGTCATGTATTCTAGGTCTTCCTTGTCCTGAGCTATTACTATTTGGTCGTCTGCGAAGTGTAATGTGTATAGTGTAAGATTGTCATTGATAGGCATTCCCATTTTTGAACACTTTCTTCGCCAGTTTCTCAGTACATGTGCTAGATATATTTTAAAAAGGGTTGGAGATAAGCTACATCCTTGTTTGAGGCCTTTTGATACGTCAAATTGTTCGGAGAGTGTATGGCCAACTTTAATTTTTGAGGAACATCCGTTGTACAATTATTGTACGGCTTTCATCAAAGTTATATCTGTTGGACTTTTCTCAAGCACTTCCCACATTTTTTTAATTGGTACTGTGTCATAGGCCCCCGTAAGCTCCACAAACAAAAGATAAATCCGACTGTTGTGTGTCGCCGTCTTTTTCTCGATGATTTGAGATAGGAAATATGTTATCGATGCATGAGCGACCCGCTCTAAATCCGGCTTGTCCTTCAAGTTCATATGGGCCATATTCTTGTTCAATTTGAGACTTTAGGACTTTTCCATACAGTCTGCTGAGAGTATCTGTGACGGCTATGCATCTATAGTTACTACATACATCTTTCCTTTCTTTCTTATGTATCGCGGTAATCCATGCCATTTTCCATGAAGTGGGTAGGGGTTTTCCGTTTATATACAAGGTGAACAGGTATGCCAAGATATCTTTTAATTTTGTTGCTCCATATTTTAGGAGTTCGACTGGTATTCCCTAGGGTCCAGTAGCCCTTCCATTCTTCATAGTTCTTAAGGCTTTTTCTACCATATCCACAGTCACTGTTATATATGTTCTCTGGGTTCTATACGCAGTTGGTGACATTATTTGATATTGTGGTCTGTTTTCCTTTAGTTCATTTTTGTAATGGTCTTGGAATTGTTTCATGTTAATACAAGGTATATTTTTTTTATCCACTTTGTCCGATCTAAGAGTGTTAATTAATTTCCAAGCTTCTGTTGATCTTGTACCTCCCAGGAAAGTGTTTATTTCTGCGCACTTCCTGTCCCACATATCATTTTTCTCTTTTCTTAATAGTCTTTTGAATATAGCCAGCTGTTTTCTATATTCTATTCCATCTTCTGTTGCTTTCGTACAGATGCATTTTTCGTATACTTTTTGTTTTGTTTTTTTTGTGTTTCCAGTTCAGAACTCCATCCATCGTTGATATATGGTCTTCTTCGCCCTAGGTTTCGTATGCTATTGTTTTTAATGCACTTATTTACTCATTTAAACTACCCCTTATGGAAAATATTCGAGAATTTTTTTCAAATTTTTTAATTAATATTCTTAAGAGATAGGGTAGGGACACAATGATTTTTTTAAAATAATATGAAGAAAAGTTTGCACGAGCATTACATCATATATATTGTTAAACTTGTGTTTCACAATCTTTCATTTGCCACCCCACTCGATGACCTTGAAATGTTTTTTCACTTCTTATTTCACCCACCACCCCTCCCCCTTAAGTCAAAATTTAACTTTAAAAACTACACGACTCTGACTGGCCATCAATTTCCATATTTGTGACAACTTTCTATGTCAAATAGTTTTGAAGAAAATCGGGTACGACAGACAGACAGACAGACATACTATAAGTATTCCGTACGGAACACTAAAAATTAGACAAGAAATCTATCCGACTCCATTAATTTTAAAAACATAAAATACCCCATATAGTGCAGTAAAAAAGCATTTGAAATTGCTCACTCTAGATACAACAATATTATAATTTCATCCTCTCTGGGGTATCACTAGGAGTATTGTCCTGAGTTCTGGACCTCGAAGAACTCGTGCTCCTTTGTTTTAGTTTCCAAAACGCTTTTTTTGAACTTAAAATGGGAATGACCCCGATAATATAAGTCGGACCGGGACAAACAAAATTGAAAAAAAAAACAGGCAAAAACCGGTTTTTTTTTTCTCATTTTATTATACAGGTCGACTAACTAAACCGATCGGCTTGAAACGTTCAGAAAATATTCCTTTTGTTGTAGCAAAGGTACTCTGAAAAATTGGTATAAAAATATTGAACCCAGTGGGCGCAATTGAATTTGTTATTTAAAATTTAAATTGCCTGCCATTTTATGTTATTTGGTTCAAAATGGATCCTTTTTTTTTTAAAATTTAGGTCTCGGCATCAGCTTTCCGATGTCATTAAAAAAAATTTTTTTTGGAGTCATTTTAACCGTTTGTTTATTTATCAAAAAAAATAATAACAAATGCGTTTTCTCGGTCATTTAAAAAAATATATCAGATCTGGCATAGAATCGCGAGACCTTTATTGTTTAAAAAAATCATTTTCGTTAACGTGAAAATGACCTAAAAAATGACAAAAAAAAAATTAAAACTGTAACCTCTGCATGTTGACGCCTCCGAATCAGACCTCCTTCGAGATCCGAACAGGGGCTATTTTACCTCCGGAATTTTTTGATCCTGGAAGCCTTATCATGCTATTTTCTCCTACAGTCCAGGACATCGGCACAGTCATGAAACGTTAAGCACCTTCACGCAGCTTAAGCTGCGACGGTATCGCATCGGTCGATGCCTGGTGAGATTTGGACATCTGTAATCTAACTTGTTCTTCTAGTCGCCTTCTACGACAGGTAGAACGTACCGGGGGTGATATTCTGTCCTACACCCCCACGAGTATAAAAAACATAAACTGAAAATTTGGGCACTCGATCTGTTTTCCTTCTCATTTGTGTCCTGTCTGTTGGCACATGAAATTAAAAAGATATTTAGAGTTTGTCACCTATATCTCTTTAAGGAAAGAATGTGAACGGGATGGTAGTCAATAATTCTAGTATATTTTCCTGATATTATAGGATTTTAACTCATTTTTTGTTAAAATAACTTACCAATTTAAAACATAGTTGTTAATAATCAAAGAAATAAGAAGTCTCAGAAATAGAAGAGTTACTTCAAACATAGAGCTATTTCAAATAAACTATGTTAATCGTTGTCTGCAAAGTTTATGCAGTTGAAGAACCTAGAAATCATATTAGTTTTTTTGCTATTTCCAATCTTAGCTGAAGAAGTATGTAACCGGCACTAAGGTGTGATTAAGAGAGTAGTTTAAAAAAATAAATAGCTGTTCTTTACCTTAGAGTTTTTAGACTGAGGGAGTCTAAAAAAATATTTTGTTCGTAAGTTCGAATCTATATAGAAATAGTATGTAGATGAGAGTGTGATTTGATTAACAGGGTTAACCAATTTTGTTTAGTTTCCTTGCTAAGGAATTCATTTCACCTGACTTTTTATACAAGGAGATGAAGCAGAAAGTTATTCATTTAATGTTGTCAGAATATATATAAATATCTAAATTATTTCATATGCAGCACCAGATCCTATGCCACTGGAAACTAGTCAACCAACAAATCCTATTGAAGCTGATCAGCTAATAAATCCTACTACACCTTATCCACCAAAAATCCTATTGGAACTAATGAGCTAACAAGTACTAGTATAACTAGTCCATCAGCAAGTCCTACTCAAACTGATGAGCCACCAAGTACTAGTATAACTAGTCCATCAGCAAGTCCTACTCAAACTGATGAGCCACCAAGTACTAGTATAACTAGTCCATCAGCAAGTCCTACTCAAACTGATGAGCCACCAAGTACTAGTATAACTAGTCCATCAGCAAGTCCTACTCAAACTGATGAGCCACCAAATACTAGTATAACTAGTCCATCAGCAAGTCCTACTCAAACTGATGAGCCACCAAGTACTAGTATAACTAGTCCATCAGCAAGTCCTACTCAAACTGATGAGCCACCAAGTACTAGTATAACTAGTCCATCAGAAAGTCCTACTCAAACTGGTGAGCCACCAAGTACTAGTATAACTAGTCCATCAGAAAGTCCTACTCAAACTGATGAGTCACCAAGTACTAGTATAACTAGTCCATCAGCAAGTCCTACTCAAACTGATGAGCCACCAAGTACTAGTATAACTAGTCCATCAGCAAGTCCTACTCAAACTGATGAGCCACCAAGTACTAGTATAACTAGTCCATCAGCAAGTCCTACTCAAACTGATGAGCCACCAAGTACTAGTATAACTAGTCCATCAGCAAGTCCTACGCAAACTGATGAGCCACCGAGTACTAGTATAACTAGTCCATCAGCAAGTCCTACTCAAACTGATGAGCCACCAAGTACTAGTATAACTAGTCCATCAGAAAGTCCTACTCAAACTGATGAGCCACCAAGTACTAGTATAACTAGTCCATCAGAAAGTCCTACTCAAACTGATGAGCCACCAAGTACTAGTATAACTAGTCCATCAGCAAGTCCTACGCAAACTGATGAGCCACCAAGTACTAGTATAACTAGTCCATCAGCAAGTCCTACTCAAACTGATGAGCCACCAAGTACTAGTATAACTAGTCCATCAGAAAGTCCTACTCAAACTGATGAGCCACCAAGTACTAGTATAACTAGTCCATCAGAAAGTCCTACTCAAACTGATCAGCCACCAAGTCCTAGTATAACTAGTCCATCAGCAAGTCCTACTCAAACTGATGAGCCACCAAGTACTAGTATAACTAGTCCATCAGCAAGTCCTACTCAAACTAATGAGCCACCAAGTACTAGTATAACTAGTCCATCAACAACGAGTCAACCAACAGAGCCAACGAATCCTCCTTCAACGACACCGTCAACTACCAGTACACACAGAACTCCTAGAACTACTCGTAGGCCAAATAGTACTTCTAGTATCAAATATAACTTTTTCTTAGTGTTTGCTTGTCTAATATTTTTATTTTTCTCCATTTTATAAATTCTACAATTTCTTCAAATTAAAATATCATTTAAACGCTGACACATTTATACTTTCCTAAGGACAATGTAGAATACTAGTATTTAATAAAATATGTCGATATCTTTTTACCTCAGTAATTTATAATGAATGTTTATCAATGAGTAGTTCTTGTTCAGGTCCCATTGCGCGAGCCAAATGTACTACAAAGAATTTATCGATGTATTTAATTAAGTAAAAAGCACTCAAGCAAAACTTAAATTTAACATTTTGTTGTAAAACATTCTTCCTAATTCTCTTTCATAAGTAAAAAACCGAAAGATTTATTAAAAAATAGCACTCACTATGAATACTAACTGATACTATTAAACACAAATTAGATGTTATCTCGTTAGTTGCTACTATGCTAGTAATTTCACTACAGCACTTCTTTATTCGTGTATTGACCACTAAGACTCATCATGTAACCATTGGAAATATAAATATCGCCTCCATTTATTAAGTAAGGGATTTCAGTTGTCATTTCCAGCAAATGTATCTGGGGAATTCTGAAGTCACTTTTATCCAATTAACTTGTACTAGTCAAACTACTGTGCGTCGGTTAGTACTAGGATGCGTGATTGATTGGAAAAACCGAGTACTGTTTTTAAAACGGATAGCTTATATACAGTTAGTAGTTGTAGAAAAATGTAAAGAATGTGAACTAGATGAATCTATAAATTTTGATTACGAATATTACGATTTTGAGGGCGCTAATTTTAATGAAATTAATTCGTTTTTGGGTTTCTTTGAGTGGAACCAACTGCTCAATTCAAACATTGCAAATGAATCTGTAAATGCCTTTTATGATGTAATTTATACTGCATTCGATTTATTTATACCTAAAAAAAATCTATGAAACCAAAATTCTCTTCACTTTGGTTTAATGATACATTGAAAGAATTGATTTTTAATAATAGCCCATAAAAAATTTAAAACTACCAAGTCATCAAATGATTATATTATTTTCTCTAAATTTAGGAAACAATGTAAAGCTTGTTATAAGAATTACATTAGCAATATACAAGAATCAATTACTAGCAATAGTAAAAATTTTTGGAAATATATTCATTCAAAGAATAAGAGTTTTGGAATACCAAATGTTATGTCTTATGATTCTGAATAATCTATACATGGTAATGGAATAGCCAATTATTTTTCCAATTATTTTTCTTCTGTATGTTGCAATAAAAAATGTGATACCTATGATGTTAAGGTTTTGCAAGAGGTAGATATAAGTAGTTGCGATATTAGCCAAATATATATACACATATATATATATATATATATATATATATATATATATATATATATATATATATATATATATATATATGTATATATATATATATATATATATATATATATATATATATATATATATATATATATATGTATATATATTTATATATATATATATATATATATATATATATATATATATATATAATATATATATATATATATATATATATATATATATATACATATATATATATATATATATATATATATATATATATATATATATATATATATATATATATATATATATATATATATATAACGCCATCCATAAAACAAGTGACAGTTTATCAATAGGTCCAGATAGGATACCAATAATGTTTTTGAAAAGTTGTTGTTATATTGTTATATTGTATCCAGTATTTTGAGTTTTTAGCAAGTCTATTTTGGAGGGGGAATTTCCTGATGCATGGAAACTATCATATGTGACTACAATTCATAAAAGCGGAGACAAATCCTCAGTAAAAGATTATAAAGCGGTCTCCAAAACATCAATAATAGCGAAGGTGTTTGAATCAGTTGTTGACTCAAAGGTAAAGCCTCATTTCCAAGACATATTAAGCGATTGTCAACATGGGTTTATACGAGGGCGTTCCACTTACCAATTTACTAGTCTACGAAAATGAGCTTAGGAAAGCTTTGGAAACCACCAAACAAGTAGACGTAATCTACACAGATTTCTCAAAAGCATTTGATAAAGTCAACCATAATCTACTAATTTATAAACTTGAGCGTTCGGGCATTTTTGGTAACTTATTGAGATAGTTCAGAAGTTATCTTTCTGATCGTAAGCAGATTGTAAAGATTAAGGGTTTTATATCAGATGAAATCATAGTCACATCTGGTGTTCCACAGGGTTCTCAACTATCTCCACTTCTTTTTAACATATTCGTTAATGATCTTTCAGACTTTCTAAAACATTCAAAATTTTTGTTAAATGTAGTTGATTTAAAGATATATAGAATAGTGGAATAAAGGGAAGACTGTTATCAATTGCAACTAGATTTGGAAAGTTTAAAGGATTGGTGTCAATTAAATAATATGATTCTTAATATACAGAAATTTCGAGTTATGCAATTTTATAGAAAAAAGAATTTTCTAATGTTTAATTATAAGATTGATGACGGTATTTCGATAAAAATGTAAGTTTTAATTTTCACTTGAATATATGACAAATAAGGCTATGAAAATATAAGGTTTCATTAAAAGATCACTGTCTGATCTTACCGATATTACGTGTTTTAAGGTCTTATATTGTTCGTTTGTTAGATCAGTACTAGAGTATGCTTGTTCAGTGTGGTCACCATGCTACATAGGGTATAAAATGGGAATAACAGTAGAAAATATTGTATACGAGGAAATAATGAATTTGTTAAATTTACCTAGCCTTGAAGACAGGAGAAGGATAACCGATATTTGCCCAGTACATGGCCAGTACAAGTTTTAAATTCTGCAATTGACTGCGCAGAACTGCTGGAGAAGATTGGAATTAGTACTCTTCCAAAACACTACGCATCAAAAATTTGCTTCATTTACCATTTTACCGAACAAATTACGGTTTATCACCAACATTGACTAGATCGTGTGCTGGGGCTAATACTATCAATTGAGTCTCCAATATAGATTTATTTAGTGATAATATTCAAACCACAAAAAATAAGACTAGACAGGTTTTGTGATGGTGCTTCGGATGAGGAAACTCTTATTATGTTTTCAGTAATATGTAAATGTTTTGTAAATGTCGTGTTGTTCTTTTTATTTTTATTTCCCTTATTTGTAAATGGCTGGTCCGTTAATAAAATTATTTATTTATCTATTTATTTATTTATAAAATAACGCCCATGGTAGCGCTACCTAAAACGTGCCGTAAAATACCTATGTATATTTCCCGACTTGGATTAACATTGATGAAAGACATTATGGCATCCTCGCAATATTGTGATGATATAAACAATGTTAATGAATATTGTAGAGGAAAGGTTAACGATAAAAAAAAAATGTCAAAAAATGTTACCAACTAGAAAACACCCAGTATAAATGTCGATTACAATCTAAGCACATGTTTATGAATTACTTTTTAGTTCTTTTACTTTAAATAAAATGTGGTCTCCTTCTTCTTCTTCTCAACCTAAGTTTGTCCACCCTTGGACTTAGGTCTCTTCTAATCTTATCCATGCTTTACTATCTTTCGCCACCTTTAACCACTACTTACCCGCCACCACTCTTATATCATAGACCCATCGTTTCTGTGGAGGTCTTACGCCTCTTCCTGTTTTCTCTGAGTGTCCATGCTGGGACGATATATATCCATCTGTGTGTGTGTGTGTGTGCGGAGAAAGCGATTCACGTTGTTCTTGAATCGCTGTAAATTGTACTCGGTGGAAAACACAGTCCTGGGCAAATTATTCCAAAGGGATGATGTTCTCCATATAAAAGACTGCTTGAAAAGCGTTGTACGAGGAGTAACAAGCTGAACCTCATACGGATGTGAAGTATTAGCGCGACGTGTACTTCTAACATGCACCGCTCTGGGAGGAATTAAGCGGGCCACATCCTTCGAACACTTTCCATGAAAATACTTGTAGAATAGGCTCAAGTCGCCAACCGTTTTTCGATGTTCCAGTGAATCAAGGCCGCCCGTCAGTTCTGAGTCTCCAATCAGACGAACAGCAGTGTATGTTTGGGAGCGGAGCTCCAAACATGGGAGCAGTATTCCATAGTTGGTAGAATTTGAGCTTTGTAAAGAATTAACAGTTGTTGTGGAGTGTAAAGCTTTCTGGTTCGAAATAATTTCCCAACTTTTGAGAAGCTCTCCTTGCTATGCCTGCAACATGTTCATACCAGCATATTTGCTCCCAAATTAACGCCCAACAAACTGAGTAACGATGTTAGAGGAATGGAGGGCCCCGACATAACTATGTCGGGTTCAGCAACGTTAACTTTTTTAGAAAAAACTGCCGCCTGGGTTTTTGTAGCGTTAAATTCCACTTGGTTACTGTATCCCAAGATAAAATTTCTTCCAGGTCTTTGTTGAGTTGAATGACTTCCTGTTGTCTGCGGATATTCGTCTGAGTAGGCGATGACCGAGCATTCAAAGTGAATGAAGAGATAAGTGTATTGTCATCTGCAAAGCTGTAGATTGGATTCTCGGTCTTTTCCAGCAGATCGTTAATATAAATAAGAAAGAGAGTAGGAGACAGTATGGAGCCTTGGGTTACACCGGCGTTGATAGTGAAGGCGTTAGAAAGAAATCCGTCGACTGCCACTCGTAAAGAACGTTCTCTGAGGAAACATGAGAGCCACGAACAGAACGTTTCAGACATACCATAAGAATGTAGCTTAGCCAACAGCCCATCGTGCCAAACACGGTCGAATGCCTTGGATATGTCAAGAGCAACCGCTCGAGATTCTCCAAAGTGTTCAATTCCGTTGTTCCAGACATGTGTTACATAAGTCAGAAGATCTCCTGTTGATCTATTTTTACGAAAGCCATATTGGTGATCGCTAATAATTCAAGATATTTCAGAAGATGCTGATTGATAGCCTTTTCCATGACTTTCGATATTATTGGAAGCAGTACAATTGGTCGGTAATTATTTCGCAAGATCTTCTTGCCTTTTTTAGGTATCGGCTGAACTGTGGCACATTTCCAGCAGGAAGGAAATATTCCCTTTCTATAGGATAGGTTGAAAAGTCTACAGAAAACTGGTGTTAGTTTCCTCGCACAGTTTTTGAGAACTATGGCAGGTATTCCGTCAGCGCCAGAAGCCTTTTTGGTGTCTAGCTTCATCAAAATACGTTTTATGATACGCTGTCTGAAGACAATATCGGGCATCCTTGACTGCACTATGGGAATAGTAGGTAGTGTTTTTCCTTGGAAATCGACAGTAGAATGTAAAGCAAAGAGTTGAGCCAACAAGTTCGCTTTCTCAACAGGTGTCGTTGCAATAGAATTATCTGGACGTGTGAGTGGTGGTATGGTGGATTTGATAAAATTTTGACTAACTGCCTTAACGACTGACCAAAAGGATCTGGAATTGCCGGGACAAGCGAGAAGTTTGTTTCTAATCCGTTGATGGTGTGCCTCCTTGGTTTCGTCGATAATTTCTTTGCATCTGTTCCTGGCACGAACAAAGGTGTTACGATTTATGGTGTCAGGATCTTCACGCCATTGTCGGTATGCAAGATGTTTAGAAGCAACAGCTTTTTTGCATTTTTGGTCAAACCACGGCTTGCCATTGAAAAGGTATTTCTTCGAAAAAGGGATGTAAGCCTCCATACCGGTCAAAATAACATCGAAAACCTCCCTGGCATAGTCACATGGGTCGTCGGATCGAAAACAAACGTCTAACCAAGGGAAAGTTCGAAAATATTCCATGAGATCCTCCCATACTACTATAAACATATTGATATTCCTAATAAATAAAAAAATAATAAAAGCAAACAAAGGTAATAATAATAAAAAAACAAACAGAAAGAGAGAAAAAAGGAAACATATCACATATAAAGGATTTTGTATCAACCTAATGCTAATACTCAGTATATATCACCACTACACCAAACACTTTATTTTTGCGCTCGACGCGCGTTTCGCTAACCATGTTAGCTTCATCAGGAGCGATGATTGGCTAAAGCTAAACTACAAATCTACCCTATTTATACTTAGCCTAACCCTTGAATTACTCAAGCGGAACTAATGACATAGGCAAGGCCATCAGTTCCGGTCAAGTAACCAGTAGAGAGGACTATAAGGAATAGGCCCTCTGTCTTTATTTAAACTACTTTTACATTTTATGATTTCCATACTTTCGTATGCGTTCAACAATCTCCTATCAGATACATTTTTTATTAATCTTAGATTATCTAATGTTCAGCTTCAAGGGCATGTTCGGCAATGCTAGACTTTTCTGTTCTATTGTATTTTAAGTGTGCTAAGTGTTCTTTAAATCTTGTTTTAATTGACCTTTTAGTTTGCCCAACATACTTTTTTTCCCAATCATTACAACTAATTTCATAAATTCCACTTTTCTCACAATTAGGAATTTTATCTTTGGATTTCCTAAGATATTCCTTAGATTGTCTGATGACTTATAGACTAAGGTGAGGCCTACCTTATTAAATACCTTATTGAGTCCCTTGCTATATTTCGGATTATATGGTATGGAGACATACTTGGTGTTATTTTCTTCGGTGGAATTCTGAATATTAAACCTAAACTTATGTCTATTTGTTACCTTATTTACCAAGTCATCGTCATAACCATTAACTCTAGTTTATATTTCTAATATGATTCCTTTCTTTATTAAAGTTTACTTTATTCGGAGGGAAAGTGACCAAACGATAAACTAAAAAATGTAATGAGGCTAATTTATGTTGTTTGCAATGAAATGAATCATTAGGAATATATCTATCTGTTACTGTGCCCTTCCTATAGATATCAAATTCTAATCTATTATTATTTTTAATAATTAAAATATCTAGAAAAGGCAATTGTCCTTTGTTCTCAACTTCGTAAGTGAATTTAATGGAATTATACCGGCTATTTAATTTAGAAACAAAATCATCAATATTTGCTTTCTCTGTATCAAAAATCGCGAAAATATCATCCACATACCTATACCATACCCTTGGGAAATATTCGAAATCTTGACTGGCTTCGATTTCAAACTTACTCATGAATAAATTGGTTATGAAAGGTGATAAGCAATTACCCATAGCTGTTCCTTCTTTCTGAACATAAAATTGATTGCTATATTGGAAATAATTTTGTTCCATAATGCTAATACCAAATTCGAATGTAATTGTCCATGCAAAATGTTCCATATGATGTTCTCATGTATCGTTTTTGTTTATTTTTAATTTATATGTACATAGTATTTTCAAATGGATAACAGGTAAATCAAAATCAGTAAGATTATTTTTATTAATATTTTTCTTGGGTTTAAAGTTCATGAAATTAAAAGACTTGCTTTATATCATAGTATATATTTGTGACAAAACGTTTCGATCATACATTCTGGTGTTTATCAGTACAGTCAAAAAATTATTGATTTCAGCTTACATGTTATCCATTTAAAATACTATTAAAAATAAACTAAAACGATACATGAGGACATCACATGGAACATATCATCCAAATCTACAATTTAGCAATGAATCAAAAATAAATAAAAAATAGATTTTCTAGATATGACCCTACATCACACAAATAACAAAATCAAGACAGAATGGTATACCTGGTCAGGAAAATATCTTAATTACTACTCTCAACATCCATTTCACCCAAAAATTAAGCGACATAGCATACAAACAAAAAGTAATTTAAAAAACAAAAAAGAAATTCGATTAAAATTAGTTATTTTTTGAAATTAATTAATAAAATATTCAAATCACGAATTGAAAAACTAAAAAATGCCGTACAAACAAAATAAAATGACCAAAATAAAAAGGAAAATTATATAGTTCTACCATATATAAACGGTCTATTAGAAAACCTCCAAACTATGTTCCAGAAACATAATATAAAGACATGCCACAAAAGTTATAACTTATTACATCAAGGCTTCATGATATTAAAAACTAAAACACACAAAAATAAAAAAAAAAAAACATGTTATATATGAGATCCCCTGCAATGACTGCTCGGGTATACACATTGGCTAAACCTCTCAATATCTTTTTAATAAATTAAATTGCCATAAATTTGACAAAAAGCACTCTTTTGATTTTAATAACGTAAAAATATTAAAAACTGAACCAAACCAACATAAACATGAATTTCCAGAGATAATTTATATCAAAAATATTAAAAATGTCATACATGATGAAAAAGGTATCAAAGGCTTGAGCAAAATATATTATCATATCATCTAACAATATTAATTCAAGACAAAATTACATGATGCTATATCAGTATATAACAAAACAAAATAAACCCATGGCTATACTACCATAAATACATTGATATTCCTAATAAATAAAAAAAATATAAAACCAAACGGTTAAGGGCAAGTTGGAGTTGTGCAATTAGTGTTCCGTACGTTGATTGCTTTTAAAATAAAAAACGATACATGAGAACATCACATGGAACATTTTGCATTACATTTAAATTTGGTATTAGCATTAAGTTGATACAAAATTCTTTATATGTAATATGTTTCTTTTTTTTAGTGTTCCGTACAGAATACTTCGGTGTCTGTCTCTCCGTCTGTCTGTCTGTCACACCCAATTTTCTCCGAAACTATTTAACATAGAAAGTTGCAATTTAGTACTAATATAGGAATTAAGGGCCTCATCAGAGACGTGTAGTTTTGAAAGTTAAACTTTGACTTAAGGGGTTAGTTTTGAGGGGTGAAATCGAAAGTGGAAAAAAAATTACCAGATCATCGAGTGGGGTATCAAATGAAAGCTTGTAAAAACACGATTTAAAAAATATATGTAACTAGCCGGGCCCGCGGCTCCGCTCGCGTGGACTTGATTCACTACTATCGTCACTGCTTATTCCTTATGTTACCCAACGTAATAAAATATCTCCCATTATTTCTCCTTATCTCCCATTATTTCTCCTTATCTCCCATTATCTCACCTTATTTCCCATTATCTAGGCTTACCTCGACTTATCTCCCATTATTTCTCCTTATCTCCCCATTATTTCTCCTTATCTCCCATTATCTCACCATAACTCCCATTATCTAGACTTATCTCTGCTTATCTCCCATTATCTTTCCTTATCTCCCATTATTTATACTTATCTCCCATTATCTCACCTTATCTCCCATTATCGAGGCTTATCTCGACTTATCTCCTATTATTTCTCCTTATCTCTCATTATCTCACCTTATCTCCATTATCTTATATCGAATTATATAGAAATATGTATAAATTTATAAAAACACGTAAATCGGATAAGTGGTTCTCGAGTGATAAGCGCACTAACGGACAGACAGACAGAGAGACGTTGCATTTTATATATATATATATATATATATATATATATATATATATATATATATATATATATATATATATAGTATTCTTTGCTACATGATATTGTTCCATATTTAATACTTTAGGAAGTGTATTGCAAGAGAACGCGCTAGCGGCAAACTTGTCTCCGACTTGATTCACTATTATCGTCACTGCTTATTCCTTATGTCACCTAATAAAATATATCCTATAACCTGGCCAGAGAACATACGTATGTTTAAAAAAAAAGCACGTAAATCGGATAAGTGGTTCTCCAGTGATAAGCACACTAACAGACGGACGGACAGACAGACAGACGGACAGAGAGACATTGCATTTTATATATATTATAGATATTCTCTGCTACATAATATTGTTCCATATTTAATGGTTTGGACTGTGTATTGCAAGAGCACGCGCTAGCGGCAAACGTTGTCAGACTTCATTTACTATTATTGTCACTGCTTATTCCTTATGCTACCTATCGTAATAAAATATAGCCTATAACCTGGCCGGAGAACATATGTATGTTTTAAAAAAAGTACGAGAATCGGATAAGTGGTTCTCCAGTGATAAGTACATTAACGGACAGACAGACAGACAGACAGACAGACAGAGATACGTTGCATTTTATATATATTATAGATGTAATAAAATATATACCTATAACCTGGTCAGAGAACATATGTATGAATTTAAAAAATCACGTAAATCGGATAAGTGGTTCTCGAGGGATAAGCGCATTAACGGACAGACAGACAGACAGACAAACATTGCATTTTATATATATATTATAGATATAGATTATTATTATTATTATATAACCTGGCCAAAGAATATATGTATGAATTGACAAGTAAATCGGATAAGTGGTTCCCGAGTGATAAACGCACCAATGGACAGACAGACAGAGAGACAGTGCATTTTATATATATTATAGATTATAGACATTCTTTGCTACATAATATTGTTCCATATTTAATGGTTTAGGCTGTGTATTGCAAAGGCACGCGCTAGCGGCAAACTTATTTCCGACATCATTCACTATTTTACGTCACTGCTCATTCCTTATGCTACCTATCGTAATAAAATATAGCCTATAACCTGGCCAGAGAACATATGTATGTTTTAAAAAAAAAGTACGTAAATCGGATAAGTGGTTCTTCAGTGATAGGCGCACTAACGGACAGACAGACAGACAGAGAGACGTTGCATTTTATATATATTATAGATGTAATACTTCCGTAACTTTTCTTTGTATTATTTTTAAAAAATCGCGAAAAATTGCCCCCCCTTATCTCGAAAAGTACTTTTGAAAAAATTCTGGAATATTCTCCATAGGGTGTGTTTTGTGAAGTTATTGACCATTTTATACCTCCGTAACAAAAAATATCATTCAAACTTATTTCCGACATCATTCACTATTTTACGTCACTGCTCATTCCTTATGCTACCTATCGTAATAAAATATAGCCTATAACCTGGCCAGAGAACATATGTATGTTTTAAAAAAAAAGTACGTAAATCGGATAAGTGGTTCTTCAGTGATAGGCGCACTAACGGACAGACAGACAGACAGAGAGACGTTGCATTTTATGTATATTATAGATGTAATACTTCCGTAACTTTTCTTTGTATTATTTTTAAAAAATCGCGAAAAATTGCCCCCCCTTATCTCGAAAAGTACTTTTGAAAAAATTCTGGAATATTCTCCATAGGGTGTGTTTTGTGAAGTTATTGACCATTTTATACCTCCGTAACAAAAATTTTCATTTTAAAAGCAATCAACGTACGGAACACTAACTGCGCAAGTCCAACTTGCACTTGACCGATTATTTCTCCTTCCCTTTGTTTTTTTTATATCTTTTTATTGTTATTATCTTTGTTTGGTTCAATTTTTTTATTTATTGGGAATATCAATGTATTTATGGTAGTATAGCCATGAGTTTAATTTGTGTTGTTATATGTTGGTGTAGCATCAAGTAATTTTGTCTTGAATTAATATTATGAGATGATATTATAATATATTTTTTGCTCAAGCCTTTGATATCTTTTTTCATCACTTATGGCATTTTTGTTATTTTTGATACGACTATAAATCTTTTGTAGAAATTCCTGTTTATGTTGGTTTGGTTCAGTTTTTAATATTTATACATTATTAAAATCAAAAGAGTGTTTCTTTATGTTTTCGTGATTGCTCAACGCTGTCTTATTTTTTTTTGTCAAATTGAATTTATTAAAAAGATATAGAGAGGCCTGACCAACATATATACCCGAGTAGTCGTTGCAGGGAATTTTATATAAAACATGTGTTTTTTTTTTATTTTTGTGAGTTTTAGTTTTTAATATCATGAAGCCTTGATGTAATAACTTATTACACACACAAAATAACTTTTTTGGCATATCTTTATATTATGTTTTTTGGAACCTAATTTGGAAGATTTCTGATAGACCGTTTATAAATGGTAGAACTAGATAGTTTTCCCTTTTATTTTGGTTATTTTGTTTAGTTTATGTCGCATTTTTTAGTTTTTCAATTCGTGATTTGAATATTATTTATTAATTAATTTCAAAAGGTAACTGCTTTCAATAAAATTTCTTTTCTGCTTTTTGAATTGCTTTTTGTTTGTATTCCATGTCCCTTAATTTTTGGGTCAAATGGATGTTGAGTGTAGTAATTCTGTTTTGACTTTGTTCTTTTTGTGATGTAGGGTCATATCTAGAAAATTTATTTTTTTGTTCGTTTCTGATTCAAAGCTAAATTGTAAATTTTTTATGAAATGTTCCATGTGATGTTCTCATGTAACGTTTTAGTTTATTTTTAATTTATATGTGTATAGTATTTTAAAATGGAAAACAGATAAACCAAAATCAATAATATCATATAGAATGAATACAATGTAAATAGGGGCAATACAGCATAACTCAAAAAAAAAATGTTTGACTGTAGATTAAAGAACTGACGAAGACCAGATTGTATGGTCGAAACGTTTTGTCACAAATATATACTACTTCATGAACAATAAACTTAAGAAAAATATTAAAAGAATATAGTTGTTACATGTTCAAAAAAAGGGAAAAAAGTATATATATATATATATATATATATATATATATATATATATATATATATATATATATGTATATATATATATATATATATATATATATATATATATTATATATATATATATATATATATATAATAGCGGCACGTGTGCGATTCACGTTATTTTTGAATAGGTGTAAATTGTACTCGGTGGGAAATACAGCCCTGGGCAAATTATTCCAAAGGGATGATGTTCTCCATATAAAGTGTTTTTGGAGATGTTTATTTATAGACGCATGTAAAAACCAATGGATAAGAAGTACAAATATAAAATTTTAATGAATGGGGTTTACAAGAGGGGACATATTGTATAAATAAAAATATATTTTAACTTAAGCCTAATTCGGTTTCACTATCACTGTCATTAGCTGAAGAAATTATCAGTGATTTTATATTATTTACATAAATATATGAATCTTCAACTTTAACAACGTGCTGAATGGAATTCTTCCAGCTTTCACAAGGTATATCATTCATTTTTTTTTTACTAATTCAACCACTGACACGCTTAAAGTAGGAGAAACATTTTGTGCCCTTATTTTTGATTTAACTTGATGCCAAATATGTTCAATTGAATTAAATACACAATAATATGGAGGAAGCCGCAAAACAGTAGGTCCCATTTTCTCAGCCATACTATCAAAAACATATTTCTTTTTCAAGTCATTCAAAACTTCCAAACGATCACTTTTTTTGTAACTAAAGTCAAAATAAATGTCATTTTCTAATATATATTTCTGTATTTCCGGTTTGGTGTTGGCTGCATTAGGAACCTTATTTAGTCGGCGACTATGGTAACTTGCATTGTCCATAGCTATAACACTCTGTTCGGGAACATTTGGCAAAAGTGAATTTTGAAACCAATTTTCAATAAGTTCTGCGGTCGTGACTTCATGACAGTCCAAACTAGAATCTTTTATGTTTTTTGCAGATAATAGTGGACAATTTGAATCCCAGCTCTTTTCAAATCCAGCATGCAAAATGGTTATTAGTTTACCTTTAGTTGAAGGTGCGTTAATTTGACATTTTGTACTGCTGTTTCTTCAAGGTAACTTATTGGACAATTCTCTGATCGATACTTTTTAATTTCTTGTAAATAAGTATGTCGCAAGATTCGTAATATTTGTGACTTCGCCACTACTTGCCTTTTGTTGATTTTTCGGAACGTGAATCCCATTCTTAAGAGAATTCTGTGAAGGGTTGATCGGCCATAATGTATATTGCCCCGTCCTGCACCAGTCTTAATTTTATTTTGTCTAGTGTCGGCACCAACTGCTCTTCATACATAGAATATATTTTTCTCCTGACGACGTCTTTTTCACAATCGTCTACATGATGCATTTGAAAATCTTTCCGCTTTTTCCTGTTTCTGAGTGATGGTTTTCCTACAATACCCTTAATCGTAGAAATTGGGGTTTTTGTTAGTTCACTAGTTTCTTGCAAAGCAATTTAATTATGCAAATTTCTTTTTACCAACCTGTCGTAAACATTTTTCACTATTTGTTTAGCGTCCAGTGATAAATGTTTTCTCTTGCGATAGCCACTATTGCAATTTTCCCACGGACGCCACGTAATTAAAATAGAACCGTTACGTTGTAAGTTGTAAGTAAAACTAAAAATAAAAATAATAAAAAGTATCTTTCGAATCTTAATGGGGACCTGTGGTCATTAGGCATATATTATTAGATACTTAAAGGGCTCCAAACCGGGTTGCCAGGTAGTAATATATAGGTAAAAATAGATCCAATATGACTGCAGGTGCAAGTGAGGGTGGTATACAAAGCAGGTAAAATAAAAATACGTTTATAGTAATGCCTGGCAACTATGCACAAAACCTTAATAGGGTCGTTTATTGCCCTATTGAAAAAGCAAAAAGGCAGGATCTTATATCTTGGGATTTACTATATATATATATATATATATATATATATATATATATATATATATATATATATATATATATATATATAATAAATAAGTGTAATAACGTACCTCCACAAAATAGTGATTCTTGAACACACCACTTAGCAGTAAGTACTTTAATGTTATGAATAAAATACGAGTTGTTCTTTGATTTGGATCTCAAAAATACTGATAATTTACTATAATTGTAGCCCTGAGGAAGAAAATGAAATATTTTCGAAAGACTGGCCTAGCTAAAAAGGTATTAAAAACTCTTTAGTTCTTTCCCAAAGACCGCTTACCTCAAGAACAAATAACTGGTGTTTAACTAGTCAGTCAAGGCTACCCTTCTCCTATATACATATATATGTATATATATATATATATATATATATATATATATATATATATATATATATATATATATATATATATATATATACGAGTATATATGTTTTATTTGCAAAACCCGTTATTTCCTTGATGTTGATTGAAGTCCAAATGAACCTCAACAAATATTCAACTGACGCAAAGTATGAAGACACAATCTGGTCTAGATTAAAGCTTACGTTATGCAGTTTTGAATTTTGAGTGGCATATTAAGAAACTGTGGTAATTTGGGCTCAATACCCACCCAAATCTGAAAATTTCAGAAAAACTTAAGTAAAAATGTAATTCTCCAATATCACTAAAAGTTTTCTCTGATAATCTTATTCTACCATAAAAAACCTATAACTTTTGTAAGAAAAGTTTTTTTTATGGCCTCAATTTTCGAAGATATTTATTTATCACAGCGCATCTGCCATATTTTGGATATTCAACAATTTTTTACTCGAAAACTAAAACTTTTAGAGAAATTATGTAAGAGATAAAAAATACTTGTTTTTATTTGTAAAATCACCACGAATTTTTTCAGAATTTTTGAAGCACTTTCGTTATTTTTTACGTTTTTTTCGTTCTAAAAAATTTGCGGGTGCATATAGGTCAAAATAATAAATCGTTAAAAAGTGCTTCAAAAATTCTAAAAAAATTCATGGTGATTTCAGGAATAAGAACAAGTATTTCTTGTCTCTTTCATAACACAGGCCAACAAAAAAAATATTTGTAAAAACTTTTTAAACCAATACATCTAAGTGTTAAATATTTTTGGATTCGATTGGAGATCGATTAAATAGGGAAAATAGGGAAAATTAAATAATTAAATTCTAAACAATTAAATTAAATAAAAAAATTGAAAAAATAAATAGATGTTCAAGATTCCAATAAATGTTTTTCTTTCAGCCTAGAACCAAGCATTTCTGCTTTTTCCTTAGTTAAAGTCAAATCTCTCATTAAATCATTTAACTCAGCTTGGGTAAACAAACTGTGGTTTTAAATTTTCTAGAGACCATTGAAACTCATCATCATCCGGTCGACTTTCATTAAATTCGGGACTGGACTGTAAAACGTCATCAATAGACTGAGGTGGCTCAGGGATAGGAAGTCTTGGTCCATGTTCTACCGGCCGATTAGCTGAAGTAAAGTTAGGATAGAGAATTATTTTCTTATTTTTAGAGTTATATCCAGAAACATCAACGCTACAAAAAATAACAATCATTTGAATGATTTTCTTGCTCTCTCCTTACCATGGGTACTGCAAATCTAAAAGCTTTCATTTCTTTCTTATACCACTTCCTAAGATCCTCGACACAAACATAACATATTTTGGTAGGAGCCCAACATTTTTCTTGATTACCCATTTCGACACCAAAATATGCAAAGTATACTTTTTTTACAAAGTCGGTAATGTTTCTTTGATGTTTTTTAACTACAAACTCACCACATATATATCAAAAAGTGTTGGGATAGTTTTTACAACCACGATTAGCCATACTTTGAGTGTGAATTAAAGCACATGGATTAAACACTGCAATACGAGATTATATTAACTGGAAGAAAACAAACAGCTGTGACATTTATCGTAACTGCCAACCTAATAATATTTGATTTTACTGCCAACCTTATGAAATTCTGATTTTATTTTCAACCTAATAACATTCGAATGATAAAAAATAAACTTTTCACATTTTGAATATTAAAATGTGAAAAATTGGTGGGTAATACGACTTTTTTATTATTATTTTCGGACTCAACACACCAAAAACATAGGAATCAGGTAAAATTATTAAAAAAGTTGTTTCATCGTTGGCCTGTGTAATTTTTCTAGAAGTTCTAATTTTCGAGTAAAAAGTTGTTGAATATCCAAAATATGGCAAGTACGCTGTGAAAAATAATTCCGAAAGTTGAGGCTATAAAAAAAACTTTTCCTAGAAAAGTTGTAGGCTTTTTGGGGTAGAATAAGATTATTAGAGAAAACTTTTGGTTATATTAGGAAATTACTTTTTTATTTTAGTTTTTCTGAAATTTTTTGAAATCCATTTTCAGATTTGGGTCGGTATTGGGCAAAAATCAGTACAATTTCTTAATATCAAGTCAAAAAAAAAACTACATATCATAAGCTTTAATCTGGACCAGATTGTGTCCTCATAAATTGCGTCAATTTATGGACTAATGGGGAGTCCGATTGAAGAAGAATGACATATATATATATATATATATATATATATATATATATATATATATATATATATATCCATTTTCAGATTTGGGTCGGTATTGGGCAAAAATCAGTACAATTTCTTAATATCAAGTCAAAAAAAAAACTACATATCATAAGCTTTAATCTCCACCAGATTGTGTCCTCATAAATTGCGTCAATTTATGGACTAATGGGGAGTCCGATTGAAGAAGAATGACTCTATATATATATATATATATATATATATATATATATATATATATATATTTATATATATATATATATATATATATATATATATATATATATATATATATATATATATATATATATATATATATAGATATATGTATGTATATATATATATATATATATATATATATATATATATATATATATATATATATATATACTCGTATATGTATATAAAATAAAAACAGAGAGCAAAATTTGAAGTATCACAAAAATTTTTTCCCAAGATGAAATTAATTGGGGAACTCCGCAATAGGCATAACAGATTAAATTCATATTCCTAAGTAAAATTTCGGAATATGGTTTGTTACTTGATTGGTCACTACAACAGAAAGTCGAGAAATTTGCACATGCAAAATGACCAACAAAGATCCCATGAATGCTATATTCCATGCCTCTCCTCCTACGACTATAGTTTCTGAGCCTATACTCTTCATCAGGTAGGGTTAAGGCAACGGTATTGATCGTGAAGATCCGAGTACCGTGAAGAGTCAAGTTGGAATGACTCTCGCAGGCTTATAGCAATCATGGTACCTTAAATAAACGAGATACTACTCGTTGGGCAAGATACAGACCCTTGCGCCATCTGTTGAGATTTTCGAACTTCGAAAAACTGCTCAACTATGAAGAGTATAGGCTCAGAAACTATAGTCGTAGGAGGAAAGGCATGGAATATAGCATTCATGGGATCTTTGTTGGTCATTTTGCATGTGCAAATTTCTCGACTTTCTGGCATAACAGATGTTCACACAATGTTCATTTAGCCTATATTTCGGTCCTTGGTTGGGACCTTCATCAGGGCACAAACTGAAAAGAGAGAATGAAGCTACTAAATGAAAGAGTTTGGGCACTGAGAGAGATTATTCATTATTTTCCTCTTAATTAATTGCTGTAAAAAAGTATAATAATAAACAAAAAACTATTCACATGAGAAGTGCGACTTTAAGTTAACATGAATGACCGTAAATAAAATAAAAATGACAAACAAATAGATAAATCAATCACTATTCACTAATTATTTCCAATGTCACATGCAGTTTATTCTCACATTCCCACTAATGTCGTTCTCTCAACAACATACTTCATAGTTGTCACTAACTTCATTATCTGTCTTTGCCTTGTTTTGTATCTTCGTCTAACAAGTAATTCCCCTTTGTGCCTTTTCAACTTTTTTACACAATTTTTTCGTATTCTAGTGACTTCAATCATTTTATCTCTCTACTCTTACTTGTTTACATATATCTAATCCATTTCCGATACTTCTTCTTGTCGCCTACACTCTTTCCCCTATCTTTCAGTATATCTTATTTCCTATAATTTTTAATTTTTCTACCAATTTCACCCCTATGTCCCTATGCTGGTTCTCCTCTTTTATCCCTCTTAATTAAAGAAATACATATGATTTTATTACTATGTCTCCTCCACTTCATTACATCCATTTCTAATTATTTTACTTCGTGGCTCAGCATCTTCATAGGCACCAAATTTCTTTCCCTAATATTTCTTTCTCTCTCTCGCTCTCTCCTATTTTTCCATCTCGCCATCTTTGTCTCTCGCAACTTTGTCTTCCTTACTCTGAATTAGAGTGTCACTATCCACTTCAAATTTTCATACCTTATTTATGTATTTTCAATTTATATCTTTCCACATTACCAATGCTCAAAATTGACGGTATATATATTTTTTAAGTTACCAGTTTTGTTCTTGGTTGTTTCTATTATCTGTTTCCTGCCAGTGGGGATGATCCCTCACTGTCAGATGGATGTTTTCTGTCAACTGTGTGTCAATTATGTTCTGCACTTGCCGCTAACATGTAATAATTTATAGTAAAGCAATTTGAATAGTTTTCAGCATTCAAGCTTTTCAATGATATCTTTGTTGTAAATGCATAATTTGTTAGAGTATAGTGATTTGTTTGTCACCTTTGTTATAAGTTATTTACGACCATTCACGTTAACTTAATGTCGCACTTCTCATGTGAGTAGTTTTTTGTCTACTTTTCTACAGCAATTAATTAAGAGGAAAATAATGAATAATCTCTCTCTCAATGGCCAAACTCTTTTATTTAGTAGTTTCATTCTCTCTTTTCAGTTTATGCCTTGATGAAGGTCCCAACCAAGGACCGAAATGTAGGCTAAATGAACATTGCGTGAACATCTGTTATGCCCTTTGCCGAGTTCCCCAATTAATTTCATCTTGGGAATATATATATATATATATATATATATATATATATATATATATATATATATTTGTATAGATGCATGAAAACAACATTTACAACGATAACGATTAAAGCATAGCCGAAACTAGGTTATTTTGCAATAGAATTTATGTCATACATCTTTGAAAATGCATATATATATTTAAAAATGCATTGGTTTGAATAATCTCCAACAGAATATTTTGTTTTCAATATATTCAATACATTACATGGATGAAATTTGACAGTTTGATAGAACTATGAATATTTTAACCGCCGTATAATATTGTATAAACAATATTTATCATAAAAATCGGTTTCCTTGGTGTACGAGTAAAGATAAAATAGAAATAACGCTTCAAAACGTATTTTAGGAGAATTATTAATTTACTTCACTATTTTTGTATCTTTTAAGTAATAATGAAAAAAAACAGTTACGACACTTAGTCAGTACTTCATTTGCAAGATTTAGTTTAAAAATTAGAACTGAATTTAACTTTATCACACTAAAAAATAGCTTAATCTAAACCCTACAATGATATTTTAATAGGGACTTTATAGAGAATATTAATCAGAAAAAAAGTTAAGAACAGAAAGAGTTTCAGAAATATTTACAACTGAAATAGTCCATTTCTCTCTATAAGGTGTTCGTTTTAAAATCGAAAAAATTAAAAAATAACACAAATTTCAGATTTTTCGACACAAAAACCCTAAAAATAACGTGTAAAAAGATATATATGAAGCAACCATCTAACTCCCTCCAGTATCTCATTAACACCTTTCATCTTTAACTAATTGAAAATAATAAAAAGTAACACAATTTTCAGATTCCTCCACCTCAAGATCCTTAAAAAAGACCAATAATACGATTTATACGAAGCACCGCTTCTAAAACCCTCCTACCTTATTAATCCGTCTCATGTTTGACATACAAATAATACAATTCTTAGACTCAACTTTTTATAAATAATTGATATGGTTTGTTGTTTCCTCAAATAAATTCATGAATTCGGGGATGCCCATATAAATTAATCCTTTGTCCAGGAAGAGCTAGGGCGAGCTTGTCGTGGTTTATTAATATTCTGAGTTTCTTTTTTACTTTGCAATACTTTTTTGTTCAGTCCTTCCGTTTTTCCCTGTCTATCAGCATTTTGTTCATATTTTTCATCGTTTTCCCCTTGCTTTTCCTATCTCTTCAATGCCCTTCATCCATATAGACTATACTTTTTAATTAAAATTGTATGTCCCTTTCCTATTTTCTTTGTTTCGCTGATTCCTAAAATGTGTATATCATATGCCTCTATTTCCTTTACAATTTCTGGTTCTTTGCCAGTTAGGGACATTATATTCCATATTGCTATTTTTGTACTTTTCTCTCTATCATTATCTTCTTTTCCTATGCTATTCGTTTTTTCCTGTATTTTCTTGTTTTGGCTATTTCGAGATTTCATTGTCGTTTCCTTAATTATTGTACTGTTTTTTCCTGTCCACTTATTCTTCTCGTTTCCTAATCGTTTTTTGCATGCTTCCTAGTGTTTGTTATATTTCTTATCACTTTGTATGTCCTTTTTTCTTCCTCCTTCTTCCTTGTCTCATTGGGTGATCTTTCGCTAACAGTTCTTGTTCATGTGATTCATTTCCCGGTTCCCCATTTTCAGTTTATTATACATTAATGTCACTTCATGTCCCTGTTCTCTTGCTACTTTCATATATCTTATTAATCCTCTTCTCTGATTTTGTACCTATTTCGGGAAGACTTCGTTAATATATATTTCTGTTCCTCTTAGCTTACTGTTTCTTTTAAGAATTTTCATTTTTTCATTTCCACGTATTTACTTCTATTAGTGTAGGCCCTTTGTTATTTTCTCTTTCCTTCCCTATTCGTCTCATTTCTGTTATGCCATTCTCTAATTCTATTTTCATTTGTAGTTTATTAAAAACATCTCTCACCTTATCTTTAATTTGCTCTTCGTCTTCATTCCTTACTTCCTCTATGCTCTGTATGACTACCCTCCTTTTTCTTATCTCCCTCTCCAGCAGCTCTATTCTAGTTCCTTGTGTCTTTGTTGATTCCTTCAGTATTAGATTTTCAGCTTTATATTCTCATTTTCTTTCTTAAGTCTTCCCATCTCTTCTTGTATATTGTCGCTCTTGTTTTCCATGCTAATATTCCCCTTTTGCGTCGAGTCTCTCAAGAATTTCTTTTAATGCTCCTTTCATTTTCCTTTAGCCGTCCCTGTGCTTTTCGCTGTTGCAGGCGATAAGATTCACTGCTCCGATCGACCAGTCGAAAGCAATGACCTTCTCCCGCACAGCTGATTGTTAACCTACTGTATGTCGCAAGGTGTTTATTATATTTTATTATATTTTGTTGCTTTCCTTACTGTATTTTCTTTCAGATATTATGCATACCTTTTCCTCTCGTAATAATTAGACTCTCTCCTGAATTTTTGACTCTTCTTTTTACTAGAAATTCACTTTTCTCACTCAGAGTTATTTACACGTTTCTTTCACTCTCATTATTAAGATTTAAAAAAGAAAATTAATAAATATTAAAAATTGTCGGAGTAATATTGGAGGCCGTGTCTGAAAACATAGTTTCGGGTGATAAAAAGTGAACTTCGTACTGTATACCTTCTTCCTCTTGCATCTTGGAGTTATTTATAGTGCTCTGTTTTTCGTTTTTTTCGATTAACTCTGGCTTCTTTTGTGGATTGAATTGATTTTATCCTCGCGTGTTTCAAACGATTAGCATCCTCTTTCGACAGTAATTATATTATTTGTAAATAACTGGTAGCTCCATCGTTATACTTTTAAACTGAGTCTCAGACTCCATTATTGCAGTTGTAGGATGACCTCGCTTCTTCTTCGGACAAATATGTCGTTGATCTATTTTTACTTTGAGGTCAATGAAATGAACATTTTTAAAATTTGCGAGAAAATACATTACTGTGCACTTCAAAAGACGACTACTCAACTTACTCAACTAATGTTAGAATAATAAACTCCACTAATGGATGCAAAATTCTAACGACTTTATTTTCAAAAAAAAACCGGTTGACAAAAGAAATCCGAAACGTAGCTGCCAAAAGACGCGGCATTAAGACAGGAAGCGGTCTCAATCCGACGCCAGGTTATATTTAATGCTACAACTTTGTAGTGGAATGAAATTTCCTTAAATTTTTTTTTTGAATCATTCTTAAAAGTATAGAGAATTAAAAACCTGTAAAAAAAATCGAATTTTCAAAATTCGAGATATACGTAAAAAATCTTCTAAAAATACACAAACTTCTTTTCCCGTCTATTGTTTTTCGATTTCATCTGTAAAACAATCTGCTGTTTTATCCCATAAACAGGGATTATTTTTCACAAGTTCTATTGATGCAAAGCGTCGTGTTTGAACAATTTACTCACTTCCACAATCACATAAATTAAAAAAAAACTGCACTGGTCGCGATGAGCACTACAGTCAAAATAGAACCACCTTTTCGGCGCCGAACAGTGTAGACCGGTGTGGACAAACGAGCACAAGGAAACACTGAAAGCGGCTAATTGCTTTCGACTAGTGGTCTCGAACCTACCGATTTTTCGGTATTTCAACCGACATGGGGTCTGTCCTACCGAAATACCGAAATTTAACGATTTTTCCACGATTTCTGAGAATACAAGGAAATTCTCTCTATTTTTTTTACCGATTTTACATTTCCAGAGTTGGCAACCCTTTTCGTTTATGTTTTTACGGGAAATCCCTGGATTGTATGATAAATAGTTATTGCAGAATGTTTCCGATAACTTTTGGGGAATACCCTTGTGTCCTACAACTCATAACTCGATGTTTTTAGGAGATCCCCTGAGTTAATTCGCTTGTCTATATAAACTGACGAAATTCCCATTGAAGTAATCAAACTTATAGCAGAAGAAAATATAGGACAAATTGCAAAACTGTTTAATCTAATATACAGCACAGGCACTATACCAGAAGAATGGTTAAAATCAACATTCATCACAATCCCCAAAAAATCACATCCCAAAAAGTGTAGTGATTACCGCTTAATCAGCTTAATGAGTCACCTCTTAAATGTTTTTCTACGGATCATCCATTCCAGAATTCGTACAAAATGTGAGTTCGATCTAGATAATAGTCAGATGGGGTTCAGAAATGCATTCGGGACGCGCGAAGCCTTGTTCGGTGTCAATGTGCTCTAGCAGAAATGTCGGGATCAGCGTAAGGATGTGTTCGTCTGCTTTATCGACTATGAGAAGGCTTTCGATAAGGTTAGACACGACAAACTAATATCAATACTACAACAACTACAGCTGGATGACAGGGACATTCGAATAATTGAAAACCTATACTAGGGACAAACAGCCGAAGTCCGCATAGGAGAGTTGAAAACAAATAACATAAAAATTAAGCGCGGGGGCCGATAGGGCTGTGTCCTGTCTCCACTCTTGTTCAACCTATACTCGGAGAGGATTTTCAGGGAAGCATTAGAGGATGTGGAGCTGGGTGTTAAGGTTAATGGGGTTGTGCTGAGCACAATAAGATATGCTGATGACACCCTCATTATGTGCGATAGACTGGACGGTCTGCAATCTATGGTAAACAGAATTGATGAGGCTGGACGGGGTTTGGGCCTGAATGTCAACGTTGGCAAAACCAAGTTTATGGTATTTAGTCGAAGCCAATATGATGATGCGAAGCTGACACTCAACAACTCACCGATAGAGCGGGTTCATAAATTTAAATATCTTGGAAGTATAATAACAGATGACTTGGATCCCGACATAGAGATAAGATGCAGAATTGAAACAGCTCGTACAACTTTCAGAAAAATGAGCACACTTCTATGCAATGACAATTTGAACCTCAAACTGAGGCAACGGATGGCCAAATGCTATATCTGGTCAGGGTTGTTGCATGGAGTGGAGTGCTGGACCATAAAAATAAGCACATTGAACCGACTGGAAGCTTTTGAAATGTGGATCCACCGTAGAATGCTTCGAATACCGTGGACTGACTTGCTGACAAATGAGGAAGTCTTGCGTAGAGCAAACTCTGAAAGACTGTTGATCAATACTATAAAATGTCGCAAAATTGCTTATCTCGGACATATACTACGTGGAGAAAAGTACGGTCTTCTTCAGCTCATCATGAAAGGAAAAATTGAGGGAAGGCGCGGAGTTGGTAGAAAACAAATGTCCTGGCTAAAGAACATCAGAGAGTGGATAGGAATCCAAAGCGCTGGAGATCTTTTTAGATTGGCCGAAGACAGACGAGCACTCTCCATAGTGATCGCCAACGTCCGGGCGACCGGATATGGCACATGAAGAAGATATAAACAAGAATTCGGACTTTATTGTTTCATTAATTTTCATTATTTAGAAGAGAAACTTTCTCCGAGTTACTAATAGTGTCTACTAGTAGTTTCTACCAAAAATAATATTATAATACCAAGTCAAAATGTCGTCAGACGCGCGAGTACAAAAAGAAAAAAAATACCTAAATTTTATAGAAAAGAATGGGAAGAAGAATTTTCAGGCTGGCTGCAAGAAAGTCGTAAAAGCGCAAACTATGCCTACTGTAAAATTTGTAATAGGTATATTAATATTACATCAGGGAAAGACGCTCTTAGGAAACACAATTCTTCACAAGCACACTCGAGGTCATCAAAGAATATAAATCACAATGAAAGATATCATCATTTAACTGGATGGTTTTGGCCGATACTTGGTGGAGATCCATTAAGCTTAAGTTAAGTGAACAGTAAAACAACAATTTTTTCGTTTACTGGTAAACTCCACATTAATTTTAATATATCAACATGTTTCGCTATCACTGTAGCTTTATCTTGATAAAGCTACAGTGATAGCGAAACATGTTGATATACATATATGTGGAGTTTACCAGTAAACGAAAAAATTGTTGTTTTACTGTTCACTTAACTTAATATCATCATTTACTGTGACAAGAACTAAAAACCTCATATACAAGTTAAACAAGGTAAAAATATTTCATTATTTTTTACTAAGTACCAGTACATTGTTATATTATTTTGTATTTTGTCGGTGTGTCTTTTTTTAATTCCTTTCTATATTTTTAGGTGAAGTATGATTAGCCTCGTTTGTTGTTGAACATAATCTACCATTCACCATTATGGGGAACCTACCCAAACTGATACAGTCTGTTTGTCCCGATTCAAAAATTGCAGGGAAAGTAAAATGTTCGACGACGAAAACTCAAGCCATATGCGTGCGCCTCTGCGATATGCGAAAGAGCATCGCATCTGTGATTGTTTTTAAACTCTTATTCCCTTAGAGGCTGCTAATGCAGTACCCTTATTTGAATATATTGTAAACTTTTTTACAAGCGCTGATACTCCATATAAAATAATCTAATAGGTTTTGCATCTGATGGAGCAAACATAGTGATGGGGCGTAATAATTCTGTTGTGACATTGCTGCAAAACGAAATTCCCAATATTTATATACTTAAGTGCACATGCCATTCGTTTCATCTCATTTAAGGGACATTTACATTTACTTTTCTTCTAGTCCAAAAAGAGTTGCAGAGTTTAAAGATTTTCAAATTTTTTGTAACTTGAAAGTACATAAAATACTTCACCCCTCTCAGACATGCTAGTTATCAGTACATGTAGCAGTAAAAAGAGTATTGGAACAATTTTCTGCTCTAAAACTATTTTTCATAGACGAAGTATCTAATAATGATCATCCTTTAGCTGCAGAAAAATATATTATAGAAGCTTCAAGATAACACTACATTGCTATATCTTGGAATTTTTAGATTTTGTGTTATCATTATTTAACGATTTGAACATAGAACTGCAGGCAGAACGCCCGAAATTCATATTTTATATGAAAAAATAAGTCAACATTAAGAACTTTTTTTGATTGCTTTTTAAAAAAAGAATATTTAACAAGTACTCCAATCGAAAATGTTAATTTTAAAAATCCTAGACATTTTAAGGATATCGATGCCGTATACACTACTTAGTAATTCAGATTTAAGCACAGATCAAGTAAATTTGTTTAAACGCAGATCCCTAGATTTTTATATCGAAGCTTGCAAGCAAATAACTGTGCGGTTTCCATTGAAAAATAATCCAATAAAAGGTTTAGACATAATTGAACCAACGAATGTTGAAAGTGGCAAAACTGCTTCGATAATTCCTGTTAGTAGACTCTTTCCCAATATTGTTCAGGACAATGATTTCCAATAAATAGATATATTTTTTTTTTATTTATTTATTTATTCACCAATTTGAAAATACAATACACACTTAATATTAAAAAACAACAATGAAGGTATTTATATAGTGTAAATTACTTTGATATAAAATGCACCTAGATGAAAAAGACATCTGTATGTGCATAAACTTACAAATTTTGAGTAAAATTAAATTAAGATAATATTATGTACAATCCCAAATTACAACACGATACAAATTTAAAACTAAAAACTAGAGAAACTAAAACTAAAGAAAAAAGAACTAAAATCAAAGATAAAAGAAAGAGACAATACACATATATATACATAAAAGAAATTCCTTCCTTCTCCCCTCATGAGATAGTTCTGGCACCATCCCATTCTGTTTATAAACCCTTCAAATTGGAAGCTATTTTCGAAAACAAACCCGTTACATTTTCTGATGAATTTATTTTTATTCTGTTCTTTTCGTATTTCAATAGGGAGAAAATTGTATAATTTAGGCCCAATATAATTCAAATATCTCAGATGTAAATTGTTGTGGCTTTGAGGCACTTTCAAATGTTGAAGTGTTTTTGTTCGAGTGTCGTACTTATGTGCTATATGTAATTGAGCATCTTTATGAGTGTGTATATAGGCACAAATCGCGTTGATATACATTATTTTCATGTTACTCGTTTTTACTGAAAACAGCCTGTCCGTTGGATATCTTTTATTTCTTTTATATATTATTTTCAAAATATATTTTTGTATAATATTTAGTTTTGTGTAGGTTATTATTATACAATCCTACCCATACAACAATTCCATATCGAATTATCGATTCTTTTAATGCCTTATAAATCATCACCATAGCGCTTTGGTCCAGAAATTCTCTCAGAAGGTAAAATTTATAAACAAGTTTTCGAATTTTGTTCGACACGTAATCAACATGAAAATGCCACTTCAGAAACTGATCAATCACTATTCCAAGGTACTTAGCGTGTGTTACTTCCTTTACGATGTGTTTATTGAATTCTATATAATTGAATGGTGGTCTATTCGCTACAGTCAGAGAGAAAGCAATATACTGGGTCTTTGTTAAATTAAGGGTAAGTTTATAATTTTCAAGCCAGTTTCCTAGTATTTTCAGGCCATTCATTGCTGTATCTTTTAAATCCTCCCATTCATCTCCTGAAAAAAAACCAGTACTGTGTCGTCAGCAAAGGAGATAGTCATCCCGTAAGGAATTGATGTATGTTATAAACAGGATTGTTCCCAATACAGTGCCCTGGGGAATACCAATTTTTATTAATTGTCTTGAACTTATGGTATTATTCATTTTAACCATTTGATATATATAGTGGAGTATTTTAAGAAATTGTGAACAAATCAAAACATTTCCTGATGACATAGGACTATTTTGGAATAATGTCGGTTTACTAAAGTATCGAGATGACACTCAAATGTTTCCTTTGTTGTTTACTTTCATCTTTACTATTTTATCACTACCCCACTCATCCGCTAATGTTGAGCGCATATTCTCGCATATTAATCCTATGAAAACAAACCAGGGAAATAAGCTGTCTACTAAGTCAATCATTGCTCTGTTACATACAAAACGACTATTTAATGACGCTAATTGTTATGACTTTGAAATTAGTTCAAAGATGACTGCGGCTATGGCCAAAGAATATTGGTATGATCCGAAAAATCGTACAAATTAATTAGATTTAAGTTTGTGTACCTATTTGATGTTTGATATCTTTAGTAATAAACGAATTACAAATTACTTACTCTGTTATGTTTTTGTTATTTCGATTTCATTATGTTTTACTAGTATTCACTAGTGTTTATTCACTCATATATAAAATATTGAAAAAAAAATTACTGTTATTAGTTTTAATGGTATACTTAGTATATTCTGTAAGTTCCTATTATTTTACAAAGATAAAGAAGTTTAAAATAAACAAATTTAATTGAATATTGTATTTTCTTTTCATATACCGATTTTGGGTACAAATAGACCGATATTAGTGGGCAACTTTACCGATTTTAAATTTTGACGTTCGAGACCACTGGTTTAGACCCGGCATCCCATTGTAGAATTCAACGCTCGTTGAACTTACCGGTGTCGGTCACCGGACCGCTAAATCTGCTGGGCCGAATTACGTCAGAATGCTCTAATTTTCTTGCATTGCATCCGGGGACGTCACCAGCATCAGTTTTGCGGGTTTGAATGAAAACGCTTTAATGGTACATTCCTCTGAACTGTATAAGAGTACATTTCTAACGTATATACGCAGCTGATCTAAAATTTCTGAAAGTACGATAAGATTCTTTTTAGTCGTAATAAAATTAACTTAAAATATTATGGATGTAGAAACGTTGTATTATTTGATTCCAACTTACTTCTTTTAATTACTTTTTAGCCAACATAACAATAAAATTTAAATTATATCGTTGCCTTGGGAACAACAATCCATTTTTTTCCCGTCTGAATTACTTTAAAACAAAATATTAGTTGTTGGAAGTCTCGTAAACCTTGAGGAAGATGTAATTTCTTTGATAAAAGTTTTAATACGATGTAAAAATGATTATCGTTAAAACTTTGGCAGTTAAATGAGAATAATCGATGTGTAGCTATTTCGATGATGAAGGCAAAAAAAGAATTACCTTGAAATTGCTTCCGTGTTCTAAGTGGTAAATAAAACTTGACGACTTAATTTAAAAGTTAAAATGACCTGCTCAAAAGTACTTAGAACACACAACCAGAATAAATGGAGTAAAATAGATTTTTGAAGAAGGGATATTTTTACTACTCTTCTCCATCTTTCAAAATTAAAATTTTATCATTATGGTACACGCTACTTAAATACAGGATAGTATAAAAAATAAGAATCTTCTTATACACTCACATAGAAAATACACATTATATATATATATATATATATATATATATATATATATATATATATATATATATATATATATATATACCAGGTGTACAAGTATGAAATGCGGATTTCAGACAACAGATGGTGCACCCATGCAGTTTGTGCTATAAAGATTTGACGCTGCGCCATTTTGTTGTGTCATCAACAAATGTCAGACGCCCAGGAGTGATAAATTGGAAAAGTGTGTGCATAGTGTTATGTTGTTGTGTTCAATATGTCGAAATTTATACCGAACAAAGAGCATTCGCGGACAGCATTAATTTTTTGTTTTCATTTGAAGAAAACTGCTGTTGAATCATATCGATTAATCGAGAAGCTTATGGTGAACATGCTCCATCGCAAGATACGTGTAAACGATGGTTTCGGCGTTTCAAAAGTGATGACTTCGATGTTGCAGACAAGGAACGTGGAAAACCGCCAAAAAAATACGAAGATGTGGAATTGCAAGCATTGTTGGACGAAGATGAATCGCAAATACAAAAACAACTCGCCGAGCAATTGGGCGTTAGTCAACAAGCTGTTTCCAATGGGCTACGAGAGATGGGAAAGATTCAGAAGACCGGTAGATGGGTACCACATGAGTTGAACGACAGGCAAATGGAAAAGCCCAAAACACGTGTGATATCTTGCTCGCTCGGTACAAAAGGAAGTAGTTTTTGCATCGTATAGTTACAGGGGATAAAAAGTGGATTTATTTTGAGAATCCCAAGTGCAAAAAATCATGGGTAGACCCAGACGCACCATCTACATCGACCGCAAGACCGAATTGCTTTGGCAGAAACACGATGCTCCGTGTTTGGTGGAACCAGAGGGGCGTGGTCTATTATGAGCTGTTAAAACCTGGGGAAACGGTTAATACTAAACATTATCAACAACAATTGACCGATTTGAACCGTTCGCTGCTTGAAAAAAGGCCATAATACCGAAAAAGGCAACACAAAGTCATTTTTCCTCATGACAATGCTCCATCACATACGGAAAAACCAGTTCGCGACACGTTGGAAGCACTCAGCTGGGAAGTTCTACCCCATGCGGCTTACTCACCAGACTTGGCTCCTTCCGATTACTACTTGTTTGCATCGATGGGTCACGCACTTGCTGAGCAGCGCTTTGGTTCGTACGAAGATCTGAAAAAATGGCTCGATGAATGGTTTGCAGCAAAAGGGAAAGATTTTTATTGGCGTGGTATTCCCAAATAGCCCGAAAGATGGGAAAAATGTATAACAAGCGATGGAGCATACTTTGAATAAGGCACTTTTTATCATTCTTCCGAATTTAACATGTTTTTTTTTTTAATTTCATACTTGTACACCTCGTATATATATATATATATATATATATATATATATATATATATATATATATATATATATATATATATATATATATATACGAGGTGTTATGGGATTCACTGCATATAGTGGAACTGAAGGATCCTTGTAACAAGACCGATTACAAAAAATTCACCTCAAATAGCGGACCTTAATAATAAAGAAAAATATCGACGTCATGAATATTTTTTTCACGCCGCCACTGGTATATCGTATAACTGCACAATATCGGGGAGCATTAGCCAGAATGTTGAATTCAAATTTAACAAAGATTTGTGAATATTTAATCAAATTTACAAGGTTGATTTACAGTTTTTGAATCCAGTGTGCTTTTTCTTATATTCATCCACTGTAAGGCCTTGCGGCTTGCTGGTGTTCTGCATAATTGGTATACCAGTCCTTATGTACCCCATAACTTTCTAATCATTTTCGGATGTTTGTCCTTTAATGACTGTTATTATTTTCGTTTTTTATGAAGGTACTTTGGCTATTGTTATTAAAATTAGGCTAATTTTTTAGTTCAGTCTGCGGTGAAAATTTTTTAATAAAAAGTTTAAACCAGAATGTAAGGTTACTCTATACATTACTATACATTTGAACAGGTTTCCTAATCAAATTTAATAATAAGAACCTATTCTAAAAATTATTACGTTTTAAAATAATTATTTACTGACATACATGCACAAGTTTAATATTTAAATATTTTATTCCTAATCAGTGAAAATTTTAAAACTGTAATTCACTAAAATTTTATTTGCGTGAATATAAAACTGACCTAACAAGCCTAATAAATAAATTAAGATAGGTCAAAAGTCGAAACTCATTCGCCTTCTTCGGTTTCTTTTGCGGGAGCATCAAAAAGTTCTTTTTTTTTGTTGCGTCGTGCCGGCCGAATGGATGAGAGTTTGAGGATTGTGGTGGTTTTGTTTTTTAGATTCCGTCTTTTGTTTATTAATGTCTTTACCTTTTTTAAGTACTTGATGTAATTTCCATAGTTTTTTGTACAGTATTTTTTGTAGTATTGGGTATAAAGATTTTTTAGCGTTAAATCTCAAAGTAGACGGTTCACTATTTAAATGTGGTAATCTATTCCGAAACGTCGGGTTGCTGAGTAATTTGCTAATTTTCGTTATTGATAATAATAGAACCGTGTTGTAAGATCAATGTGCTTTCATTACTTGAGTTTGTTTGAGAGAGAAAATTTACATTTTCAGCTACTTTAAGCAAATGTTCGGGAAAAGACGTTTTTGCCCACGAGCCAAACTCCAGCCGCTTGAAATTCGTCCACAATGGTACCAATAATAGCAGCTTTTTGGGAAGCTTCTGCAAAGAAACCTGCAACTTGATATTGTGTTACTTGACGACCTGGAAGAGTGACGACACTCTTAGAAGGTGTGCCATTCCACAATTCAAGATTTTATCTTATTTTTTTGAATATTTTATCTTAAAAATTAATGCTTTTTTTTCTTAACGGCAGAAATTCCAGTTTCATCAACGTTAAATATTTTTGTAAACGAAAATCTATTTTTATTTGTGATTAGGTAGTAAATTTTGCCCTACTCTCACTACTTAAAAACATCTGTTAAGTGGGAATGATTTATTTGTTCCGGCGCGGCGCCAAGGCCAAGGTGGGCCTTTCATGGGCTGATATTTTATAAATATTTGGTAAAAAGGAGTTTTACCCTTTTATAATTTTTCAAAAATTTTTGAATCTGAAAAAAATAGTATTGAATATGCTTCTACATGGCACCACGACACTACTCAGGTATATATCACCACTACACCAAACACTTTATTTTTGCACTCGACGCGCGTTTCGCTAACCATGTTAGCTTCATCAGGAGCGATGATTGACTCGAGTCACTCGTTTCAATATATGTACATATATATATATATATATATATATATATATATATATATATATATATATATATATATATATATATACATACCAGGTGTACAAGTATGAATTGCGGATTTTTTTTTCTAAAAAAAAACATGTTAAATTCGGAAGAATGATAAAAACTGCTTTATTCAAAGTATGCTCCAACACTTGTTATACATTTTTCCCATCTTTCGGGCAATTTGTAAATACCACGCCAGTAAAAATCTTTCTCTGTTGCTGCGAACCACTCATCGAGCCATTTTTTCACATCTTCATACGAACCAAAGCGCTGCTCAGCAAGTGGATGACCCATCGATGCAAACAAGTGGTAATCGTAAGGAGCCAGGTCTGGTGAGTAAGCCGCATGGGGTAAAACTTCCCAGCTGAGTGCTTCCAACGTGTCGCGAACTGGTTTTGCCTTATGTGATGGAGCATTGTCATGACAAAAAATGACTTTGTGTTGCCTTTTTTGGTATTCTGGCCTTTTTTCAAGCAGCGAACGGTTCAAATCTTTCAATTGTTGTTGGTAACGTTTAGTATTAACTGTTTCCCCAGGTTTTAACAGCTCATAATAGACCACGCCTCTCTGGTCTCACCAAACACAGAGCATCGTCTTTCTGCCAAAGCGATTCGATCTTGCGGTCGATGTGGATGGTGTGCCTGGGTCTACCCATGATTTTTTGCGCTTGTGATTCTCAAAATAAATCTACTTTTCATCCCCTGTAACTATACGATGAAAAAACGACTTCCTTTTGTACCGAGCGAGCAAAATGTCACACGTGTTTTTGCGCTTTTCCTTTTGCCTGTCGTTCAACTCATGTCGTACCCATCTACCGGTCTTCTAAATCTTTCCCATCTCTCGTAGCCGATTGGAAACAGCTTGTTGACTAACGCCCAATTGCTCGGCGAGTTGTTTTTGTGTTTGCGAATCATCTTCGCCCAACAGTGCTTACAATTCCACATCTTCGTATTTTTTTGGCGTTCCTTGTCTGCAACATCGAACTCACCACTTTTGAAACGCCGAAACCATCGTTTACACGTATCTTGCGATGGAGCATATTTACCATAAGCTTCTCGAAGTAATCGGTATGATTCAACAACAGTTTTCTTCAAATGTAAACAAAAAATTAATGCTGTCCGCGAATGCTCTTTGTTTGGTATAAATTTCGACATATTGAACACAACAACGCATACACTTTTCCAATTTATCACTCGTGCGCGTCTGACACTTGTTGATGACACAAACAAAATGGCGCAGTGTCAAATCTTTATAGCACAAACTGTTGTCTGAAATCCGCATTTCATACTTGTACACCTGGTATATATACATATATATATATATATATATATATATATATATATATATATATATATATATATATATATATATATATATGTATACATTGCCTTATGAAAATTCGTACAAGGAGGTTCAGGGCACATCTACTTCTATCAAGCAACCATTTCAGGCGTGCTATTTCAAGCCACGATACAAAATTCTTTTCCTTTCTGTACTGGGCTCCGGTACAGATAGCACCGATCATCCTGTTCTTTGAGGGCATCTCCGACCGCTCTTTTGGATATTCCTAAAGCGGGTTAGCGTCCCAAGAAAGTAGTCATAGCTTCGAGTCTGGCGAGTCCATTTGCCACCTTATTACCCTGTACACCCAGATGTCCAGCGACCGACAACAGCTCAACCAGCTTTTCCTAGTGAACTAAACCCGAACACGTTGAGTAGTATGCGCAGCATTCTCCACTTATTATATAGAATACCAAAAGCGCATTTGACGTAACTTCTTGCGCGACACATACGGTAACTAAATATTCCTTTTCCTCTGTGAGATTACTTCCTGTACAAGACCGTATGGTGACACTAATTTTAAAATAATATAATATGTAAATGCATGTTTTTCTTGATGTATAGCCTCTACAATACAAATAACTGGTCAAGTGCAAGTTGGACTTGCGCAATTAGTGTTCCGTGCGTTGACTGCTTTTGAAATAAAAATTTTTGCCACGAGGGTATGAAATGATCAGTGACTTCACAAAACACACCCCAAATGAGTTTTCAACAAAATTTTTTCTCCGATCTTTACTGACCTTGAATTTTTTTTATACTAAGTAAATTATTAAAGGTAATGCACTCGTGATAATTCTCGTTGATTCTACACCCTGTGGAGAATATTCCAAATATTTTTCAAAATTCTTTGATCAGTACTTTTCGAGATAAGGTAGGGGGACAGCGACTTTTCGCGATTTTTGAACTCGTATTTTTACAAGTTTTCATTTGACACTCCACTCGATGACCTGGTAAAAAAAAAAATTTTTTCCCTTACGATTTCACGCCCCGAAACTAACTTCTTAAGTCCAATTTTAACTTCCAAAACTACACGGCTCTAATGAGGCTATCAGTTCCTATATTAGCAGTAAATAGCAACATTCTATGTCAAATAGTTTCGGGAGAAAATCGAGGGTGACAGACAGACGGATGGAAGGACAGACCCACAAGTGATCTTAAAAGTGTTCCATATGGAACACTAAAAATTAGAAGAAATTCGAAAATGATTATTTTTACGAATTTTAAATAATTATTTATCATGAACTTGTAATTTTTAAAAATATGTTACTTACCGAAAAAACATAACGCAAACACAATAGTATACAGGGTGATAAAAATTGCCCTTATGTAAAATTTATCAAAAATGTATTCTTGAAGTTCAACTGTCGAATGAGACGTTGTATCGTTGAAAGGTGCCTTGATGGTTGAATTTAAATCGTTGGCTTGTGTCGTTGATGATGTGTTGATTTGAATTATGATAAAGTCCGACGGATAGGGATCGTTGGTCATTGTTAATCTGAAAAAAAAAAGACGATTTTATCATCTTGTAACGTTATAAAATTATTTTTTGATACTGGAACCCAATTTGTTAAATTTAAATGCAGGGGCTGGATTTCTGGCTCAAACCCTTCTTTTGAGCTCATCTCACATGTACTCGATTGTATTGAAGTCGGGACTCAGCGCAGGCCAGTCTAATGTGGGTATTCTCACTTCAGCTAGGTATTGCCTCACCGATGCAGCAGCATGTAGCCTGGCATTGTCGTGCATTAGCACATAGCTATCGCCAACAAAATCCAGCGTGAGAATGACGTCTTCCTGCAGGAGCTCCTCGATGTAGCGGTAAGCAGTTAATCCAGTGCTATGAGTCTCATCAGTCACGAAAACTAAATCAGTTTTCGCATCGAGTGAGATGCCACCTCGCACATTAACAGAGCAGCAGAGTTTGAAGCTCCCGCAACATGTCGGACTGAACTTGAATATATAGAAAAATACCGTCAGTCCTTTGATCATAGACGTCCTTTCTATCAAGCACAAATCCCACAAAGTCGATTGATGTCCCGCAGAGGTTTCTTGAGCTTTCAGTAAACGGTGAACTACTAGAAAATTTTCCTCTAAAGCAAGGATCACCTACGTGATGCCTGGAGGATGCTCAACAGAATTAGAACCGGCGTCGCCCCCGCGAGAACAATCTAGTATAGCCTGTCCTAAAATATAAGATCCTGATTTTTGCCGTTTTAAGTGGGCAATATAAAAATTCTGACCTTTTGTTTAAGATAGGTTGCAGAGATGGACTTTTATTCATTAATGCAAATAAATAAAATTATAACTATTTTTGGAGATGTTTATTTATAGATGCATGTAAAAACAAATTGATAAGAAGTACAAATATACAGTTTGAATGAATGGGGTTTACAAGAGGGGACATATTGTATAAATAAAAATATATTTTAACTTAAGCCTAATTCGGTTTCACTATCACTGTCATCAGCTGAGGTAATTATCAGTGGTTTTATATTATTTACATAAATATATGAATCTTCAACTTTAACTACGTGCTGAATGGAATTCTTCCAGCTTTCACAAGTTATATCAACTTTTTTTACTAATTCAACCACTGACATGCTTAAAGTAGGAGAAACATTTTGTGTCCTTATTTTTTATTTAACTTGATGCCAAATATATTCAATTGGATTAAACACACAATAATACGGAGGAAACCACAAAACAGTGTGTCTCATTTTTTCAGCCATACTATCACAAACATATTTCTTTTTCAATTTATAGTCCTTGAAAACTTCCAAAAGAACACTTTTTTTTATAACTAAAGTCAAAATAAATGCCATTTTCTAACATATATTCCTGTATTCCGATTTGGTGTTGGCTGCATTAGGTTACCTTATTTAGTAGACGACTATGGTAACTTGCATTGTACACTCTGTTCGGGAACATTTGGCAAAAGGGACTTTTGAAACCAATTTTCAAAAAGTTCTGCGATTGTGTCTTCGTGATAGTCCAAACTAGAATCTTTTATGTTTTTTGCAGATAATAGTAGACAATTTGAAACCTAGCCCTTTTCAGATCCAGCATGCAAAATGGTTATTCGTTTACCTTTTTTTGAAGGTGCGTTAGTCTGACCTTTTGTACTGCTGTCAACCCACCCTTTTTGCAGTGTGATGGGTATCCAACCATGTTTCGTCAAGGTAAATTATTGGCCAATTCTCTGATCGATACTTTTTTAATTTCTTGTAAATAAGTATGTCGCAAGACTCGTAATCTTTGTGACTCCATCACTACTTGCCTTTTGTTGATTTTTCGGAACGTGAATCTCATTTTTAAGAGAATTCTGTGAAGGGTTGATCGGCCACAATGTATATTGGTCCCGTCTTGCACCAGTCTTAATTTTATTTTGTCTAGTGTCGGCACCAACTGCTCTTCATACATAGAAATATTTTTTCTCTTGATGACGTCTTTTTTACAATCGTCTACATGATGCCTTTGAAAATCTTCCGTGTTTTCGTGTTCCTGAGTGATGGTTTTTCTACAATACCCTTAATCGTAGAAATTGGGGTTTTTGTTAATTCACTTTGTTTATTCAAATTTCTTTTTACCAAACTGTCGTAAACATTTTTCACTATTTGTTTAGCGTCAAGTGATAAATGTTTTCTCTTGCGATAGCCACTATTGCAATTTTCCCATGGACGCCACATAAATAAAATAGAACCGTTATCTTTCGAATCTTAATGGTGACCTGTGGTCATTAGGCCTATATTATTAAATATTTAAAGGGCTCCAAACCGGGGTTGCAAGGTAGTAAATAAAAATAGATCCAATATGATTGCAGGTACAAGTGAGAGCGATATATAAAGCAGGTAAAATAAAAATACGTTTATCCTAATACCTGGCAACTATGCACAAAACCTTAATAAGGTCGTTTATTGCCCCATTGAAAAAGCAAAAAGGCAAGATCTTATATCTTGGGATTTACTTTACGTTGAGGTAATAAACAATATGCTTTACGAATGCGGCGAAGAACAAATAATGGAGCACATTCTAAGGTGCAGAAGCTGTCTATATACCTGCAGTTCCCAAGATCTATGGTTCGCAAAAGAGAATACGATTAACGTAGCCCGATACTGGGCTGAAATAATCTGAATCTGTATAACCCGTACACGAAAAAGAAAAATTAATTGAATGCAATCTGTAATCCCTTATCAGTTTTTAATGAATTTTTCGATATTTTTTGCTTTGTTTTAGTATATAGAGCCAGCAGAGGAAACAGTCTAAAAACATAAAAAATTATAGAATTAGCAAACATCATTTTTTATTTTTATATTAGAAAAAACGTAGACCAGTCAGACGGTCAAAAATAACCAAGATAAGTAGTGAAAAATATATATTTCAGAAGCCTAAGGGCTCGTTATAATTCAAAAAATACTGCTCCCCGTTTTATTATTTTATTCTTTTGTTAGTCGATGAGTAAGGCTGTGTATAGGTACACAAAATATAACTATTGTTCCAGAAAGATGAACACGTAGCACAAAAGAAAGATGGCTGGCCACCGCTTGTTAGGTAAAATGGTCCTCGTCGAGATCCTCAAAGATGCCGCGCATATCATTCCCTATTTTTTTTTACATGTAATACTACATAGGGTGAAAACTCCCGAAACTTTTGAAGAAAAAACAATGTTTTTGCCAAAAATCTATTTTCTTCTTCAACATGGTTTCCTTTAGAAGCGATGCACTTATTCAAGTGATCTTTCAACATTTGGATATCTTTCATATGGTACGATTTATCGAGCTCTCTAAAATAAGCCTCAGTCTACCATTCGACTTCTTTATTTGAGAGGTAATAATTGCTGGAGGCCAGATCTGGAGAATACGATGGATGAGGAAGCAATTAGTAGCCCAGTTGGCCCAATTTCACCATCGATTTTATGGAGTTGTGAACTGGTGCATTATCTTGATGAAACAACACTTTTTTCTTCGCTAAATGCGCTTTTTTTCCGAGTTTTCGTTGGTTGTTTGTGTTTTGGGACGCTTTGGTCAGCTTTCATGCTATTCCAGCCACTTTGCGGATTGCCTGTTGGACTTAGACATGTAGTGGTGGATCCATGTTTCATTAATTTTTTTTTTATGGGTCAGGAGCAGGGAAGTCCCTAAAGCGCTCCAGGAGCGGCATGTATGTGGAAAAAGTGATTCTTGAATTCCTACAAATTGTGCTCGGTGGGAAACACAGCCCTGGGCAAATTATTCCAAAGGGATGATGTTCTCCATATAAAAGACTATTTGAAAAGCGTTGTACGCGGAGTAACAAGCTGAACCTCATATGGATGTGAAGTATTAGTGCGACGTGAATTTCTAACATGCACCGCTCTGGGAGGAATTAAGCCGGCTACATCCTTCGAAGACTTTCCAGTAGAACAGACTCAAGTCGCCAATAGTTCTTCGATGTTCCAGTGAATCAAGGCAGCCGGTCAGTTCCAGCTATCCAATCAGACGAACAGCTCTTCTCTGAATAGAATCCAACAAATGCAGTGTATGTTTGGAAGCGGACACCCAAACATGGGAACAGTATTCCATAGTTGGTCGAATTTGAGCTTTGTAAAGAATTAACAGTTGTTGTGGAGTGTAAAGCTTTCTGGTTCGAAATAATATTTCGGATGGTTGTAGCTTCTACTTGATGGAAATTCATTATAAATATATAATAAAAGAGTGTTTTTAGTCAATTTCCAACTAAACCCGTGGAAATTGACTAAAAACAGTCTTTTATTATATATCGAAATAATATTCCCAACTTTTGAGAAGCTCTCCTTGCTATGCCTGCAACATGTTCATGCCAGGACATATTTGCTCCCAAATTAATGTCCAACAAATTGAGTGACGATGCTGGGGGAATGGAATGCCCCGACATAACTATGTCGGGTTCAGCAACATTAACTTTTTTAGACCAAAAAAACTGCCGCCTGGGTTTTTATAGCGTTAAATTCCACTTGGTTACTGTCACCCCAAGATAGAATTTCTTCCAGCTCTTTGTTAAGTTGAACGACCTCCTGCTGTCAGCGGATATTCGCCTGAGTAGCCGATGTTCGAGCGTTCAAAGTGAATGAAGAGAAAAGCGTACCGTCATCTACAAAGCTGTAGATTGGATTCCCGGTCTTTTCCAGCAGATCGTTAATGTAAATGAGAAAGATAGTAGGAGACAGTATGGAGCCTTGGGGCACACCGGCGTTGATAGTGAAGGTGTTAGAAAGAAATCCGTCGGCAGTCACTCGTAAAGAGTGCTCTCTGAGGAAACACACACAGAACTTTTCAGACATACCACAAGAGCTTAGCTAACAGTCCATCGTGCCAAACACGGTCGAATGCCTTGGATATGTCAAGAGCAACCGCTCGAGAGTCTCCAAAGTGTTCAATTGCATTGTTCCAAACATGTGTTACATAAGTCAGAAAATCTCCTGTTGATCTATGTTTACGAGAGCCATATTGGTGATCGCTAATAATGTTGAATCGTTCAAGATATTTTAGAAGATGCTGATTGATAACCTTTTCCATGACTTTCGATATTATTGAAAGCAGTGCGAGTGGTCGGTATTTGGCAAGATCTTCTAGCCTTTTTTAGGTATTGGCTGAACTGTGGCACATTTCCAGCAGGAAGGAAATATTCTCTTTCTGTAGGATAGGTTGAGAAGTCTATAGAAAACTGGTGTTAGTTCCCTCGCACAGTTTTTGAGAACTATGGCAGGTATTCCATCGGAGCCAGAAGCTTTTTTGGTGTCTAGCTCATTAAAATATGCTTTATGATACGCTGTCCGAAGACAACGTCGGGCATCCTTGTTGTGGAGTGTAAAGCTTTCTGGTTCGAAACAATATTCCCAACTTTTGAGAAGCTCTCCTTGCTATGCCTGCAACATGTTAATGCCAGGACATATTTGCTCTCAAATTAACGCCCAACAAATTGAGTAACGATGTTAGAGGAATGAAGTGCCCCGACATAACCATGTCGGGTTCAGCAACGTTAGCTTTTTTAGAAAAAACCGCCGCCTGGGTTTTTGTAGCGTTAAATTCCACTTGGTTACTGCACCCCAAGATAGAATTTCTTCCAGGTCTTTGTTGAGTTGAATGACTTCCTGTTGTCTGCGGATATTCGTCTGAGTAGGCGATGCCCGAGCGTTCAAAGTGAATGAAGAGATAAGTGTACTGTCATCTGTAAAGCTGTAGATTGGATTCTCGGTTCTTTTTCAGCAGATCGTTAATATAAATAAGAAAGAGAGTAGGAGACAGTATGGAGCCTTGGGGTACACCGGCGTTTGATAGTGAAGAAGGCGTTAG
>CM032455.1:40841510-41000085 GCA_019049505.1 Pachyrhynchus sulphureomaculatus | reverse complement strand
AGACACGGTGCATTGTCTTGATGAAAAAGCACTTTTTTCTTGTTCATTAGGGCCGTTTCTTTGCGATTTCTGCCTCAAACACACTAATAACTTTATATAATATTCGCTATTGATGGTTTTTCCCTTCTCAGTATAGTCGATGAAAATTATTCCATGCGCAACTCAAAATACAGAGGCAAAAACCTTCCCAGCCGACTGTTGTGTTAGTAGTGGATTCATGTTTCATCCATTGTCACATATCGCATGAAAAAATCCTTTTTATTGCGCTGAAACAAGTCCAAACAGTGCTCAGAATTATCAGAACGTTGTTGTTTTTGGTCGCCTATGAGCAAACGAGGTACCCATTTCGAACAGAGCTTTCTCATGCCCAAATTTTCATGCGAAATATTACCAACACGTTCTTTTGATATCCTTAGGGTGTCAGATATCTCACGCAGTTTTCACTTTACGGTCATCCAAAACAATTTTTTGGATTTTTTTTATGTTTTCCGGTGTAACCACCTCATTTGGGCGTCCAGAGCGTTCAGGATCATTTGTGTCTGTACGACCATGTTTGAAATTCAGCATACTATTAAATGAGGAGCAGAGTCTCCGTAACACTTATCAAGTCATTGCTTTGCTTGAACAGTATTTTTTCTTATCAAAAAACAGTGTTTATTCAACACACGAAATTCGATTTTTTCATTATTTTTGAAAATATCTAAAGTAGCGTCACTAAAGTCACTGTAACTTGTAAACTAATCGTCGAAATGTCATGAAATTTTGACACATATCTTTTGAAGGTTGGTACTTCCTAAAAGCCATATGGATTTTTTGAAAAGGGTGACAACTATGTGTCAGACCAAGAACTTTTCAGCCTACGTGTTATTAGTGGTTTGTCAATAAAAGTTTCTGTTCTCGAAATTGTTTTCATTGTAAAATAGGTAGTATTTGTTTTAAAATCACTTTTTTATCTTATATTTAAAATAAAATATCGAATAGAAATGAAGAGAATAAACCTTTTCTAGAGCAAAAGCGAAAAAAATTTAATTTTTTGTAGCGAAAAAAAAAATTGAAAAATATCATAGTTTTTTGTATATTCTTTATTTTTCCTGCTAACCATCTTGAAGAGCATATAATTTCGCATATTATAAGCACGCTTTACTGCCGGAAAATCATGTATAGACCACATATACACTATAAAACAAACAATGGAAAAAAAAAAACTGGCAAAGAATAGAGAAATTCATCTAGCCTTCATAGATATAAGAAAGGCCTATGACTCAATACCAAGACAAAGATTATGGAACGCAATGAAAAGAAATAGGCATTGACAAAGAACTAATATACTCAGTAAAAGCTCTTTACGAAAACAACACAGTAAACATAAAAATAGGACATAAAATAGGGAAGAGACTCGAAACGTCAAAAGGCCTATTGCAAGGATGCTCATCACAAACATTAAAAAATGGAAGTAAAAATGTAGTGGAATGATAGTCCCAATACGAGAAGATTACTTATATACTCTAAGTTTCACAAAAGACCAAGTAATCATAGCGCAGAAGAGGAAGACCTCAGTTATATGGTAAGAAAACTGAAAGAAGAATACACTAAAGCAGGATTAGCAATAAACTTTGATAAAACGGAATATTTAACAACAAAGGAGGGAAATGTGGAAAATCTAGAAGTCGATAACGAAACAACAATCAAAGGAACCGATAGATTTAAATATTTAGGAACCATTCATTTCAAAAAACGCAACATCAGAAAAAGAGATCAAAGCTAGATTAGGACAAACGCGGACATGCATAAGATAATTAAATTCGATCCTATGAGACCAACACATTACAAAGAGAAACAAAACACGCAATACAAAGCATAATGACATACGGATCAGAAACATGGACGATCAACAAAAGAAATAAATCTAAAATTAACGCAGTAGAGATGGAGTGCTGGAGAAGATGCTGTAGAGTGACACGTATGGAGAAAATACCGAATAAAAGAAATAAGAAGCAGAATGAACATCAAAGAGAACGCAATAAAACACCATTGAAGAAAAACGATTAAAAAATGGTATGGACACATAAGATGGAGCGAAAGATAATAGGTGGATAAAGAAAATAACGGAATGGAGCCCTATAGGGAGAAGAATAAAAGGACGACCCAGACAATCGTGGAGAGACGATGTGGACGAGGCTATGGAGGACAGGGGTCTAACAGATGGAGCCTGGGAAGATATAAACGGATGGAATCAAAGGCTGAGAGAGGGAAGACAGCGTCAGCTGTAGAAAATTCTTCATATACATACAAAAAAAAAAACTTCCTGCAACCTTTTGCCACAAGGAAAATCCATAATACGATTTAGACTAAAATGCGAATTTTGAGACCAATCCTCCTAATATTTTTTAATAAAAATTGACACACTTTTTTGTTAATATAAAAGCTATATTTACCTATAATTTGAAGCCGTAATATCGAAATGAACAGAAGTTACCCGTAAAAAAACCATTTTTCAATTTGCCGTAGTAAAAACCTTTTGTTAGGTTATGTACTTAATAATTTTTAATGCAATCTACGCAGTTTTTAGGCAATTTTATGACGAGTAAAATAAATTTTTTTGTCGCGTAACAACGAGAGGGAGCTGATATATTTAAGAAATAGTGAGCCCAAAATTGTTTAAAATGTGAAAAAAAAAATGAACTAAAATAGAGAAAAAGTGGCCTTGCGGTCAAAATGAGGCTGAGAAAATTCGTTTACATTATGTTGGCACTGTTTCAAAGTAGCTAAATCGATTTTCAAGCTGTATTCAAAAATTTCCAAAAATCATGAAAGTTTTACGGTATTTGACTCCTCTAATGTTATATATATATTTTTACTAAAAGCATGTTATTCAGTCAAAATATTCTTTAAAGTCTATTATTAATAATAAAGGCTTATTGAAATTGAAATGAAAATGGGTAGACTGGTGTTTTATTTACTTAGTAAAAGCACAAAGGCAACTTTTTCCATTCCCTTCTGCTGGCATCTTTATCTAATAATAATCATGTATTTGTCAAAATTAGAATTGCTGATACAATACTACGGAAAATTCCATTTTCCGCACTATTCCGAAAAGTCCTATTTTCCCATTTCCAGAAAGCGATAATATTACGGACTAATGCACACAGTGTGTTATACTCAGACTGAAGTTTTTACATTCTCAAAAAAACAAGAAATCTTTTCAAGCATGTATGTTTAATGGGCCTGTCGTCTGCTGTAATTTATTCTAAAATAAAAAAGGTGAATAATGAAAGAATGAAATGAATGATACTCTCAGTATAAAGTGCTCTTTGATATGCCCATTTTTAACTTGTCTGGAATACGTAAGATAGGGAAGACCGGGTAAGACGAAAACATTAATTTCAAATGCAAATTAAAGTATATTACAATGATAATGGTATAATAATACAAATTAATTTTAATATATTTTTACCTTTATTAAATAAGGTCTAACAAGAGTAACAGGGACCAAAATTTTAGTTTCCAGCGCTTTGCTTAACTGAAACTAGGTCAATTAGAGTGTCTTTTCGACGCCTACGAGGGCCCCGAATGAGCTTGACTGAGTACAAATCAAGTTCGCCGAACCATGATCTAATCTAATAACAATGCGCAACAGCATTTCTTTTGCGTGACATATTATACCTGATTCTAGATGTGTTTTTCACGCTTATTTCAAATATTTAGTCGTTTTTCTTATAGCAGCTTTAGTTTTACAGATATGAATGAATGGACTTTCAGTAAGAAAATTTGATTTTTCGAGTTATAACATTTTATTAAACACGCATAATTGGAATGAAATTTCCTTTTATACGATTTACTCGTATGAGACGACTTACGAGTACTATTCTGAATGCTCCAACGATAATCAGCCATCATATTTACATTCCAATAACCTTGGTATCGCTTCTCCATAGTGCGAATATTCTGGTGGAAGCCTTCCCCTTGTTCTTCGCGTAAATCACCGAGATTTTCGGCAAAACGGTCTAGATGACTATGGAGGAAGTGTAGTTTAATACTCATGTTGCATCCAAGTCGCTGGAAGCGCAGCATTAGCTGCTCAATGTGTTGAAAGTAGTCGTCAGGCTTCATTTCTCGAGAAATTTTCCATTACTCAAACTAATTCATCCCATGCATATTTTTCATTATCTATTATACCAGGTGTACAAGTATGAAATGCGGATTTTTTTTCTAAAAAAACATGTTAAATTCGGAAGAATGATAAAAAGTGCTTTATTCAAAGTATGCTCCATAGATTGTTATACATTTTTTCCCTTCTTTCGGGCAATTTGTGAAATACCACGCCAGTAAAAATCTTCCCCTTTTGCTGCGAACCATTCATCGAGCCATTTTTTCACATCTTCTTACGAACCAAAGCGCTGCTCAGCAAGTGCGTGACCCATCGATGCAAACAAGTGGTAATCGGAAGGAGCCAAGTCTGGTGAGTAAGCCGCATGGGGTAGAACGTGTCGCGAACTGGTTTTGCCGGTATTCTGGCCTTTTTTCAAGCAGCGAACAGTTCAAATCGGTCAATTGTTGTTGGTAACGTTTAGTATTAACCGTTTCCCCAGGTTTTAACAGCTTATAATAGACCACGCCCCTCTGGTCCCACCAAACACAGAGCATCGTCTTTCTGCCAAAGCGATTCGGTCTTGTGGTCGATGTGGATGGTGCGCCTGGGTCTACCCATGATTTTTTGCGCTTGAGATTCTCAAAATAAATCCACTTTTCATCCCCTGTATCTATAATGACTTCCTTTTGTACCGAGCGAGCAAAATATCACACGTGTTTTTGCGCTTTTTTCCATTTGCCTGTCGTTCAACTCATATGGTCCCCATCTACCGGCTTCTGAATCTTTCCCATCTATCGTAGCCGATTGGAAACAGCTTGTTGACTAACGCCCAATTGCTCGGCGAGTTGTTTTGTGTTTGTGAATCATCTTTGTCCAACAATGCTTGCAATTCCCTATCTTCGTATTTTTGTGGAGGTTTTCCAAGTTCCTTGTCTGCAACATCGAAGTCACCACTTTTGAAACGCCAAAACCATCGTTCACCCGTATCTTGCGATGGAGCATGTTCACCATAAGCTTCTCGAAGTAATCGGTATGATTCAACAGCAGTTTTCTTCAAATGAAAACAAAAAATTGTCCGCGAATGCTTTTTGTTCGATATAAATTTCGACATATTGAACACAACAACACAACACTATGCACACACTTTTATCACTCGTGCGTGTCTGACACTTGTTGATGACACGACAAAATGGCGCAGTGTCAAATCTTTATAGCACAAACTGCATTGGTGCACCATCTGTTGTCTGAAATCCGCATTTCATACTTGTACCCCTGGTACAACTGGTGAAAATTGGATCATTTATTAATTTCCTGATCTGTGGGCCGTCAGAAATGCCAGCTTTTACCTTTTCAGTACTCAGTTTTGGAAATATTCTTGAATAGTACTGAAAACAATCCCCCGTCTTTGTTGAGCACTTTTACATACTGTTTCATTAGCCTCAGTTTGATATGTAAAGGAGGCAATATTATGCGGTCTCTGGGCACGAGTGGATGATTTATAACATTCACCCTCCCAGGGATTAGAGCTTCTCTAGAGGATCAGTCTTTCGTAGTATAGTGCTCAGCTTTAGCTCTGCTGTCCCATAAGTATATGAAACAGGGATTTTTTTTTTTTATGGGTCTAGCACACGTGCTACAGGGAAGTCCCTAAAGCGCTACAGGAGCGACACGTGTGTGGAGAAAGCGATTCACGTTGTTCTTGAATCGCTGTAGATTGTACTCGATGGGAAACACAGTCCTGGGCAAACTATTCCAAAGGTATGATGTTCTCCATATAAAAGACTGCTTGAAAAGCGTTGTACGAGGAGTAACAAGCTGAACCTCATACGGATGTGAAGTATTAGCGCGACGTGTACTTCTAATATGCACCGCTCTGGGAGGAATTAAACGGGCCACATCCTGCGAACACTTTCCATGAAAGTACTTGTAGAATAGGCTCAAGTCGCCAACCGTTCTTCGATGTTCCAGCGAATCAAAGCCGTCGGTCAGTTCCGGGTGTCCAATCAGATGAATAGCTCTTCTCTGGATATAATCCAACAAATGCAGTGTATGTTTGGGAGCGGAGCTCCAAACATGGGAGCAGTATTCCATAGTTGGTCGAATTTGAGCTTTGTAAAGAATTAACAGTTGTTGTGGAGTGTAAAGCTTTCTGGTTCGAAACAATATTCCCAACTTTTGAGAAGCTCTCCTTGCTATGCCTGCAACATGTTCATGTCAGGACATATTTACTCCCCAAATTAACGCCTAACAGATTGAGTGACGATGTTAGGGGGATGGAGTGCCCCGACATAACTATGTCGGGTTCAGCAACGTTAAGTTTTTTAGAAAAAACTGCCGCTTGGGTTTTTGTAGCGTTAAATTCCACTTGGTTACTGTCACCCCAAGATAGAATTTCTTCCAGGTCTTTGTTAAGTTGAATGACTTCCTGCTGTCTGCGGATATTCGTCTGAGTAGTCGATGTCCGAGCGTTCAAAGTGAATGAAGAGATAAGTGTACTGTCATCTGCAAAGCTGTAGATTGGATTCTCGGTCTTTTCCAGCAGATCGTTAATATAAATGAGGAAGAGAGTAGGAGACAGTATGGAACCTTGGGGCACACCGGCGTTGATAGTGAAGGTGTTAGAAAGAAATCCGTCGACTGCCACGCGTAAAGAACGCTCTTTTGAGGAAACATAAGAGCCACAAACAGAACTTTTCAGACATACCATAAGAACATAGCTTAGCCAACAGCCCATCGTGCCAAACACGGTCAAATGCCTTGGATATGTCAAGAGCAACCGCTCGAGATTCTCCAAAGTGTTCAATTGCGTTGTTCCAAACATGTGTTACATAAGTCAGAAGATCTCCTGTTGATCTATTTTTACGAAAGCCATATTGGTGATCAATAATAATGTTGAATCCTTCAAGATGTTTTAGAAGATGCTGATTGATAGCCTTTTCCATGACTTTCGATATTATTGAGAGTAGTGTGATTGGTCGGTAGTTATTTGGCAAGGTCTTCTTGCCTTTTTTAGGTATCGGCTGAACTGTGGCACATTTCCAGCAGGAAGGAAATATTCCCTTTCTGTAGGATAGGTTGAAAAGTCTACAGAAAAACTGGTGTTAGTTCCCTCGCACAGTTCTTGAGAACTATGGCAGGTATTCCGTCAGCACCTGAAGCCTTTTTGGTGTCTAGCTTCATCAAAATACGTTTTATGATACGCTGTCTGAAGACAATATCGGGCATCCTTGACTGCACTATGGGAATAGTAGGTGGTGTTTTTCCTTGGAAATCGACAGTAGAATGTGAAGCAAAGAGATCAGCCAACAAGTTCGCTTTCTCAACAGGTGTAGTTGCAATAGAATTATCTGGCCGTGTGAGTGGTGGTATGGTGGATTTGGTGAAATTTTGACTAACTGTCTTAGCGACTGACCAAAAGGACCTGGAATTGCCGGGACAAGCGAGAAGCTTGTTTCTAATCCGTTGATTGTGTACCTCCTTGGTTTCGTCGATAATTTCTTTGCATCTGTTCCTGGCACGAACAAAGATGTATTACGATTTATGGTGTTAGGATGTTCACGCCACTGTCGGTATGCAAGATGTTTAGAAGCAACAGCTTCTTTGCATTTTAGGTCAAACCAAGGCTTGCCGTTGGAAGGGCATTTCTTCGAAAAAGGGATGTAAGCCTCCATACCGGCCAAAATAACATCGGATACCTCCCTGGCGCAGTCAGATGGGTCGTCGGATCGAAAACAAACGTCCAACCAAGGGAAAGTTCGAAAATATTCCATGAGATCTTCCCATTTAGCAGATTTGTAGTGCCAAATCTTGCGCGGTTTTGGGCGCCTCTCTGTCACTGATTGGTAGAATACTCGATGTCGAAAGTAGTTTATGGTCGGAAGAACCTAACGGCAGATTTACGCTGACTGTGTAAATCTCCGGATTGGTGGTTAAAAACAGATCAAGAAGACTGGCGAACTCTCCGTCTCGATCAGGAATCCGTGTTGGTTCATCAATAAGCTGAGTCAAGCCACAACTGATTGAAAATGATTCGGCTTCACGACCTTGTTCGTCGGTAGTATTTGAATATTTAAGTCAGTTAATGTTGTGGACATTAAAGTCGCCCAGGATGGCAATTTCGGCATTTGGATGGTTAATTTGTAAATGATCTATGGTGTCTGCAAGAGAAGCGAAAAGTGTTCTAAAGTTTGTATCACTTGGTGGTTGATAGAGGATACAGACGAACCTTTGGTTGGTTGAGTCGCTATTTTAAACCACATAACATCAAAGTTTGGGGGCTCCAGAGCCTCTTCTCGTTGGCAAGAGAGGTCGCTTCTGACATAAAGACAGATTCCAAAGTTACGCCTAAGTTGGGAATAGAAATCTCTAATAACCACTTTGTTGACCCAAGAGGAAATTGACCATTTTTAGATCTACACATAAAATCCAATTATGTTCATTGTACTTGATCTTATTCATAGCTAAAGATATTGTATAATAGTCTTCTTTGATTTTCGTTGAATATGCAATAGATAAAGAGCCTATTGCAACAGCTCATTACCGTTTTGTAAGAGTACACATTTAAGACTTCGTTTTGACTAGTCTATAAGCAAACGCCATTCGTTTGAGTCATATTTTTGTAATCCCATTGCAGCCATTAGCCTAGGAATATCACTGCAAAATACAAAATGATGCTCTTTAGAAAAGAAAGGGGGTAAATTCTTTTCCCTATTGCGGTAATACGAGATATTCATTTCTTTTGTCAATAGATGTGTTTCTTTTAACCGGGAAGTTAAAAATTCTGATGCCTTTTTAGACAGTCCAAGATCTCTGATCAAGATATCTAGGTCACCTTGATTGTGTGGTCTAGGATCTCCGAGGCAATCAAAGTCACTATGCTTACTGTCCTGATTATCATCGATTTGTTAGCTGAACTCATTTGGATGTTCCTAGGATATAGATGATTGTGGTACTAATGTATCACTGGAACTTACAACAGGTCTAGTAGCAGATTGTAAGGTAGGATAAATCCACGTACACCGATTGTTGTGATTTATACCCGTAATTTTCACACCACAAAAATAACAGTCATTACGATTAAGTTGGGAATGTGGAATCTTTGGCACAATGATACTACTTAGTATATAGCACCACTACACCAAACACTTTATTTTTGCACTTGACGCGCGTTTCGCTAACCATGTTAGCTTCATCAGGAGCGAGTTAAACTACAAATCTACCCTATTTATACTTAGCCTAACCCTTGAATTACTCGGAACTAATGGCACAGGCAAGGTCATCAGTTCCAGTCAAGTAACCAGTAGAGGGGACTATAAGGAATAGGCCCTCTATCGTTATTTAAACTACTTTTACATTTTATAATTTTCATACTTTCGAATGCGTTCAACAATCTCCTATCAGATACATTTTTTTTTTAATCTTAGATTATCTAATGTTACAATATAATCAGGTTCAAGGGCATGTTCGGCAATGCTTGACTTTTCTATTCTACTGTATTTTAAGTGTGCTAAATTTTCTTCAAATCGTGTTTTAATTGACCTTTTAGTTTGCCCAACATACTTTTTCTCACAATCATTACAACTAATTTCATAAACTCCACTCTTCTCACAATTAGGAATCTTATCTGTGTTGTCTGATGACTTATAGACTAAGGTGAGGCCTACCTTATTAAATACCTTATTGAGTCCCTTGCTATATTTCGGATTATATGGTATGGAGACATAGTTGGTGTTATTTTCTTCGCGTGTAAAAAACATGGAATTCTGAATATTAAACCTAAACTTATGTCTGTTTATGAGCTCATTTACTAAGTCATTGTCATAACCATTAACTCTAGTTATATTTCTAATACGATTCCTTTCTTTATTAAAGTTTGCTCTAGTCAGAGGGAACGTGTATCTAGATATATTCCTAATGATTCATTTCACACTGCAAACAACACAAATTAGCCTCATTACATTTTTTAGTTCATCACTCTCCCTCTGAATATAGTAAACTTTAATAAAGAAAGGAAACGTATTAGAAATATAACTAGAGTTAATGGTTATGACAATGACTTAGTAAATAAGCTAATAAATAAACATAAGTTTAGGTTTAATATTCAGAATTCCACCTTTTTACACGCGAAGAAAATAACACCAAGTATGTCTCCATACCATAAGATATTTAATAAGGTAGGCCTCACCTTAGTCTATAAGTCATCAGACAATCTGAGGAATATTTTAGGAAATCCCAAAAATAAGATTCCTAATTGTGAGAAGAGTGGAATTTATGAAATTAGTTAATGTTATCTGGCCATGTATGTGGTGTTTTAGTGGATTTTAGTAGAATTTTGGCGACTGATCAAAAGGATCTAGAATTGTTGGGACAGGTAAGAAGTGTATTTTTAATTGTATAGTTTGATTGTGTGCCTGCTTGGTTTGGTGTTTCGATTTATGACGTTGGAACTTTCACACCATTGTCGATAGACAAGATGTTTTAGAAGCAACTTCTTGTCAAGGCTTGCCACTGGAAGCACATTTGTTTCAAAGAGGGATATAAGCTTCCATACCGTCCAAAATGAAAGCGGAAACCTCCTAAACGCAGTCAGATGGGTCGTCGAACTTAACACAAACGTCAAACCAAGGGAAAGTTCGAAAATATTCCGTTTTTTCAATTTGGCAGATTTTTCATGCCAAATCTTGCGTGGTTTAGGCACCAGTCTGTTACTAATAGGTAAAGAATGAAACTGATTTCATATCTTCTAATTGCAAAAATATATGTAAAGATGACTCAATTTTAAATCAGTTTTGTACCAGCAGCGACCACAGGCTAGCGAAGGCAAAAATAATGATAAACACCAAAACCTAAAGAAACCAGTTCAAGCGCAAAAAATAGCGCTACCCAATTGGAAGAATTTTCAAGCAAAAAGATGCGGAATACCAAAATGAACTGAATCGAAGATTGAAAACGCCCATATATGAACAAATGAATATAAACGAAATTACAGCTAAAATCACAACCTCAATAACATCATCGATCAAGAAAACATGTTCGCAAACCAAACTTACCAAAAAACCTTTTTCTAACATATTTTTGAACAACTTACAATCCACAACGGCGTTTTCATTCTATTAGTACACCTACTTTTCTTAATTTATTTAATAATTATAATATATCTTGTTCTTCGAGTGCCTATCCGTGCCGGATGTTGGCAATCATTAGCGTGATCTTCACTCTGTCCACCGTCGCCCGAAACAGATCTGTTGTTTATTTAGAAAACCAAGTTCTCAAATTTTTAAGCCACAAAATTCTCCTTCTGCCGACACCTCTCTTTCTAACGACTTTCTCTTGTAATACTAACTGAAGTAGTCCATATCTTTGTTGGTTACGCATAATATGCCCGAGATATTCTAATTTACGAATTTTGATTTTCCTCACCGATTCTGTTTCTATTTTCACCCTTTGTAATATTTGTGACATGATCTACCCAAGATATTCGCAAGGTTCGTATATATGTCCATATTTCAAAAGCATTAATCCTTTTGCTGTCTGCTTCAGCTATTGTCCAACTTTCTACCCCGTATAGTAATACCTTAGTAAATATAAAACACAGTAGCGACGCTCAAGAAATTTTTTAGGTGCTGTTTTTTTATTATGCATGCGTCCCTTATCATACCAACAACATGGATACCAGCGCGGTCACGGATTGTGTTTACATCTGGATTTCAAGGAGAATCTTTTTATAACGTGCTCCGAAATTTATTATTAAAAATTTCCAATAACTAAATGTCTCGTTTAATGTTATAATTGAAAATAAGTATAAAAAAAAGTTTTTGTTGTGCGGTTAGTGCTTGTAAAAATATATGTGGTATCTTCAAAGGAATTAGTTTTTTTAGATTTCTCAAAAATCCTAAAAGGTAATTTATTCATAATTCTTCTATTATGCAATATAATATATAAAGACTATCTTTCATTTTAAAATTGTTTGCTATAGTGAATCCTTACCCGTCCACTACCCTGGTGAAGGGCAGCAGCGCTCACCAGTACCAGCTCGGAGCGTAGAGGAATTGATCCTGGACCGGTTCGAAACTGGATTGTTACAAGAATGATTGCAGCAATTTTAATGGTTGTGGCAATGCGGTGCAAAAAGCAAGGAAAAACTACTGCACTATTTTTTTCAAGAAAATGTATCATGGCAAGTACAAATACTACAAAGGCCGCTAGTCCGTGGCAGACTTTAAATAGTCAAGGGGTGCTAAGAATCCCCACGATGAATGTTAGGACTCACCTGCAAGTGAATAAATAAAATAATTATAAGATTTCGAACATCAAGATTGGCACATGGAATGCAAGAAGTCGCTATATGACTGGAAAAACACATAATATCATCAGAGAAATGGAACGGCTGAATATCAGTGTGTTAGCCCTTAGTGAAGTACGATGGCCCAGAACGGGAAAGATCAATATTGGTAACTACACTATGTACTATTCTGGTAACGATGATCCAAACCACTACAACGGTGCGGCACTTATATTGAATAAAGTAAGTAGTAGGACAGTACTCAACTTTGTGCCCCTGTCTGACCGAGTCATGCTCCTCCAAATGAGAGCCCATCCACAAAATATAAATATAAAACAGGTTTATGCTCCTACATCAGGTAAAAGTGAAGTGGAAGTTCAACAATTTTATGCCCAGTTAAAACAACTCTTAAATGTTACTAAAAGACACGAAGTAAATATTATTATGGGCGACTTCAATGCAAAAGTAGGAACATGAGCTATGGGGGAAGTCATGGGGGTATATCGGCTAGGCGAAAAAATGCGCAGGGTGAAATCCTTATCGAGTTTTGTCAAGAAGAGAGTTTAGTAGTCATGAATACATGGTTCATGCTGCCTAAGAGAAGACTGTATACATGGATATCCCCCAGAGACCATAACGGTAATGTAGTTCGGAAACAAATGGATTACATATTGGTAAATAAGCGCTATAGGACTGGGGTTCGGGGAGTTAAAACATATCCTGGAGCCGACATCAAGTCTGACCATGTCCTTCTGACCGGCATAATTAACATCAAACTGAAGCATATTCAAACTGCAAAAAAGGTAAAGCCCAACTTTCGACTGCCAAGGAACCCAGAAATTCGATCGCAAGTAACCGAAACACTCAACCAAGAAATAAGTCAAACAATTTCAGTAAGCCACTTGCTATCAGTCGAAGCCACATTGGAGTAATTTAAAAATACCTGTGTCAAAGTTCAAAATGAAAAACTTAATATGCCAACAAAGACAGCGAAAAGAGATTGGATGACCCAGGAAGTATTGGGATTTATGGATGAAGCAGACGGTATAAAAACGATAACAAAACTAAATATTAAGAGATCAGTTCAGATCAGATTCGAAAGCTTATAAGAAAGGCTAAAGAAAAGTGGACGGAAGAACAATGTCAAGAAATGGAAGAATTACAGCTAAAGCATGACTATTTCAGTATGTATAAAAAAAGTTAAAATAGTTACCGGTCAAAACAGTACACGAACACCAACATATTTAATAAACGGTAATAATCAGATATTAACCGAACAAAAAGAGCTAGAAGAAGAATGTGCTCGATACATTAAAAATACCTTTGATGACGACAGAGAATTACCAGAACTCATTACGGACGGAATTTCTTTAAATATACTCCCAGCAGAAGTTAGGGATGCAATAAAACATGCAAAAACTGGAAAGGCTCCTGGACCTGATAATCTTTATGTGGAGATATTTAAACTTTTAAATGAAGAGAATATTTCTATCTTGTGCAGCTGCATAAATTCCATCTACAGTACAGGAACTATATCAAAAGATTGGCCTAAGTCTATGTTCATACCATTACCTAAAAAGCTAAATGCGAACAGATGTGAACAGTACCGTCTTATAAGCCTAATGAGCCACGCTTTGAAAGTAATGCTTAAGATCATTCACCATAGAATACGCAGTAAATGCGAACAAGATGTTAGCGAAGAGCAATTCGGATTTAGACAAGGATTTGGAACTCGAAAAGCACTTTTCGGACTGAGTGAATTTTTACAGAAATGTGGAGATCAAAGGAGGGACGTTTATTTGTGTTTTATCGACTACGAAAAAGCATTTGACCGAGTCAAGCATCCACAATTAATACAAATGCTTTAAAGTATGGGCCTTGACGAAAATGACATCAGATTCATTACTCACCTATATTGGGATCAGGTGGCGATAATACGAGTAAATAGCAGAGAGACTGAGGAAATAGGAATAAAAATGAGGTGTTTGTCAGGGATGTGTTCTTTCTCCGCTCCTGTTTAATCTATACTCTGAGCACATATTCCAGAAGGCCTTAGAGAATTCCACAGATGGTATCAAAGTTAATGGCAAAATCATTAACAACCTAAGGTACGCTGACGATACCGTTATTATAGCAGATACAGCGGACGGACTTCAGCGTCTTATCTAGGGAAGGCGATATTTTAGGCATAAAAGTAAACGTTAATAAAACGGCTATAAGCCAGCGAGAGTCATTCCAACTTATCTCTCCACGGTACTCGGATCTTCACAATCGATACCGTTGCCTAAAGCGTACCCGATGAAGAGTATAGGCTCAGAAACTATAGTCGTAGGAGGAAAGGCATGGAGTATAGCATTCATGGGATCTTTGTTGGTCATTTTGCATGTGCAAAGTTCTCGACTTTATGTTGTAGTGACCAATCAAGTAACAAACCATATTCCGAAATTTTATGGTCATTTCAAGAACACCCGGGTTGCAAACAGATATTCGTGTTTACGATCAATTGATAGAACAAGTAAACAAATTTAAATACCTAGGGTGTTGGGTAACTAATGATTTGAATCCTGAAGTTGAGTACGAGTTCGCACGGAAATGGCTAAAGCGGCTTTTCTCAAAATGCGACACCTCCTCACCCAACCCTTTCTTTGGATACCCGTTTTATCGTTTTGTAAAGGTCTATATATATCCAGTGCTTTTATATGGAGTTGAGGCCTGGACCTGGAGTACGATCATTGAATCGTTTGGAGTCTTTCGAATTATGGGTCATGCGCAGAATACTGAAGATCTTTTGGACAGAGCGTTTTACTAATGAAGATGTACTTCGTCGAATGGATAGAGAAAGAGAACTATTGTCATTTATTAAATGACAAACAACTCGTTACTTGGGACATATTTATAGGGGTCCACGTTACTCACTGCTCCGGTTGTTGATGGAAGGGAAAAATGAAAGGAAAAGAGGTGTGGGGCGTCGAAAATGTTCCTGGCTGAAGAATATACGAGATTGGGCAGGTATGGATATCCACACTTTATTAAGAATTGCCCAGGATAAGGAGGAATTCGCCGTGATTAGAGCCCAACTTCAGTAATAGAGATGGCAATATAAGAAGAAGAAGAAGAAGAAGAGTTAAGTTATATTATCTGCTCAAATTGGCTAACCAAACTTTCAAAACTTAATCTGGGCATACAAATTAGTAATTCTTCAACACGAATAAGTTTGAATCAGTGCATGGATTTTATTGTTTTATATAAGTAGTATATACATAGGTACGAAAAGTCATTACTTGTATGAAAATTATTAAGTTAAATTTACCTAATGATAAAATGGAGCAAAAAGCGTGTTCACTTCATTTTTATGTTCAGAGGAAAGATGATCTCATCCTAAAATAATAATTATAATTATTTTCAATCTCTCCAGATTACTGGTATTCGCTGAAATATAAAGAACATGGTTGTTGACATCATACGCGCGAAGCTGAAAGCATGCAGAGATATATTCTCAAAATGAACATTTTATATATATATATATATATATATATATATATATATATATATATATATATATATACATATATATATATATATATATATATATATATATATATATATATATATATATATATATATATATATATATATATATATATATTACTAGCCGTGCCCACGGCTCCGCTCGCGTGGACTTGATCCACCTTTATCGTCACTGTTTATTCGTTATATTTATATTATTATTTAGCTCGAGGGGCCTTAGAAGCCCATGGCTTGGTTGCATACTTGTCTCCACTTCCTTTTGTCTCCTGTTAGCTTTTCCCAGTGCGGAATTCCCATCAACTCCGGATCTTGCTTTACTACCTGAATCCATGTAGGTCGAGGTCTACCCTTGCCTCTTCTTCCAACCACTCCTCTTATTAGGGCTTGCTTTGCCTGTCTTTCTTCCTTCATCCTTGCCACGTGTCCCAACCATCCTAATCGCTGGCTTATTATAATTTGGCTTATAAGGGGTTTCGTATATAGGCATTTTAATTCGTAGTTTTTTTTTCTTCTCCACAGTCCATCTTCTTTCCTTCCTCCGTAGATTTTTCTCAAAGCTTTCCTTTCCCACACCTCCAACGTCTCCTTTTCTCTTGCATTCAGTTTCCACGTTTCGCATCTATATGTCACCGTGGGTCTGACAACTGTCGTATATATTCTTTCTTTTGCTTTTCTTGATACATTCTTTAATTTCAATATTGGATTCATTGCCCCCAAACATCTCTGTCCTTTCGCTATTCTTTCTTGTATCTCCGTCCTTTCTTGTCCACTCTATGTTATTGTTACGCCCAGATAATTAAATTTGTCTACTTTTTCAAACATATATCTTTTTTCTAAGTAGTTTATTATATCTAAACTTTTGTTGTTTTTAATATCCTTCTTCTTTGTAATTTCCATGTATTTTGTTTTTTCCTCATTTATCTTTAGTCCTTTCATCCTTCCCTTTCTTCTATCCTACTTATGGCTTTTTTGAGGTTCTCTTTTGCTCTTGCAATCACTGCTACATCATCCATTTGTTTTTATTTCTGATTCCCGGATTATTTTCTCTAGTACCAAATTAAATAGACATGTCGACACTGATTCCCCCTGTCTTAATCCTCTCTTCACCTTAAACTTGTCTGATACTTTGCCCTCAACCAACACTCTATTTTCTGTGTCATTCAGGGTCATTCTCACCATGAGAATCAATTTACTTAGAATTTTTAGTTCTTCCATTATCTTGTAGAGTCCTTTTCTATTTACAGAGTCATATGCTTCTCTGAAATCCACAAAGACCAAGTGTAGTGCCAAATTTTGTTCTGAGGTATTATCTTGGATTTGCTTAATCGAAAATATCTGGTCTGTAACCGATCTATTTTTCCTGAATCCACACTGGTACTCTCCCAGAATAGACTCGGCTTTCTCTGCTAGTCTGTTTTTGATAGTCAACACTACTATCTTGTAAACGACATCCAGTAAGGCTATTGGTCTATAATTAGCACATATAGTTTTTTCTCCTTTTTTGTATATTGGACAAATGAGCGACTCTCTCCAGCTCACTGGCATCTTTTCTGTTTCCCATATTTCTTGCACCAACCGGCATATTTCATTTTCCAGATCTACTCCTCCAGCTTTTATCAGTTCTACAATTTCCACCCGGGGCCTTATTTTTTTTGGGTTCTGAGTATTTCTCTTATTTCTTCTTTGCAGGGTTTATTTGTCGCCTCCTGCCCTTCAGTTAATTTTGCTTCCTATTTCTCATTCAACTCCTCATTTTCATCTCCATTTAATGTTTCTTTAAAGTATTCCGCCCATATATTCAGTGTTTCTGCGAAGCTTACTGCTAAACTTTCCATCTTTTTTCCTACATATTAGCATTTTGTCTCTGTTTATTTCCTTTGTATTTTATAAAAAAAAACACGTAAATCGGATAAGTGGTTCTTGAGTGCTAAGCGCAGTAATGGATAGACAGACAGGCAGAGAGATGTTACGTTTTATATATATTATAGATTTTTTTTGACATATATTAAATTAAGAATTTAAAAAAAATCACGTAAATCCGATGAGTGGTTCTCGAATGATAAGCATACTAACGGACAGACAGACAGAGAGGCGTTGCGTTTTATATATATTATATAGATTATTATTATTATTATATAACCTCTTCAGAGAACATATGTATGAATTTAAAAAATCACGTAAGTGGTTCTCGAGGGATAAACGCACTAACGGACAGACAGAGAGACGTTGCATTTTATATATATTATAGATATAGATTATTATTATTACTATATAACCTGGCCAAAGAATATATGTATGAATTTAAAAAAAAGACACGTAAATCGGATAAGTGATTCTCGTCTGATAAACGCACTAATGGACAGACAAACAGACAGAGAGACATTGCATTTTATATATATTATAGATTATAGATTATAGATATTCTCTGCTACATAATGTTGTTCCAAATTTAATGGTTTAGGCTGTGTACTGCAAGGGAACGCGCTAACGGCAAACTTTTTTCCGACTTCATTCACTATTATCGTCACTGCTCATTCCCTATGCTACCTATCGTAATAAAATATAGCCTATAGCCTGGCCAGAGAACATATGTATGTTTAAAAAAAAAAGTACGTAAATCGGATAAGTGGTTCTCCAGTGATAAGCGCACTAACGGACCGACAGACAGACAGACAGAGAGACGTTGCATTTTATATATATTATAGATATATATATATATATATATATATATATATATATATATATATATATATATATATATATATATATATATATATATATATATATATATATATACACAGGCCGTTATGAAATTCACTGCATATATTGAAATGGGTGACTCGTGGGGCCATGTAGAACCACATTAAATACTTTTTTTCAAATTCGTAAATTTTTGAAAAATTTAAAAAATGGGACAGAACTCCTTTTTATCAAATATTTATACAATATCCCGCCCATGAAAGAACGACCTTGGCCTTTGTAAAGCGCGAGAGCCATTTCCCATTATTAGTTGGTTTCAAGTAGGGAGAGTAGGGCAAAATTGACCCTCACATTAAAAAAATCGCAAATCAAAAATAAATTTTCGCCTACTATATTTAACGATAATAAAAGTGGATTTTCCACAATTCAGAAAAAAAAACGCAAAAAGTTTTAGGATTAAATATTCAAAAGAAAGTCTTAAATTGGGGAATGGTACACTATTCCGTGCACCGGCTATATTAACTCAAACTTATTTGTAAAATGGATGAAACATTTTATAAGCGTCGTAAAAACAACCGCTGAAAATAAAGTGTTACTTCTGCTTGATGGACATACAACGCATTCGAAGAACCTGGCAGCGTTGAGCATAGCAAAGGCTAATGATAAAACTGACAGGCCTTACCACTCACCGGCTTCAGCCACTTGACGTTTTTTTTTTCTTTTTAAACTTATGAGCTCTTATTATATTCAAGCAACAGAACAATGATTATCTAGATCGTCAAGTAACTCAATATCAAGTTGCAAGTTTATTTGCAGAATCTCACCAAACAGAACGGATTTTAGGTGGCTGGACTTTGGCTCATGGATAAAAACGTCTTTCTCGAACCTTTGTCTAAAGCAGCTGAAGATATAAATGCTCTCTTTCTCAAACAAACTTAAGTAATGAAAGCACATCGATCTTTTAAGACCACACATTTAAATAGTGACCCGTCTATGTCGGGATTTAACGCTGAAGCTTTAAAAAAAATTGTAAAACCTTTATGTCCAATACTACAAAAAATACTGTGCAAAAAATTGTGGAAATTACATGAGGTCCTTACAAAAATATGTTGAAAAAATCAATAGAATAAACAAAGGACGTATCGTATAATATACGCAAGCCTCTCCGACAGCGGCGATTTTAAAGTAAAATTTTTTGTCGACGTCTGACCAAATTCAACATTTATTTTATTGTCTTTTTTACAAGGAAGCAAATAATTACTTATCACTAATAACTTAGTGATAAGTAATTATTTTAAAGTATAATAATTTTTATAGATATTTTTTTTTATTTTAAATTGGTTTATGGTTGATTTTTCCTTTAAGCCTTGTATTCACTAGGCAACGGTTGACGTGCAACATGTTGCACAACATGTTGCTCATCATATTGAACGTCGACGCGGAACTTTTTGTAGCAACGTTGTCTATCCACACGATGTTGAGTGTCAAGTTGAGCGTCACGTGTTGGGCGTCAATTGTTGCCTAGTGGATACATGGCTTTATTATTGCGATCCGCTATTTTTTATATAACAGCTGTGTGGAGGCAAAATAAAAACAGAATTTCAAATAGGTTTTTCACTAAACTTTTTCAAGACCTAAATAATAAACGATTTTTTGATGTACCTTAAATCGGTATCTTATTGGTTGGTTATATTTTTGTATAATTCATTTAGGTAATTTAATTTAACTTCAATTGTGCTGTATGCAATGTACATCCATACGAAATTAATAAATAAATGTACCTTTAAGGTGTAACGGCTGTTCATATAAAATATCCTAAGTTGTCAGTGACAAATTTAAAACTGAACCAATTATAGCAATGACACAATCTATCTGCACTTTGTTGGACACTTTCTAAAAATTTCTTACTCACTCGGTTCATCTCTCTTTAAAAAAACGTTTACCTTTACGTCACATTACCTCCGTAATTGGCTAGCATTCACTTACGGGATCAGAAAAAAAAAACGACTTTCTGTCTGATTTAGGTATTTCAATATTGTGCGAGTTCAGCATTCATCTGTGGGGTGCGAAAATATATTAATGACATTATTTCGTTAGGGTCGATTTTTTCTTTATTGAGATCCGCTATTTAGGAATTTTCTACAGTCGGTCTTGCAATAGAGATCCATCAGTTCCAAGATATGTAGTGAATTCCATAACACCCGGTATATATATACATATACATATATATATGTATATATATATATTATATATATATATATATATATATATATATATATATATATATATATATATATATATATATATTATATATATATATATATATATATATATATATCTATATATCTGAATATAAATTCAACAGTGAGATATTTAAATGAATAAGGTGCAAAAAGCTTATTTGTTCCTTGTATGTATTGCCTTTTCCCCTGTTTTATGATATATCTGTTTTAATAAGAACTAGATAAAAAAAATGTTTCGGAAAAAAAAACTTTTTCTCGTTTTTTCCTTCCTTTCGATCAGCAAAATTCACTTTTATTCTACAGAATAGGATTTTTATTGAAAGAAAAAATTTGAATATTTCAAAAACTCGCGGGCATCATACCAGCAATATGGCAACAAGTCATGTGATCATTACAAACTCGAACCTCTTGAGATCAAAGGTGCCGAGTCGGACTGTCGCTACTGTATTTTATGTTTACTCTGGTAATACTGTGAATACGTAGCAAGAAGGAGTTTGATTTTGGTCACCAATTTAACATGGTGGCTTTTAAAGAGATGGCTTAGTTTGTTGAAGGTTGTTCTCGCTTTTTCTGTACGGGCTTTGATTTCTATAGGGTAATCCCACTGACTGTATCCAAATACATGTACTTTTTACCGGTTGTATTTTTCTGGATCCCTTATTTGGCTTAAAAAAAGATGAATTTATAAACATAATTTTTAATAGATCTATTGACTTTCCGCATTCCTCGCCTTCAGGGATCCTCAAGAGTAATATATTGAGTGAGTTTTTCTAGTCTAAATTCAGTATTCTAAGACAGGCACAATGACAGATTATCAATTCGTACGTACTAATTAATACACAGACAAAATGCGAATCATAACCGCTCCCTTAAGATTTCGCCGCAGCCAGATAATAAAAGAAATATCACTTCAGTTTTACCCAATTAAATCCCAACTAATTTTAGGAACAGTTATACGATCAGCCAAAATTCGCCGGCGTTATATTATAGTCGACAATTTAAGCTGGGAAATCGAGTCGTTTGGAAAAGTTATTTGTTCGGATCGGCATTGTACGCCGCCCCGGAGTCAAAATTGTATTTAATTTACTTTGCTCTCTGGCGTACAATAATCGGCGTCTGTGGCTTTCCTAATATTTTTTTGTGGGTGGAATGATAAGTAAATTTCTACAATATGGTGAGAAATGTTGTTAGGCAGCATGACCGTTGGTAAGCGTAATTCTTGTAACGGGTGTGTTCAAAGTTTCAAACAGATGCATCGCGCAATTGTTAATCGGCCGCTATCGTAAGTGATCGGTGTTACACGTTTCGTCTTCTTCGTCTTCTTTTCAGCCTGCTTTCATCCACTCCTGAATGAAGACCTCTTCCAAATATTTCCATCTTTCCCTGTCCAGAGCCGTTCTGTTACAATTTTTTCCTGCGATCTCCTGGATGTCATCTCGCCACCTTCTTTGAGGTCTTTCCACACTCCTGTTACTTTCCCTTGGGCGTCACACTGTAAGCTTGTAGACTCATCCGTCGTTATTCTCTCTTGCTACGTGACCAGCCCATCTCCACTTTAGTCGAGTAACTCATTCCAGAGCATCCGCCAACCGTCTTCTTCTCCGTTCACGTTTCGTAGAAATACATAAAGCCGAGTATGGTACATTTTTATTTAAGAAAGTGGATTGCGGCCCGGATAGAAACTGAACTGAATGCGTACGTTCAGGACGTCCGGTTGTGAAGAAATGGCCTATAAAATTCATGTTATTCTGATGGAAGATCGTCGTATTAAGCTTCGTGAAATTGCTGCGATGTTAGGCATCTTATATAAACGGGTACATATTATTTTGATGGAATTCTAAAAAAATATGATGATGATGATGTTATTGAGTCCGAGCGCATCGACTACAGAGGTCATTTAGCGCCCCATAGAGTATTGTGATTTATGTTTTAAACTTTAAAATGAATTTCTTGGAGGAAATTGTTGATGTTGCCTTTGATCTGTTCGTAGGAATCTATAACGCGTTTTAGCTTTGAAGGTATGTTGTGTTTGTCTCTCATACTCTTGTAATGCGCAGTCTCAAATATATGTAGGACAGTTAGGGGCGTGTGGCAGCCTGTGCATATAGGAGATGGTTCCCTGTTCATGAGATGGGAGTGGGTGGTGTGTGTATGACCTATCGTTAGTCTTCTTCTGTGCACGTTGTCCTTTCTTCCCATGTTGGTAGAGTCGAGTGGGGGGTAGACGTCAGGCTTAATGGACCATAGCTTGTTATTAGGATTTTGTAAGTCCCAGTCTAGTTGAAACAGTGTTTTGTGGAAGAGAGAAAAAAAGAGAGAGATAAGAGCTGAGTGCGCGATGAGTTTGTTGACTCTAGATCAAAAACGCACGAGGAACGACATTTTAAAATCGTGTTTGGAACAATTCCGTCGTCATCTGAAGGACCTTTGGCGTCGTTTTATGATTCCAGACGAAACGTGAATCAACCATTACTTCGGTGTCTAGGACAAACGACATTCGAACGAAGAATTTAAAAACATAATAAAAGTTTTTTAAAAAGTAAAACTGATTCTTCACATGTCAAACATTTAATAGAAGAAAATCATATATTTGAAAATAGTTTCCATATTTTACACGTTCAGACCAAACCGCATAAATTAAATTTATTTGAGACCGTCGAGATCAACAAAAGAAAGAATACAAGCACACTGTTAAATGACCAACTGGACCTCGGAAATTTCCCATTGTTGAATTTATTTAATGAATAGTTAACACAGGGGGACAGCTGTTTTGGTTTTTAATTTCTATTCCTGTCGAGGTTTTTTTGAGCTGATTCTATATCAATTTGATGTCTTGAATTCAAATAACGTATTCATTTGTACCTAGGAGCTCAAATTTTTAAGATATACAATTTTAGAGAAATATAAGTTACATTATTGTAACTCAAATCCGTAAGTGTAGTAAACAAAAGTAGATACGAAATTTTTATTTTAGTTATACAAAATACAATATTATGTCGTACTTACAAACAAAAAAAAACATTGAAGAAATGAAATAGTCACTCAACACTTGGAAAGCTTCTTTTCCGCGACATTCTTGAATGTTTTTTAAACAGTCCCTTTTTAAACTTCAGCAGTAATCTGCCATCATGTGCATGTCCCATCTTCCTTGGTAGCGGTCCTCCATAACTTTAATATCTTGGTGAAATCTTTCACCTTGTTCCTTACTCATGTCTCCTAAATTTTCTGGAAAACGGTCTAAGTGGCTGTGTAAATAGTGTATTTTAATACTCATATTGCAATCCAATCGTATCCAAACTATTAAGCGTCTTGTTAACCATTTCAACATAGTTTTGAGCTTTATGTTTGCCTAGAAAATTTTCTACAACAGCAACAAATGATGTCCAAGCTTCTCGTTCAACTTGATTCATCGAATTTATGAAGGCAGGATCCTTAATTAATTGTCTTATTTGTGGGCCGTCAAATATCCCTGCTTTGAGTTTTTCTGTGCTCAACTGATGCATTTTTACCCCTATATATGCAAAACAAGACCCATTCTTATCAAGAGCCTTTACAAATTGCTTCATTAAGTCCAACTTTATATGTAACGGAGGAAGTATGATTTTTTCTCTTTCAACCAAAGCGTCGTTAATGACATTCTTTTCCCCAACGTCCATGTTTTCTCTCTGAGGCCAATCTTTTCTAACCCAGTGGTGTGTTTTGTCCCTACTATCCCAGAGGCACAAGAAACACGGATATTTCGTGTAACCACTTTGCTGCCCAAGAAGAAAGTTTACCATTTTTAAGTCTACACAAATCATCCATTGATGTTCGTAATACTTTATCTTCTGCAAGACCAAAGCTATGGTATTATATTCTTCTTTCAGTTTCGTTGAGTGAGCTAGTGGTATTGAACCATATTTATTCCCATTATGTGGAAGGACACATTTTAAACTTCGCTTTGAACTGTCAATAAATAGGCGCCAATCATCTGGAATATATTCAGAAAGTCCCATTTCTTTCACGAGTCCCCTAATTTCGTGACAAAATACAAGATTGTCTTCTTGAGAAAAGAATGGTAGCAGATCTTTTTCTCTTGTACGGTAAAAGGTAATTTTGGTTCCTTGTTCCAGTAAATTTTTGTCGTTCAACCTAGAAGCCAGTACTTCAGAATTTCGATAAATTGAGATCCCTGGTGAGATCATTTAATTCATTTTGATTGAAGCGTTGAGGAACTGATGACGTCCCCTCATAGTCACTGTTAGTTTCATTAGCATCAGAACTTTTATTAGCATCAGAAGAGCGATCAGAGGGAAAATATTCGTCATCAGAGATATGTGGTAGCTGATGAAATGTTGGAATCGGTATTTCATCTGAGTGCGGGATAGGGCGTATTAATATATTAATAATATATAAGTCCACTTACTGCGGTTATTTCGATTGATTCCATTAGTATTTACTAAACAGAAATAACAATCATTGAAGTGGTTTTTTGGTTCTCTCCAAACCATTGGTACGCCGAATTTTAGACATTTCTTTTCCCGGTAGTCCACTGCCGTATCCAAGATACGCTCGCTTGACAAAGTCAGTAATATTTTGTCTGTTTTGTTGAAACATGTATTCTCCGCATATATAGCAAAACACATCAGGTTGATTTACACAACTTCTTCTTGAACTGGAACCTGAACTCATTTTAATTCTGTTCCATAACACAAAAACACTCTTTTCTTAACATAAAATAACACGCCGAATTCGATCTACTCTCATTAGTAAGAACGCACAAACTGACGAGACTTACCCGAGTTAGGTGATTAAAAGGGTCAGTTCAGGTACCTGATAGGCAATGGTTCCACTATTTATAGATTTACCTGGAATTTACCCAATTACAGACTGACAATAAAACCATTGTACCTACATTAATGAATATATAATAATTTTAGAACTCTCATAAATAAATATACTGAATAAAAACCACATTGGTAGATAAGTTGATGTATCTAAAAAAGTAGAGCTGATAGAGAAAAACGGATTGCATGTATAGATTTAGCGTCCCAAATATAGTTAAAATCAGCTCTAAAATCCCAGGCACCAAAACAAAAATATTTTTTTGTTGCCCTGTGTAATTTGTCTAACTATTAAGTTTTGTTGCTATTCTTTAGTTATAACCTACTTGTAAATATTTACTTATAAAACCATCGAAAAATGTTTATTTCATTTCATACCCATACTTTTGATAAAACTAATGTTTTGGCGAAACATGTGTCAAGTATAAAAATCAATAAAAGTGAAAATTTTACTACAAATTTAGTGTTTTATTTTAGTTAAATATGTTTAGTACATTTTCTAAGTATGGTAAATCAGAAAGAATATGAGAGAGGAGAGGGGTCTTAAGGAATAAATTAAAAAGGATTTTTGTAACATCTAGAAAATAACGCCATAAGGAAAAAGAAGTATTGAATGTTGTTTTTCTTAGTTCATTCTTCTATAGCAAAGAATCTACACTGCCTGTATATAATCAGACAGTAGGAATTTGGAACATTTACTGTGAATCTTATTTTCAAAGTTTTTAAAAATCTTTTTTTGAAAGACTTTGAAATTGTCTGTATTTCACGTTGTGACTTTATTTATTGTCTATTGTAGACAGGTAAAAATCACACTACAAGTTAAAAAAATCCTATCTAGCTGCATTTCGTGCTATCTTTAGTCTTCGTTTTGTATCTTTATCGCAACCCGCTATTTTCTAGATGTTCATTGGAGTTCAATTGAATCTCAACAAATACACGCACACACGCACACACATTATACATATATATATATATATATATATATATATATATATATATTATATATATATATATATATATATATATATATTTATCTTCTTCTTCTTTACCCTTTAACTCGTCCAGTCCTGGACATAGGCCTTTCCTAATATTTTCCATTTTGCCCCGTCTTGTGCTTTTTGGTGCCAGTTTCTACCAGCTATCCTCTTGATATCATCTTTCAATCTCAATTGGAGTCTACCTCTACTTCGTTTTGTTTCCCTAGGTCGCCACTGTATGATTTTCAGTGACCATCTTTCATCTTGCTGTCTTGCGACGTGTCCAGTCCATTGCCATTTCAGTTCGGCAATCTTCTCTATAACATCCGTAGCCCTTGTTCTTCCACGGATCTCTTCATTTCGGATTCTGTCACTCAGAGACAACCCCAACATTGACCTTTCCATTGCCTCCTGCATAACTCTCAGTCTATTGGCGTTCTTCTACGTTACACATTGTTTGCATTTCGTATATTGTTACCGGTAAAATACAGGCATCGAAAACCTTCCTTTTTAAATTAGTCGGGATACTACTATCTCTCAGCACAAAGGAGAGTCTCCCAAATGCTGCCCAGGAGAGCTGTATTCGCTTAGTAACCTCCCTGTACTGATTCTCTTTCCCTAGAGTGATTGAATGGCCCAAATAGTTGTATTCACTAATATTCTCTATGTCCTGGTTCTCAATCGATAAATGTGGATCTTCTAGGCTCATTATTTTTGTTTTCGAGTCATTCATTTTGAAGCCAACCTGTTTCGACTCGTAACAAAGCTGTTGAAGCATTAATTCCAATTCGTTCAAGTCACTTGATGTCAACACAATGTCATTCGCAAATCGGAGATGGTTCAAATATACTCGGTCAATTCTGATTACTTTATTTTCCCATGGTAATTTCTTAAAGACGAGTACAAGTGTAAATAATTTTGTTGATATAGTGTCTCCGTAACGAATGCCTCTTTCGACTTTAATGCTACTAGTTTTAGTCTCTTCATCTAACTTTATATGAAGAGAAGCGTTTTTGTAGATATTTTCGATCAGTGTAGTATATAGAGTGTCAATGCGTGCTTGGTCCATGGTCACTATGTATCCAATTTCGACTGTCAAAAGCTTTCTGGAAGTCGATGAAAGCTAGGTGTATTTGTACCTTTTATTGAGTTGTTTTCTCTATAAGGGATTTTATGGTTTACAAATAGTCATGTATACGAAGCCCTTTCAGAAACCAACCTGTTCCACAAGTGGGTATGTGTTAAATTTTCGATGTTAGTCGATTGGTAATAATTTTTGTAAGTAGTTTGTACAAGTGGAACAATAAACTTATCGGTCTGTAGTTTTCTATGTTTACTGAGTCTCCTTTCTTAAACAGCAAGATGATTTCTGCATCTGACTAGCTTTCCGGAACTTTTTCTTCCTGTAGGCATTAATTAAAGAGCACACAGATACATTTTTCTAGCATTTGTCCACCAAACTTCAACATTTCAGCTGTAATTTTATCTTCGCCAGGAATTTTGCAGTTTTTCATATGTTTTAGGGCTTTCTGTAATTCTCCTGATATGTCTGGGATATCTTCTGATCCAGAATTAATTACCTTAGTTCTTACTCCCGGGTTCGGCGTTATTGATAAGAAAAGAGTAGTATAGTTTCTCGATTACTTTAGCGATTTCTTTTTTTATTGGTTATCATTACGCCGTTTATGTCCTTTATTTACTCAGTTGTGTTTTCCCCTTGATAATTTAGATTTCAATACTCCCATATTGCTGTTCTGGTGGATATATATATATATATATATATATATATATATATATATTATATATATATATATATATATATATATATATATATATAGAAACGTCATGAACTTCATATATATGTAGGGAGAAAAACAGTGTCGTAACATGATCTTAAAATCTAGGAAAAAATGAATGTTACTATATATACACATATATATATATATATATATATATATATATATATATATATATATATATATATATATATATATATATATATATAAAATGCAACGTCTCTCTGTCTGTCTGTCTGTCCGTTAGTGCGCTTATCACTGGAGAACCACTTATCCGATTTACGTACTTTTTTTTTTAAAACATACATATGTTCTCTGGCCAGGTTATAGGCTATATTTTATTACGATAGGTAGCATAAAGAATGAGTAGTGACGTCAAATAGTGAATGATGTCGGCAAAAAGTTTGCCGCTAGCGCGTTGCCTTGCCATACACCGCCTAAACCATTAAATATGGAACAATATTATGTAGCAGAAAATATCTATATTCTATAGTCTATAATATATTTAAAATGCAATGTCTCTCTGTCTGTCTGTCTGTCCATTAGTGCGTTTATCAAGGGAAAACCACTTATCCGATTGCTGTGTCTTTTTTTTAAATTCATAGATATATTCTTTGGCCAGGTTTCATAATAATAATAATAATCTATATCTATAATATATATAAAATGCATCGTCTCTCTATCTGTCTGTCTGTCCATTAGTGCGCTTATCCCCCGAGCTCCACTTATCCGATTTACGTGATTTTTTAAATTCATACATATGTTCTCTGACCAGGTTATAGATATATATTTTATTACATCTATAATATATATAAAATGTAACGTATATCTGTCTGTTTGTCCGTTTGTGCGCTTATCACTGGAGAACCACTTATCCGATTTACGTGTTTTTTTGTTAAACATACATATGTTCTCTGGCCAGGTTATAGGATATATTTTATTATGTTAGGTGACATAAGGAATAAGCAGTGTCGATAATAGTGAATCAAGTCAGAGAAAAGTTTGCCGCTAGCACGTTCTCTTACAATACACTGCCTAAAGCATTAAATATGGAACAATATCATGTAGCAAAGAATATAATATATATAAAATGTCTGTGTATCTGTCCGTTAGTGCGCTTATCACTCGAGAACCCCTTTTCCGATTTACGTGTTTTTTTTTTTTAATTCATACATTTGTTCTCTGGCCAGGTTATCTATAATCTTCTATCTAGAATATATATAAAATGCAACGCCTTTCTGTCTGTCTGTCTGTCCGTTAGTGCACTTATCACTTGGGAACCACTTATCCGATTTACTTGTTTTTATAAATTTAAACATATGTTCTATATAATTCGATATAAGCCTAGATAATGGGAGATAAGGAGAAATAATGGGAGATAAGTCGAGATAAGGCTTGATAATGGGAGATAAGGTGAGATAATGGGAGATAAATATAAATAATGGTAAATAAGGAGAAATAATGGGAGATAAGCAATGATAAGTCTAGATAATGGGAGTTATGGTGAGATAATGGGAGATAAGGAGAAATAATGGGAGATAAGGAGAAATATTGAGAGATAAGTCGAGGTAAGCCTAGATAATGGGAGATAAGGTGAGATAATGGGAGATAAGGAGAAATAATGGGAGATAAGGAGAAATAATGGGAGATAAGGAGAAATAATGGGAGATGAGCAGAGTTAAGCCTAGATAATCGAAATTATGTAGAGATAATGGGAGATAAGGAGAAATATTGAGAGATAAGGGGAAATAATGGGAGATATTTTATTACGTTGGGTAAATTAAGGAATAAGCAGTGACGATAGTGGTGAATCAAGTCCACGCGAGCGGAGCCGCGGGCCCGGCTAGTATATATATATATATATATATATATATATATATATATATATATATATATATATATATATATATATATATATATATACATATATATATATATATATATATATATATATATATATATATATATATATATATATATATATATATATATATATATATATATATATGTATATATATATATATATATATATATATATATATATATATATATATATATATATATATATGTATATATATATATATATATATATATATATATATATATATATATATATATATATATATATATATATATATATATATATATATATATATATATATATATATATATATATATATATATATATATATATATATATATATATATATATATATATATATATATATATATACATATATATACCATATATATATAAGAGTTATCAATTTTACGGCTGTGTATTTAAATGAAACTGTGAGTTTCGCAGGGTTGCAGCCAGATTATAAAGTATTTTCTAGGGCATTTACAAAAAATAAAACTCTTTTTACTGTGAAAGCTTTCGGATATATTCAATCCTTCCTCAGTCACTTTACAAAAGAGGATTGAATATATCCGAAAGCTTCCACTAAGTAAAAAGAGTGTTATTTATAAATGCCCTAGAAAATACTTTATAATCTGGCTGCAACCCTACGAAACTCCGTGCCGTGAAATTGATAACTCTTGTTGAAAGGAATGGGGTTTTACCAAGTAATATCTACCACTTATGGGATAGTCTGTACAAACAACTTAAAAAATTGGGTAAAATTGAATATCAAATTGGCTCCTCTGAAGAATAACGACCACCATCCCCTTTTGTAGAGTGGCTGAGGAAAGATTGAATATATCCGAAAGCTTTCACTAAGTAAAAAGAGTATTATTTTTTTGTGAATGCCCTAGAAAATACTTTATAATCTGGCTGCAACCCTGCGAAACTCACAGTTCTATATATATATATATATATATATATATATATATATATATATATATATATATATATATATATATATATATATATATATGCGTGTTTGATTATCGGTCTGGACTGTAAATAAAACTCTTTTCTTCTTTAATACTCAGTATTTCGTTATGGTTTGATAACTTCTTCAGGAGTAACTACAATATTAATATACGAATTAGAAACATTACAAAACAATGTTTTTTTCTTCAAGGTATTAAAATGTTGAAATATAAAACAGATATGAAGATATGAAGGTGTTCATATATGTATGTGTATATATATATATATATATATATATATATATATATATATATATATATATATATATATATATATATATATATATATATATATGTGTGTGTATATATAGGGTGCGGTGCTTAAATCGGAACAAATTAAACATATTTTAAATTGTATTCGTCAAAATAAAAAAAAATCCTTTTGCATGTCAGTTGTTGGAACTATTCAGAATGAAATTATTCGATGTAACCTCCCTCAACCGCAATGGCCACCTCCATCCTTGGCCTGAAGGGCTCACACGTTTTCTTTAAAGCAGGGCTGTCCATGTTGGCAAATGCTGCTTCGATAGCGGTGCGTAAAGATACCACATTAAGGTATTTAGACTTATTAATTCTTTCGATTACGCTCCAAATATAGTAGTCGAGGGGATTCAAATCCGGCTTATTGATATACATAGATGGATCATGTCGTATACAGTTGATCTTGGGCACCCGAAGAAGCGAATTATTTCAGTCGCCGAACGTCCAGCGCGAAGTCTGTCAATAATCGCGACTCTTCGGTTGTACTACACATTTGTTCTCAACGGTTTGGCCATTTCGAGGTTATAAGTGATTACCAGAAGCATGTGGCTTTCAGGAACGTCAACAACGACTTATAGCGGAACTACTATATGGCGGAAAATATATATGTACGTATATAAAACAATATAGCCCTAAACCTGTAGTTTTTGTCTTCCTTCAAATATTATATACTTAATATATATACCAACTTTCAAATCGATATCTTATTTAGGTTGGGGATTCCAACAGATTGACAGGCCAACAACAGACAGATATAGCAATAGAAGTAAAGGAACTGTTTAAACTGAAGTACATTAACATGGTAAAAGCAGAAGTTTCTAGAGATTTTTTTCCTTTGGAGCTAGAGATCCATATTTGTCAAAAGTTTTGCTAGGTTTACGATAAGTAATTTATAAATATTGATAAGGAAATGAGCCTTTGCTACTAGACTAAGCTGTGTTGTTTAAATAATCCCAATATTCGGCCTCCAATGTCGTGCATCTAGACAAATACAATCATTTAGATGTCTCAACGATCCCGTTAAAATTTCCATTATTTTGCTTACTTGATTCATTTTGCTCCATAATATGACGATCTTTTACATTTATTCGAAGACTACTAAGAAGCTAGAAGCATTTAAAATGTGGCTTTATCGAAGAATATTAAAAATCCCATGGGCAGCCAGGATCACTAATGAGGAAGTTCTACCAAGGATAAGCCAAGGCAGAAAACTATTGACAATCATAAAAGTATGAAAAACATTCTACTTAGGTCATGTACTCAAAAACGACATGTTATTTGTTTTATTTTGTACTTTAGTCACAAGAATTACAATAACATCTATAATAAAACTAGCTGAGAATAAATTAGAACCTATTGCTTCATAATTACTCATCCGTAATTATGGAAAGAAAATTGACTTGATTCCTCAGTCGGGGAATTACGTTGAAAACTTTTATGTTCAAATTCATTAATACTACAAAGTAAAACACAAGAATGACAATATTCTTAACTGTCCTGCATTTATAAGGAATTAGTAATTATTTGAAGACATGTGAAAAGCATATATATATATATATATATATATATATATATATATATATATATATATATATATATATATATATCAGGTGTACAAGTATGAAATGAGGATTTCAGACAACAGATGGTGCAGCAATGCAGTTTGTGCTATAACGATGTGACACTGCGCCACTTTGTTGTGTCATCAACAAGGATCAGACGCGCACGAGTGATAAATTGGAAAAGTCTGTGCATAGTGTTGTGTTCGATATGTCGAAATTTATACCGAACAAAGAGCATTCGCGGACAGCATTAATTTTTTGTTTTCATTTAAAGAAAACTGCTGTTGAATCATACCGATTACTTCCAGAAACTTATGGTGAATATGCTCCATCGCAAGATACGTGTGAACGATGGTTTCGGCATTTCAAAACTGGTGACTTCGATGTTGCAGACAAGGAAAGTGGAAAACCGCCAAAAAAATACCAAAATATGGAATTGCAAGCATTGTTGGACGAAGATGATTCGCAAACACAAAAACAACTCGCCGAGCAATTGGGCGTTAGTTAACAAGCTGTTTCCAATCAGCTACGAGAGATGAGAAAGATTCAGAAGACCGGTAGATGGGTACCACATGAATTGAACGACAGGCAAATGGAAAAGCGCAAAAACACGTGTGACATTTTGTTCGCTCGGTACAAAAGGAAGTCGTTTTTGCATCGTATAGTTACAGGAGACGAAAAGTGGATTTATTTTGAGAATCCTAAGCGCAAAAAATCATGGGTAGACCCAGGCGCACCATCCGCATCGACCGCAAGATCGACTCGTTTTGGCAGGAAGACGATGCTCTGTGTTTGGTGGGACCAGAGGGGCGTAGTCTATTATGAGCTGTTAAAACCTGGGGAAACGGTTAATACTAAACGTTACCAACAACAATTGGCTGATTTGAACCGTTCGTTGCTTGAAAAAAAGGCCAGAATACCGAAAGAGGCAACACAAAGTCATTTTTCTTCATGACAATGCTCCGTCACATACGGCAAAACCAGTTCGCGACACGTTGGAAGCACTCAGCTGGGAAGTTCTACCCCATGCGGCTTACTCACCAGACTTGGCTCCTTCCGATTACCACTTGTTTGCATCGATGGGTCACGCACTTGCTGAGCAGCGCTTTGGTTCGTAAGAAGATGTAAAAAAATGGCTCGATAAAAGGTTCGCAGCAAAACGGGAGGATTTTTACTGGCGTGATATTCACAAATTGCCCGAAAGATGAGAAAAATGTATAACAAGCGATGGAGCATACTTTAAATAAAGCACTTTTTATCATTCTTCCGAATTTAACATGTTTTTTTAGAAAAAAAAAAAATCCGCATTTCATTCTTGTACACCTGGTATATATATATATATATACATATATATATATATATATATATATATATATATATATATATATATATATATATATATATATATATATATATATAACGATATAGCCCCAAATGTGTAGTTTCTTACTTCCTTCAAATATTATATAGTACTTTCAAATCGATATCTTATTTCGATTGAGGATCCCAATAGATTGACAGACCAACAGACAGACAGATATAGCAATAGAAGTAAGGGTAAGTGTTTAAATTAAAGTACATTCACGTGGTAAAAGCAAAAGTTTCTAAAGATTTTTTTTTTAGAGCTAGGGATCCATATTTGTCAAACGAGTTTCTACGTTTACGATAAGTATTTTATAGATGTTGAAAAGTAAATGAGCCTTTGCTACTAGACTAAGCTGTGTTGCTTAAATAATCCAAATGTTTAGCATCCAATGTCGTGCATCTAGACAAATACAATCATTTAGATGTCTCAAAGATCCCGTTAAAATTTCCATTATTTTGCTTACTTGATTCATTTTGCTCCATAATATGACGACCTTTTACATTTATTCGAAACGCCCTTATTAAGGCAACAAAAAGAAGGCATAAAAGCCGTCATAGGGCATTTCACCTCTTTGTCTGTGCTCATTAAAACAATGAAATTAAATTATCTTTGTAACATTAAACATGACTTTGTCTTTTTAACAAAACATTTACTGGTATGAATCAACAAGATAGTAGTCTTGTTGACGGGCCATCTCATTTATTTGAAGCCCAGTTGTACAGACAAATTTTGACGAAAAGCTCTCATTAAATGATAACAAGCTGCATTTTAGTAACAGGTAGTTTTTTGGACGTAGAATACGATCAAAAAGGTCTGCTGCTCTAAAATGTAGACTAAGCCTACAAAATCGAAAATAAAATGAAAAATTCTGTTTTTTCGCAAATATCTCTAAAAATAAAAAAGATATAGAAAAACTAGTAGCACGGCGTTAAAGAATGGAAAATTTTACAAAAAAATAGTATTGTATAGTTATTCTTTTTAGTGTTACCGTAATTAAAAAAAAATATATATTTAAAATAAAATGGCTAGTTTAACCCCTTCAGTTACAATGGAAATCATGCTTCCAACATTATTTATGATTAAATTAACGTTCCTGTATATGCTAAATATTTTAAAATTGGCTGTTAAGGGGTTTCTCGGGGTGTTGATTAAGAATCCTGTGACAGATTTGAAAAATTCAGAACGGTGGATCCAATATGACGGTCAGAGAGTACGGAATTCATTTAATTTCTTCGAGTAATTTAGAATTTTTATATTTTCAATAACTGTTTTTTTTTTGTACTTGGATGTTTAAATGAAATATAAATACTTTATACTTAAAGCTTAGACATTTATCTTTCATTTCCCACTTTTAAATATTTTCTTTTTAGTTTAAGTTGTATTATTAATAATAAGTAAAAAATTCGTTTAACATGAACACTTTTTTAAGAGCAAAATTACAAAAAGGAGAGAGTTTTTTTTTAAGTTTTTAATGATTTTTTAATATTAAATATATAGGCCCACACTGTAGAATTTTTTGCCGCAGACAGTTTTGTCGCCATTCCGAGAACTTATACAGTATATGAGAGTTTTTTTTTATTGGTCTAGCACACGTCCTACAGGGAAGTCCCTAAAGCGCTCTAGGAGCGGCATGTGTGCGGAAAAAGCGATTTACGCTGTTCTTGAATCGTACTCGGTGGCAAACACAGCCCTGGGCAAATTATTCTGAAGGGATGATGTTCTTCATATAAAAGACTGCTTGAAAAGCGTTGTACGCAGAGTAATAAGCTGAACCTCATACGGATGTGAAGTATTAGTGCGACGTGTATTTCTAACATGCACCGCTCTGGGAATAATTAAGCGGGCTACATCTTTCGAACACTTCCATAAAAATACTTGTAGAACAGACTCAAGTCGCCAACCGTTCTTCGATGTTCCAGCGAATCGAGGCCGCCGGTCAGTTCCGGGTCTTCAAACAGACGAACAGCTCTTCTCTGAACAGAATCCAACAAATGCAGTGTGTGTTTAGGAGCGGAGCCCCAAACATGGGAGCAGTATTCCATAGTTTTAGAATTTGAGCGTTGTAAAGAATTAACAGTTGTTGTGGAGTGTAAAGCTTTCTGGTTTGAAATAATATTCCCAACTTTTGAGAAACTCTCCTTGCTATGCCTTCAACATGTTCATATCAGGACATATTTGCTCCCAAATTAACGCCCAAGAAATCAAGTGACGATGCCCCTACATGACTATGTCGGGTTCAGCAACGTTAACCTTTTTAGAAAAAACTGCCGCCTGGGTTTTTGTAGCGTTAAATTCCACTTAGTTACTATCACACCAAGATATAATTTCTTCCAGGTCTTTGTTAAGTTGAACGACCTCCTACTGTCTGCGGATATTCGTCTGAGTAGCCGATGTCCGAGCGTTCAAAGTGAATGAAGAGATAAGCGTACTGTCATCTGCAAAGCTGTAGATTGGATTCCCGGTTTTTTCCAGCAGATCGTTAATGTAAATGAGAAAGAGAGTAGGAGACAGTATGGAGCCTTGGGGCACACCGGCGTTGATAGTGAAGGTGTTAGAAAGAAATCCGTCAACTCCCACTCTGACGAAACATGAGAGCCACAAACAGAACTTTTCAGACATACCATAAGAGCGTAGCTTAGCCTACAGTCCATCATGCCAAACACGGTCGAATGCCTTGGATATGTCAAGAACAACCGCTCTAGATTATCCAAAGTGTTTAATTGTGTTGTTCCAAACATGTGCTACATAAGTCAGAAGATCTCCTGTTGATCTGTGTTTACGAAAGCCATATTGGTGATCGCTAATAATGTTGAATCCTTCAAGATATTTTAGAAGATGCTGATTGAAAGCAGTGCGAATGGTCGGTAGTTATTTGGCAATGTATTCTTGCCTTTTTTAGGTATCGGCTGAACTGTGGCACATTTCCAGCAGGAAGGAAATATTCTCTTTCTGTAGGATAGGTTGAAAAATCTACAGAAAATTGGTGTTAGTTCCCTCGCACAGTTTTTGGGAAATATGGCAGATATTCCGTCTGTGTGCACACTAGGCGACAAGACGGGGAAGATAAAAGTGTCGTCGTCTGCAGACTATCGGCCGGCTTAAGATAGGACAATAGAAGTGCATGTGCCTGCGCAGACTGGGAAAAAACTATCTTCTACCAAACATTCTCTCAGTCAAACTGTGTACCATCTTGTATATCCCTGTCTACATTTTTAATTTTTTTTGTAAGGTTGTTTCAACTTTTTCGTTCATTTTCTGAAAAGTATTAAATAAGTTGGAAGAACAGATTAAAAATTTAATAGGCTAGCAATTTAAAATAGGCTCTTGTTTCTTCTCCCATTCATTGAGAACAGAGATACCAATAGTAACCTTGACGATGAAGCGAATACGTCAGATGCTGATGTAGGAGTTCCTACTTCTGAGCCCTGTACAGAAGAGCGTGTCAGAGTAGGTAGAAAGCGACGTTGTGCTCAGAAGAATTCATTTGCGAAGTTTCTCCTCACAATATTAAAAGAGAAAAGGACCGTGAACACAGATGAGGATGTAAATTTTGCTCTTTCACTGGTCTCCATGTTGCAGTTACTAAGTGATTATGAAAAAATGGATGCAAAAATTCAAATTATCGATGTTTTAAAATTCATAAAGTGATCACGTCACAACTTACTGAGTATGCCAGAAATGACACCTTATTTTAAGACTCAACCGTCTCCACCTAGATACATCCCGGACCACGACTTCAACTCCACACCAGCCTGGATTACATGGTTACCAAAGGAGAAGTCACAGTCAGATATCTTTGTCTGCAGTATCGCGACAAGATGAAGAATCAGTACAATCATTAACCAGTAATTTTATTGACGAGTCTGATAATTCTGAATTACTACCTTGGCAATAATAAAACATTTTTTGTGGAAGGAATATTCATTTTACTCATTTACCTTAATGTCACTGCAACTCTCTCTTCTACAGGTATACACAATCGGAAGGTTGTATTCTGGTACGTTATACCTCCCCCAACTTTAGCTATTAATTTATCCAGTTCATCCGAAAGTAAGAAAAAAACGTAAATTGTCATAGAAAGTGTAAAATTTTCCTTTTAGTAATCTGGTGCTGTAAATATGGTGTACCCAGTACTGTCTATTTCTATGCTTCAATCTTCTTTTTCGGTGAACAATTATAGCCATTGCAGTAATTTTCACAAGATCCATCTGGCTAGCTATCAGATACGCGACTGTCTTGTCTCTAGTGTGCGGAGGCGTGGCGAAAAAACTGTCTTGTCCTCCAAGTGTCTTTCACACTGGTAGATAGTCGGCAGACAATCGCCAGACTGTTTTGCCCCCCGTGTGCGCCTGCCCTAACTAAAGAAAAAAAAATGGTCCGACTTTTTTTGACCATTTGGTACTGCTTTGAATGTAAAATTGGCGGCAGCGCACTACAGCAGGCAAATTTTCATATTTTTAAATAACACACAATATGGGTATTTTTAATTATTCTTATATTGAAACTTAAGGTATAATAATGATATATGCACAAGGATTTCTTTTTCAGTCTTCTTCCTAATGTGCCTTATCTTCTAAGGACGTTGGCGATTACATTTGCCCATCTGATTTTATCTATTGCCGCTCTAAACAGTCCAGTAGATGTCATGTTTGTCCACTGTCGTAAGTTTTTCAACCAGGAGTTGCGACGCCTTCCTGGTCCTCGCCTACCGATTATTTTTTCTTCAATTATAAGTTGCCGGAGCTCATACTTTTGGCTTCTCATAATATGGCCAAAGTAAGTGCGTTTTCTCTCTTTAACAGCTGGAATCAACTCTCGTTCCTTTCCCATCCAATCAAGTATTTCCACGTTTGTGGTATGCGCTGTCCAAGGAACACGCAGCATTAGGCGATAACACCACATCTCGAATGACTCTATCTTTGTATAACATGACCGAGAACACATAGCATCTTAGGACTCTTGTTCTTGTTTTTAAGTTTAGTTGGCAGTTAGAGAGTATGCTGCGCATTTTACTAAAGGAGCTTCATGCTTTTTCAATTCTTGAGCGTATTTCAATCTTCACTAGTTACGCTTCCTAAGTACGTTATTTCTGTTACCCTTTTAAGTGTATGTTAATGCACTTTAATATTTATGACTGTATTAGGACTCTTACTGACCACCACTGTTTTTGTTTTATTCGTATTCAGTTTCATTTCATATTCCTCACATGCCTCAACAATTCTATTCATGAGTCTTTGTAGGCTTTCTTCACTGTCCACTAGAAAGAGAGTATCATTAGCGCAGCGAAGGTTATTTAAACACACCATTAATTGTAATTTCATCTTTTTTATCAGAAAATGCTTTATTGAAGATTTTCTCCGAAAAGACATTGAATAACAGAGGTGACAAAATACAACCCTGACGTACACCTTTCTTTATTTTTATTTCTTTGGACATGTGATTCTCAGCTTTTATTTTGGCAGTCTGGTTCCAGTATGAACTTGATATTATTTGTAAGTCTTTGTCACTAATGTTACACTATTGTAATATTTCCATCATTTTCTCATGATTTACCATATCAAAGGCTTTTTGGAAATATATAAAGCATAAATACACATCAGAGTTGACATCCCTACATCTTTCAATCAGAACTCGGATGAAGAGTAGTGCGTCCCTCGTTCCTAGTTCGTTCCTAAAGCTGAACTGTGATTGTCCAGTACGTTCATCTAGTTTTTTGTGTACTCTTTGGTGGATTATTTTAAGGAAGAGTTTCAAGATGTGGGTCATTAAACTTATATTCTGGTATTCTTCGCACTTTCTAGGGTTATTCTTTTTGGCAATGGTATAAAAATTGATGTCAGCCAATCATGAGGTACATCACCAGTGTTGTATACGCTGTTGAAGAGGTCGTATATAATGTCTATATGTTTTTCAAGAAATATTTTACTAATTTTTATAGGTATATTATCTTCTCCTACTGCCTTTTTGTTTTTAAACTTATTTGTTGTTGCTAATATTTCGTCTTTATTTATGGGGGGGCCGTTGCATTAAACTTATTTGTATTATGTTCTCACTATATTTTCTTCCCATTTATCTATTCTTTCTTATATGTTCAGTAGTAGTTTACCTTCTTTATCCTCTATTACTAGTGGTTGCCTTTGTAACCGTAGTCCAACAGCTTCTTTGATTTTCATATGTAAATTAAATTTGTCGTATTTCTTTTCTAATGCTTCTATTTCTAATAGTTGATCGTCGTGGCCGTTACTATGTGGTAATTTATCATTTTAACGGAAAGAAATAAAACACTTATTACGTATTATTACCACTATATTGCACAAGTTTTGCGACTGCAGTTTCGACCTATGCGGTCATTATCAAGCTTACGTACTAAACTGAATTAAATAGACAAGTCATAATAAAATTAAAGTTAGGTGGTAGGTATAAAATATTATTATAAAACATTATTATTTAATTCTAGGGTTAATACAATTAATCTTAAGTGGTAGGTAGTAATTTTATGGTTTTATGACGGTAAATAGCGGTGAATAGAAAAGGTCTAGTTGGTCGTTTAACAGATTACAGTTTTGGTTTTTCCGATGTTTATAAATTTCCAATGATTCTAAGATATTTAATTTGAAACCTTTCTCCGCATAATGTAGAATTTCTGTATTATGTAAATCGGGAAAGGGGTGTTCGTTTTCTGTACAGTGGTTTGCAAATGAGGAATCTGTTTTTTGTAGTCTATATGATCTAAAATGTTCTGTATATCTGGTTTTAATGTTTCTTCCGCTTTGTCCAATATATACGCTGTTACAGTCCGAGCATTTTAACTTATAAACTCCACATTTTTGAAATTTGTCCGTCTTATATTTGGCATTGTAAAGGATATTTGATAGGGTATTTTGCGATTTGAACGCAATTTTCAGATTATGTTTTGAAAAAATATTGGCTAATTTTTCGGATAGCGTGCCCTGGTGGGGTATTGTAATGTATGTATGTTGTTCCGTGGATTTTATTTTAGGGTATATTAAGCGAAAAGTAAGTTGCTTTTGTTTTTTGTTAATTAGTTTTTCAACCCACTCTCGAGAGAAGTTATTTTTTGTGGCAATGTTTTTAATAGTATTTAGTTCGTCTTCTAGGTCAGCTTTGGATAACGGGAGTGAAAGGGCTCTATGTATCATTGAGTTGAATGCTGCCATTTTATGTTGGTTTGGGTGGAATGAGTCCAAAGTTAATTTTGTTATCTGCTTCCTGTTCTAGAGTAAACTGAATTTTTGGGTGGATGCTATTAATGAAATGTCTATAGCAAAAATTAAAAAACAATTAGACTCAGTAAAACCCAAATCAAATCAAACAGACCTATGCACTATTAATTCTATAAAACATAAAATAAGCGGACATGATCTAGTAATAACCAGGACAGACAAGTCAAACGCAACCGCTATCCTAACAAGAGGTGATTACAGCAACAAACTACATCAGTTTATCCAGTCAGAGGACATAACCGAGATAAAAAGTGACCCTACTAAGCATTTTCAAAATAAATTAAAATTTACACTCTCCGAAATCAATGTAATTTTCTCAGAATACGAGAAAAGGAGAGTAGTCAACATAAATCCAACTGCCCCGAAATTATATGGCCTTATTAAGAATCACAAACCAGGGAACCCCATCAGACCTGTCGTCTCATATATCAATAGCCCAACTAGAGACCTAAGTATAAAACTGAATTCAATTTTTAAAGATTTAACAAATTCACATCAGAAACTAGTGTAACGAACTAACTTGAACTCGTTCAAAAACTAAAAGACCAAAGAACCCCGACAAACTCCTTTTTGGTCTCCTTTGATATAAAGAATATGTTCTCCAACATTTCAGCTGAAGAATGCATACCAATAATCCATAAAATACTGAACAAATCTAATATAAACCCTGTGATCTCCTCCGAAATATTATCTGCTTTTGAAACATGCCTCTCTGAAACATATTTCCAATTCAATCACAAATTTTACCTTCAAAACTCAGGTTTACCAATGGGATCACCACTTAGTCCTCTCTTAGCAGACATTTTCATCACACATATAGAAAGAGAAATTCTTAACTCTAATCATGGCAAAAACCACATTCATTTTTGGTACAGATATGTTGACGACATCCTCGCTTGTTTCAAAGGCTCCTCAAGACAACTAGACAATCTCTTAAATTTCATTAATAGCATCCACCCAAAAATTCAGTTTACAGGAACAGGAAGCAGATAACAAAATTAACTTTCTAGATCTAAGCATCTTACATACGAATAACAGTTGCACATTTAAAGTATACAGAAAACCTACATTCACAGGTATAACGATCCCAAAAGACTCATTCCACCCAAACCAACATAAAATGGCAGCATTCAACTCAATGATACATAGAGCCCTTTCACTCCCGTTATCCAAAGCTGACCTAGAAGACGAACTAAATACTATTAAAAACATTGCCACAAAAAATAACTTCTCTCGAGAGTGGGTGGAAAAACTAATTAACAAAAAACAAAAGCAACTTACTTTTCGCTTAATATACCCTAAAATAAAATCCACGGAACAACATACATACATTACAATACCCTACCATGGCACGCTATCCGAAAAATTAGCCAATATTTTTTCAAAACATAATCTGAAAATTGCGTTCAAATCGCAAAATACCCTATCAAATATCCTTTACAATGCCAAAGATAAGACGGACAAATTTCAAAAATGTGGAGTCTATAAGTTAAAATGCTCGGACTGTAACAGCATATATATTGGACAAAGCGGAAGAAACATTAAAACCAGATATACAGAACATTTTAGATCATATAGACTACAAAAAACAGAATCCTCATTTGCAAACCACTGTAAAGAAAACCAACACCCCTTTCCCGATTTACATAATACAGAAATTCTACATTATGCGGAGAAAGGTTTCAAATTAAATATCTTAGAATCATTGGAAATTTATAAACATCGGAAAAACCAAAACCGTAATCTGTTAAACGACCAACTAGACCTTTTCTATTCACCGCTATTTACCGTCATAAAACCATAAAATTACTACCTACCACTTAAGATCAATTGTATTAACCCTAGAATTAAATAATAATGTTTTATAATAATATTTTATACCTACCAGTTAACTTTAATTTTATTATGACTTGTCTATTTAATTCAGTTTAGTACGTAAGCTTGATAATGACCGCATAGGTCGAAACTGCAGTCGCAAAACTTGTGCAATATAGTGGTAATAATACATAATAAGCTTCTATTTCTGTGATTGTTCATTTAGCCATATGACTTTAGTCTCCTTTATCTTTCTTTTTATTAGTTTGTGCGTTCCTTTGTTCTTTATATTATTCTTGTTCTTATACTTTCTTCTTACTTCCATCATATCCAATATTTCCTACGTCATCCATGATTGTTTCTTTTTGGTTGTATTTTGTTTCAGATGCTTTTCCATTACTTCTTCCAGTCTGAATACAAACAAGTTCCCAGCTTGTTTGTGTTCAGACTTCTACCAATCTCCTCATGAATCCTCTTCTTTATGACTTCTTTAAGTTTGTCGATATTGATATTTCTTGTTATTTATTTATGTTTTAACTTTTTTAGTCTAATCTCGATAGTTGTAAGCAGCAAATTATGGTCTGTAGGTATATTTGCTCCAGGACAGGTTTTGGCAGTTTTAACTATATATCGTTGTCTTCTATTGATGGTTATATAGTCTATTTGATTTTGGATCATTTTGTTATCTTTTCCATCTGCAGGGGCTTTCCACGTATATAACCGTCGGGGTGGCAATTTAAAGTAAGTGTTCATAATAGAGAGGTGCTTTTCTCTGCAGAACTGGATCAGTTTCTGACCTCCATCATTACGTTTACCCAAGCCATAATTTCCCGCAATATTCTCTTCTTTTCATCTCCTACTTCGGCATTGAAAACTCCATTATGATGTATATTTCATTTTTGTTAGTGTGTTGTAAAGTCTTATTTATTCTTCATAAAACAAAGCGTAGGCTTGTATGATGATCGGTAAAAATCCTTCCACTATTCTTGCCACTTTTTTTGAGACCACTATTGCGACTCAGGTGTAGTGCTCAATCCTGCAGGTGCCCGTGTTCGGCCTTCCCACTTCACTACATCCCAATATAGCGATGTTGAGTCTTTTCATCTCTCCCATCAGATTTGCAGCTTTGCCCGCTTCAAGCAAACTTATGACATTCCAAGTTCCTATTTTTCTTTCCCATTTCCATTTTTTCAATAATATATTTTATTAAATATTTGTAATTTACTGTATGCCAGTTAAAATCATGCAAACAATTTCGTTTTAAGTTTTACAAATTATAAAGCAACAAAAATAAAAACTGTTAATATCATCGGAAAGCTGAAAATTTCATATATAAAAAGCTATCTTTTAATTTTCTTTTTACAAAACAAGTAATATCGACTAACCTTCGAGCAGTGCGCGTAGACTTTCAAATTGAGCTGTTTGGCGCGTTACACTTTTTAAACCACCTATCCGAATTTTTAATAAATTCTTAAGGTAATAAAAAAATCTGGGAAAAAATCTGTGTACTATTTTTCCCTTTACTGATTCTTTCTTTTTTCTCGTTTTGTTCTGCCATCCCTATCTATTTTTGTTCCTAAATAGATATAACTAGCCGTGCCCACGGCGCTGCTCGCGTGTATTTGATTCACTATTATCGTCACTGCCTATTCCTTATGTTACCTAACGTAATAAAATATATCCTATAATCTGACCAGAGAACATATGAATTATAAAAAAAACATGTAAGTCGGGTAAGTGGTTCTTGAGTGCTAAGTGCACTAACGGACAGACAGACAGATAGACAGAAAGACGTTGGGTTTTATATATATGATAGATTTTTTTGATAAATATTAAGTTAAGAATTAAAAAAAAAACATACAACGTAATGGCTTACTCCTGCATTGAAGCTCATAATGAAGAAACGTGATAGAGCTGAATCTAGATATAAAGCAGATAAAAACATTACAACCTGGGAAGCTTATAAACGGCTTCGAAATTTTGCTCTTGCGTCAGTTCGCAGGGAAAAAATGGGATATTTGGACTTTTTGCGGCGACGGCAGGATTCCAGAGGTGTGTGGAAGGGACTCAGGCAAATGAATGTGTATTCTGGTAAGCGACCAGATATGGGCTGTGTTTCAGCTGAGGTTATGAGTCCGGATGAAGTGAATGATTACTTTTTGAGTGTATTTTCAAAATCCAACAACTGTGGAAATAGAATACCTTTTTACAGTGATAACAGATACGATGTTGACATGCAATTTAGTTTCACCATGGTAAGTCCTGAAACTGTTCAAAAAAATGTTTGTAGCATCAGGTCTAACGCCGCTGGGTGTGATGAACTGACAATTCTCATGACAAAACTTAGTTTGCCTGTGATCTTGAATCACTTGACACACACCATTAACTGTTGTATGAAATACTGGAGGCAGTCCATAGTTTGTTCAATCCCAAAAATTAAAATTCCAACTCATGTTAGTGACTTTCGCCCTATTAGTCTTCTCCCCGTCCTTTCTAAGGTGCTTGAAAGAACCGTTCACACACAGGTCCTTCGTTATCTTACATTTAACAGTCTTCTCCCCACCCATCAATCTGGTTTTCGGGAGGCCCATAACACCACTTCCGCGTTATTAAATCTCACTGACAATATAGTCAGAGCTTTCGATAAAAATAAAGCTGTTATCTCGGTGGATTATTCCAAAGCATTGGACGTCCTGGATCACGAATTGCTTTGTGCGAAGCTGAAGTCTCTGGGATTTGATGTCGTATCAGTGTCTTTTTTTTAAACATATTTTTCAGATAGACATCAGAGGGCCCGTATTGCCGGTAAATGTTCCTCCAGTGGAAGAGTGGTGTCTGGAGTTCCACAGGGATCTATTCTCGGGCCTCTCTTGTTCCTGATATACACTTTTGACATATGTAGAGTTATGCCCATGATACTGTATTGCTGCACTATTTTAACCTCAGCGAGCCAGAGGACGCTACTCAATGCTTAAACGCTGATTTCGAGGCAGTACTTACTTATTCAAAAGAGCATAACCTGAAAATAAATCCGGATAAGACTGAAGTAATGTTGTTTTGTTCAAGGAGGTGTCGCCAGATGTCGGAAGAAGTTATTAAACTTCATTTGGGTGACGTTAATTTGAGTTTTACGGGATGTAGTAAGAATCTGGGGCTGTATCTTAATGTGGGCTTGCGGTTTAGGAAGCATGTTAGTACACTGCTCCGAAGAAGCTATGCGAGAATGAAAATCCTGTAAGCAAATCGGTTCAGCTTAAATTATAAAATGAGGAAAAAATTATGTGAATCCTTGATCCTGCCTATATTCCATTATTATTGTATAGTCTACTTTTCATGCTTGAACATAATTACTAAAAATCGTCTGCAGATGCCGTTTTTATTTTTAACCTTAGAAAGTATGATCATGAATCAATTAAAATTAATGAACTAAAATGGTTAAATATGACAAATACAGTTAAATTACATTTTGCAGTATTTCTAATGAAACTCCTGCGCAATGACGTGCCAGCGTACTTAATAACAAAACTTATATTCCGCTCTTCTGTTCACGACCGTGACCTGAGACATCGAGATCATCTCACTATGCCACAACATCAGTCTGCTTTGTTCCGGCGTTGCTTTACTTATAATGCTGTGTCTCTTTATAATTCGCTTGATCAGGAGTTGAAATTGTATAACAATAGTTTGCGCTCGAGATATAAATCTCGCTTACTAGGTCTACAGCATGTGTAGAGCTATACCAAGGATTGCAGAATTTTTCTGTAAGCCTTAGCTATATGTGGTTTACCGATATTTATAATATGTAATACAGTGTAGGATTTGGATTCTTATTGTATTATCAAAGTTTTCTATGTCTTCTTTTTCTCTTATTTTATTTTCTTGGTATTGTGTTTTTTTTTGGTTTCTTTTTTACATTTGATTAGGCTTAAATAAGGACGGACATGGTTGAGCGTAAGAGTAGCCTATGGCGCCATTTCTTCTCCTTCTGCGGTAATTGTAATTGTGTGTATGTACATTTAGAAATTGTCTATTATATATATTTTTGATTTTGTTTTGTATTGATTTTGTGGATACCGAATTTAAGACGATATTTATTTATTTATTTAAATCGGATAAGTAGTTCTCGAATGATAAGCACGCTAACAGACAGATAGACAGACAGAGAGACGTTGCGTTTTATATATATATTATATGGATTATTATCTATAATATATATAAAATGCAACGTCTCTCTGTCTGTCTGTCTGTCCGTCCGTTAGTGCGCTTAGCACTCAAGAACCACGATTTACGTGTTTTTTTATAAAATACATACGAGTATGTTCTCTAGCCAAGTTATAGGATATTTTTTATTATGTTAGGTAACATAAGGAATAAGCAGTGACGATTATAGTGAATCAAGTCCACGCTAGCGGAGCCGCGGGCACGGCTAGCTTTATATATTATAGATTATTATTATTATTATTATTATATAACCCGGAAAGAGAACATATGTATGAATAAAAAAAAAAACGCGTAAATCGGATAAGTGATTTTCGAGTGATAAGCGCACTAACAAACACACAGTCAGCCAGAGAGACGTTGCATTTTTATAGTATATATATTATATTCTTTGCTACATGATATTGTTCCATATTTAATGGTTTAGGCAGTGTATTGCAAGAGAACGCGCTAGCCTCGAACGTTCTTCCGACTTGATTCACTATTATCGTCACTGCTGATTCCTTATGTTACCTAACGTAATAAAACCTATCCTGTAGCCTGGTCAGGGAACATATGTATGTTTAGAAAAAAGCACATAAATCGGATAAGTGGTTGCATTTTATATATATTACAGAAGATTATAGATAACCTGGCCAGAGAACAAATGTATGAATTGAAAAAAAAAACATGTAAATCGAATAAGTGGTTCACAAGTCATAAGCGTACTAACGGACATACAGAGAGACGTTGCATTTTATATATATTATAGATGATCACACACACCAATTACCTGACCATCATTTAAAGTAAGGCTGCCCTGTTCCCCACCGATAGACAGATATCATATTACACCGCATACACTGTTCTATTCAGAATACGTCATTAACCTATGTTTAGTCAGTCAAATCTAAAAAGTAGAGAAAATTAAGTGTTCCTATTTAAACTTCCGGCATCGAACAAAGAAATAGCAAATAATATCTTATTAAAAATGTGTCAAGGCTTGTTATATTACTCGGAGAACGAAAAGACTTTAAACCTTATAAAATACTTCATTGTTTAGAAAACGCTGGACACGTTATCCCTTCCAAACACGAGAGTCTTTTCAAGGATCAAGAAATAAAGGAAAACACTTAAACATACAGAACAGTCCACACAATAAAAGTTCAGTTTCCGTCATTTATTCAACTTTTATTTAGCAAAAAAGGGATTTCGCATCGTTGAATCCAGTGATAATCCCAAGGATTAATGTCGACCTATTTTCAAAAACTTAAATCTAACTTAGCCTAGTCTTAACATTACCCTTTTAAGCCAATTATTAATAATTTATTAAGTATCAAGAAGAACGAAGAAGGCAGCAGGAGCAGATTTATATTTTGCAGGAAAACTAGTTTTCTTAGGCTAACGTTTCCACCGTTTATTCGGTCATTCTTAAGGGTCAAGGGTGTTGTTTTTTCTCTACCCAAAACATGTTTTAACTTAACCTGCTAACATTTACCACATTTAGTTTATGTTTATATATATATATATATATATATATATATATATATATATATATATATATATATATACATATAATATATATACATATAATATATATATATATATATATATATATATATATATATATATATATATATATATATATATATATAAAATAACATATATATTCCCTCTCTCTCTCTTTCTCTCTCTCTCTCTCTCTCTATATATATATATATATATATATATATATATATATATATATATATATATATATATATATACAGTAGAACACCCGATTAACCGAGTCGCGATTATCCGAGCTCCGGATTAACCGAGCCAATCTATGAAGCTGATTATCCTAGGTACGCGCATCTACGTTGCGTATTTAATCGAGCTTCTAAAATATGTATGTACATATTTCCATTTAAAATCGTCGGGGCCTTCGGGGAATCCCCCTGGCCCGTGTGAGGGGTTCCCCTATTTATGTTTTTGGACTCTTTCAGCATGTAAATTTGCGTGAATGCAGTGCGTTATAGCGTTTACTACGGAGAAGTACGAGTATACGCACATAATTTATTTGGCTGGAGTTCTGGTAGTTAAGTGTAATTAATACGAACTGCTTTGTTTGAATTTTTGTTTGTCGTATTATAATGGAGCAAAACAAGCGTAAAAGAATTGTCGTTCCTATTGAAGAAAAATTAAAAGCCATCAGAATAATTGAAGCAGGAGAGACAATTAAAGTTGTTGCACGAGATTATGGAGTAGGTGAGGTAACAGTTGGAGATTGGAAAAGAAACCGCACAAAAATAGAAGAGTGGCGTATAAATCAAGCCTCCTCGTCCTCAGGAAGAAAATCAATGAAAACCGGCGACTATGAAAAGATTAACGAAGCTTTATTCATGTGGTTTAACCAACGGAGATCAAAAGGTGTGCCTCTGTCAGGTCCAATTTTACAACAAAAAGCAATAATGATTAGTAGGTAATTCCCAGAGATAGATCAGTTTACCGCCAGTTCTGGATGGCTTGACCGCTGGAAAAAACGGTACGGTGTACGACAACGGTGAAAAACTTTCTGCTGATGTGTCATCAATTGAGAAGTTTAAGCAGAACTTTAAAAAGCAAATCGAATTGTGGATACACATGTGATCAAATTTACAACTGTGACGAAACTGGTCTGAATTATAAAATGCTTCCATTTAAAACAGTGGCATCTCGACAGGAAAAATCAGCTCCTGGGCACAAACGAAGTAAGGAAAGATTAACTATAATGGTATGTTCCAATGCATCTGGCAAGCACAAGATCCCACTGATGGTGATTGGCAAGTCTGCATGTCCAAGAGCTTTAAAAGACATCTCACCCAAAGCCCTACCAGTCTATTACAAAAGTCAGAAGAGCGCATGGATGGATGCGACCTTATTTACTAACTGGTTTGAAGAAGAATTCGTGCCATCTGTGACTAAATTTTTGAACAGAGACCGTCTTCCTATTAAAGCAATTTTGTTAATGGATAATGCCCCCTCTCACCCTGGAGAAGGACTTCATGTGGGCGAAATTGTTGTAAAATTTTTTACTCCAAATGTAACCAGCATAATGCAACCAATGGATCAAGGCATCCTCGAAAACATTAAAAAAAATTAGAGGCGTTTATATCTTGAACAACTGTTAGAATACCCAGAAAAAGAAGGATATTATCAATGGGATGAGAAAGGTTACACTGAAAAATATTATTTACTGGGTAAGTCAAGTATATATGGATTCTGTGCGTACTACCACTATTCAAAAATCTTGGTCAAAAGTTATTGATTTTGAGGACTATAATGACAGTGAAGATGATACTCCATTAAATAAATTAGCTTTCAAATTGAGAAGCCATGGAGAAATGTCCGTTCAAATTTTGACAGCGAGATAGAAGACAAAGAAAAAAGTTTATTTGAATTAATGCAAAAATTAAAAGGTTGCGAAAATGTGACAAGAGAAGATGTTGTTGAATGGATTACAGCAGATTATTTAGAAGAAGAAATGAGTATTGAAGAAATAACGAATGCCTTTCAGGAAACCGAAAAATCAGATGACGATGACGATGACGAAGCGGCGGTGGATGAACAGTTTCCTACTAAGATCTCTTATCAAGAAGGTTTTGCTTTTTTGGAAAAAGCTTTGACGTATAACGAACAACAACCAGAGGCAACCCCAGCGGATTAGCTTCTTCTTAATAGGTGGAGAAACATTGCAGCGAGAAAAAGAAGATGAAACAAAAGCGCATAGATACCTATTTCACTGTTTTATAATGTATGTACCTATTTATATGTTAAAAACGTTAATACATCGGTTTAAAGTATTGGTGTTTATTTTTTGAATGAATAAAAAACAAATCCGGATTATCCGAGTTTTTAGTTATCCGAAGAGGGTGCCCCCCACGTCACCTCGGATAACCGGGGTTCTACTGTGTATATATATATATATATATATATATATATATATATATATATATATATATATATATATATATATATATATATATATATATGTATATATATATATATATATATATATATATATATATATATATATATATAGAGCCTGTCTGTTGAGTGCCTGTACGTTGGGAGCCTGTTGGGAGTGTGTCTGTTGGGAGCCTATTGGGAGCCTGTTAGGAGTCTGTTGGAAAGGTATCTCAATAAATGATATCAGATATGCTAATAACTCCGTGCTCTTGACATACGACGGACCCGATCCTCAGCTTTTGTTAAATAATGTTCAAAAGTCAAGCAGCAAAATCGGGTTAAAAATGAATCCTAAAAAGCTAACTACATGTTCATTAACCGAAATCAGTTTCTGCAGTTAGCTTTGAACGGCAGCCACAGCAAGATCATAGTATCGAGCCCAGCAGCAGCAAGAGCACTTGAAAATGCCAAATGAGATTTTGGCGAAACGTCGTGCAAATTCATTGTTAGACGAACGGATTGAAACCCGGAATTTTAATGTATTTTATATATATATATATATATATATATATATATATATATATATATATATATATCTTCTTCTTTTTCCCTCTTCATCGTCTTTACATTTCTTTGTTTTTTGGCGGCATCACTAAGCCACGTAAATCCCATAGACCAGCATAATACATATTTTCGTATTTGTATGTAAAATTTAACTTTCTCAATATATATCATTATGTCAAAACTGTTATTATATCAAAAATAGCTTTAAAATACTGAGTTTGAATGAATTATTATCTCCAAAAATGCCTAAATAAAAAAAATACCAAAACCTTGCTCGGTAATTGGAAATTGAATTATTGTTACAGACGCATGTTATCGTGAACTTTTACCTTTCTTTCTCTTTTACTTCATTCCTATTTTTGCTGCTACTTTCTAAAACACACAAAGCTAGCAATTTTCTTGATATATAAATTTTTAAAAAAGCTTATATTATTTGGTTGTTCACAATATTTGGTTTTTAACAACATGCAATAAGATATTTTTTAGTTTCATCATAAAGTTCTCAAGATTTCCCTTATTTCCCTCTTTCTTTATTCTCATCGAACTTTGGATAATATTCTGATTAGAGTGAATAAAATCGATGCTAATCTGGTTACATTGAATAAAATTAATGCTAAGCTGGCTAAAGTTGTGAGACAAAAAACTTAGTATTAGAGGAAAATCGAACATTTCATTCTTATTCTTTCTTGTGCTGTATTAGTGCAGTAAAAAAGCATTTGAAATTGCACAGTCTAGATACAGCAATATTATGATTTTATCCTCTCTGAAGTATCACCAAGAGTACTGACCTGAATTTTGGACAGCGAAAAACTCTTTTGTTTATAAACAATGTCAGTTTTCAAAAACGCGTTTTTTGAACTTAAAATGTGAATAACTCCAATTATGGTATATAAGTCAGATCGATACACAAAAAACTCAACTCTTCGTCATGAAATTTCCAACAAATCCTTGTTAGTTTTAAGTCGCTCAAGTGCGCAAATAACCTATAAAATTGAAAAAAACAGGCAAAAAACTGTCTTTTTTTTTTCATTTTATTGTACAGGGTGAGTCAACGATAGAGTAAAGTTCATTATCTCATTTGTTTCGGGAATGACGAAAAAATGTTAAATACAATAGTTTTAGGGAATGTTAAGGTGCACAGTTTAAAATTATTTTTGAGTATACAGGGTACTTCAAAAAAGTGTCGCCAATATAACATATGTTTTTTTAAATGGAATATCCTATTTTCTAATTTATTCTTAAACTCTGCTTAAAATTTTATTATTATTAATTTATTTATTATTAGCTTTTTTTTATTAATAATGTTATATACGTAAACCTAGTAGTTTTTCGAATATTTCAATTTAAAAAAAAAATATACTAGTTGTCAGTTTTGTAAAAAAAAATGTCAGTAGCGTCATTGTTTCTGAAGGTGGAATACTCATAATTGGTACGAACGTTCTATAGAGATGAAAAAAAGATAAATGTAAAAAAATTTGAATTCGATGCTACAGGGTGTTCAAAATAAATTTATGCATTTCCACTATTTTAAATAAAAAAAATCTCAATTTTTTTAAATGGCACACCCTGTATATTATTATTTTTTCTGGTAGATTTTACAAAACTCTCCAACTTTTAGTAAGTATGTCATATACCTATTTCTAATAGTTTTCAATTTATTTTGAATTTTTCAATTTTTACCCTTGTTTTTAATACACTTACGCTATTGTGAAAACATAAACAAATAGTTAATAATAATTTTAATGTAGTTTAACTTATCTAATGATTAATTATTATTATGACGTAATAAATTCAAAATTATGCCCGTCTACTTGAATGCACATATTTAGTCGTTTTCCTTCACTTTTCTTAGCATAAAGGGCCTTATTATCTTGCACGCATCCCGTATCCTATTTTCTATATCTACTGGTGTTGTAGGGGGATTCACATAAACACGATATTTAATGTAGCCCCACAAAAAGGAGTCTAAAGGTGTTAAGTCACATGATCGAGGGGGCCACTGAATGAATCCATCCCTACCGATCCATTTGTTGTGAGTAACGATCGTTTAAAAATTCCCGAACTTCCCGGTGGTAATGAGCAGGAGCTCTGTCTTATTGAATCCCCTTTCAAAGTTATCAACTTCTTCAAGAAGCTGAGGTAATTCGTTTTGCAAAAAATTTAGATATCTAGGCCCGTTAAGCGGTTCGCGAAAAAAATATGGTACCAATAATTCGAAAATTTAATATTCCTCACCATACATTAAGCGACCAATGGTTTTGGTTTCGCATTATAAATTTGGATCGGCATCTATTGCTTCATTCATGTTGGTACAAAAGTTTACTCGTCGTTCAAAAACACGGTTTTGAAGTTCTTGGTGTAGTTCGATATGAAAGGGTTGATATTTTTATTTTGTTTTGGTGCGATTAGCCGTAGATTGGGATGTGTCAGATAAGTCAGCTAGTTGACGGCTGCTGACCTGGGGATTATCTTCAACTTGAAGTAAAATCTCCATTTCTTTTTCCTAATTGGTAGCATTCTGGTTTACTACTTTCCGTTTCGTATACTTAACGTTACCACTACCATCAAACCGTTCCATTAAGCGCTGAAAAGATTTTCTAGATGGTATACGTCTATTAGGGTACTTCCCTCCGTAAAGCCTTACTGCCAAAAGACAATTTTTTCCCGCCTCGCCCAGTATATAAATCATGTCAAATAATTCATTTTTAGGAAAATCCGTAACTATTACCTTTATAAGTCACTTACTTCAACAAATTAAACTATTTTTACTTTCTTAATAGACATGTCAAAATTTGACAATGCCTACATTTTTGTTTTGTCTTGACAACTATTATGTTATAGCGTAAGTGTATTAAAAACAAGGGTAAAAATTGAAAAACTCAAAATAAATCGAAAACTATTAGAAATATTTATATGACATACTTAATAAAAGTTGGAGGGTTTTGTAAAATCTATCAGAAAAAATAATATTATACAGGGTGTGCTACTTAAAAAATTCTAGATTTTTTCAATTTAAAATAGTCCAAATGCATAAATTTATTTTGAACACCCTGTAGCATCTAACTCAAATTTCTTTACATATATCTTTTTTTTCATCTCTATAGAATGCTCGTACCAATTATGAGTATTCCACCTTCAGAAACAATGGCTCTACTGGCAATTTTTTATAAAACTGAAAACTAGTATTTTTTTAAAAAAAATTGAAATATTAGAAAAACTACTAGGTTAATAAAAAAGTTATAAAATTTTATGCAGAATTTAAAAGTAAATTAGAAAATAAGATGTTCCACTTAAAAAAAAACATGTTATATCGGCCACTTTTTTTGAAGCAGGGTACTTCAAAAATAATTTTAAACTGTACACCTTAACATTCCCTAAAACATTTTTTCGTCATTCCCGAAACAAGTGAGATAATGAACTTTACTCTTTCGTTGGCTCATCCTGTACAGGTCGACTAAGTGAAGCAATTATTAAAGGTAATTATTAAATAATGCACTCGTAATAATTTTCGTTCAATCTACACCCTGTGGAGAATATTCTAGAATTTTTTCAAAATTTCTTGATCAGTACTTTTCGAGATATGGGGGGAACAGCGAGTTTCACGACATAAATACGATATGTTCATTTTTAACAACTGTTAGTGATTGGTCTACCATCGCTATTATTCTCAATTTAAAAATTCTCTCTCTTTCTCGTTCATATATTACAATGTCGTTCCGAGTTGATTCCAATATTCCAATGGCGATGCAATACTTTTTTAAATTAGGAAATCCGGTGATTGTGTAAAATCTGAAATTATGTTCTCTTCTTCTTCTTCTTTCTTATATGGTGTGTGATATAAGTAGGTATACTGCCTGTTTTATCCCCATCAGGTCTCTTTCGATGTGGACGTCCAGCATTCCTTCCACCTTTTCGGAGGTCTGCCCCTAGTTCTTTTACCGCAAGGTTTTTTGAGTTTGGCCCTTTTTGTTAGTCTGTAGACGTTCATCCGACCTACGTGTTTATTCCATTGTTTTTTATTCTAGTTCTGGTCCATTTGGATATTTCTTGGATCTTACTTACTTCTTGTAGATCTTTGTTGCTGATTTTGTCGTAGATATTTTTTCCATGTATGTCCCTAATCACCTTTATTTCTGTTGTCCTCATTGTGCTGTTTTATATGTGCCAGCTCTTGTTTCTACAGCATATGTGAGGATCGGTCTCACTCTTCTCTTGTTTATTCTTATTTTGCTTTCCACTGTGAGGTATTTATTTTTCCAGACTATATCCGTCAACCTGCTATTAGTGATGCCTTTATATACTGTTGTTTAACTTCCCTGTTTAAGCCTCCGTAGCTTGTTATCATTATTCCCAGGTACTTAAAATTATTAACCTGCTGAATAATGGATGGATATCCAACTTGCATCTTAATAATTCTTTTGCAGCTACTATTCATTTTAACTTGTGTTAATAATCATGTTTAATTTTCTCCCTTACAAATTGAAGGCATGGAAGATCTTTTAAAGGTTGTCCTCAGAATAGTATGTGTTGCCAATATTGTATCCTCTGGTTTTTGAAAGATTCTCTACTATTTTGTACATGACGAGGTCGAAGATAAAGGGACTAAGTAGCGTTTAATTTAACTTCCTTGCTCAGTAGATCTTCCATTATTATATTTGTTTTGCATTCCGTGTTAATGTCATGTATGATTTTTATTAGCTTCTGGCTTTTCTGTTTTTCTTGTAATATTTTTATAACACCTGTTAATTGTGTTTATCGAAGGCTTGCGTTATGTCGACGAAACACATATTTTTTTTATGGTTCTAGCACACGTGCTGCAGGGAAGTCCCTAAAGCGCTACAGGAATGACACGTCTGCAGAAAAAGCGATTCACGTTGCTCTTGAATCGCTGTAAATTGTACTCGGTGGGAAACACAGTCCAAAGGGATGATATTCTCCAAATAAAGACTGCTTGAAAAGCGTCGTACGAGGAGTAACAAGCTGAACCTCATACGGAACTGAAGTATCAGCGTGACGTGTACTTCTAACATGCACCGCTCTGGGAGGAATTATGCGGGCTACATCCTTCGAACACTGTCCATGAAAATACTTGTAGAATAGGCTGAAGTCGCCAACCGTTCGTCGATGCTCCAGCGAATCAAGGCCGCCGGTCAGTTTCGGGTCCCCAAACAAACGAACAGCTCTCCTCTGAACAGAATCTAACAAATGCAGTGTATGTTTGGGAGCGGTAGTATTCCATAGTTGGTCGAATTTGAGCTTTGTAAAGAATTAACAGTTCTTGTGAAGTGTAAAGCTTTCTGATTCGAAATAATATTCCCAACTTTTGAGAAGCTCTCCTTGCTATGCCTGCAACATGTTCATGCCAGGACATATTTGCTCCCAAATTAACGCCCAACAAATTGAGCGTCGATGCTAGAGGAATGGAGTGCCCCGACTTAACTATGTCGGGTTCAGCAACATTAACTTTTTAGAAAAATCTGCTGCCTGGGTTTTTGTAGCGTTAAATTCTACTTGGTTACTGTCACCCCAAGATAGAATTTCTTCCAGATCTTTGTTAAGTTGAATCACTTCCTGCTCTCTGTGGATATTCGTCTGAGCAGCCGATGTCGGAGCCCTCAAAGTGAATGAAGGGATCAGCGTACTATCATCTGCAAAGCTTGATTGGGTTCCCGGTCTTTTCCAGCAGATTCTTAATGTAAATGAGAAAGAGTGTAGGGGACAGTATGGAGCCTTGGGGCATACCGACGTTGATAGTGAAGGTGTTAGAAAGAAATCCGTCGACTGCCACTTGTAAAGAACGCTCCCTGAGGAAACATGAGAGCGACAAACAGAACTTTTCAAACATACCATAAGAGCGTAGCTTAGCCAACAGTCCATCGTGCCAAACACAGTCGAATGCCTTGGATATGTCAAGAGCAACCTCTCGAGATTCTCCAAAGTGTTCAATTGCGTTGTTCCAAACATGTGTAACATAAGTCAGAAGATCTCCTGTTGATCTATGTTAACGAAAGCCATATTGGTGATCGCTAATAATGCATTTTAGAAGATGATTTAAAAGATGCTGATTCATTAATGATGAGGTTTGTTAAATTCTTTACCTTTTTCCATTATGTGCCTGACTATCAAATATGGCATCTATGGTCGATCGATTTTTGCGGAACCCGGTGTTCCTCTCTTATTTGAATATCCTCGTTCATTTCTTCCAGTATGATTTTTGTTAATACTTTTAAGGTAGTATTTAGGACCGTTATTGCAAGGTAGTTTTCAGGTGACGTTTTTTGTCCTTTTTCTGGATATTTTTTTTTATGGGTCTAGCACACGTGCTACAGGGAAGTCCCTAAAGCGCTCCACTAGCAGCATGTGTGCGGAAAAAGCGATTCACGCTGTTCTTGAATCGCTGAAAATTGTACTCGGTGGGAAACACAGCCCTGGGCAAATTATTCCAAAAGGATGATGTTCTCCATATAAAAGACTGCTTGAAAAGCGTTGTACGTGGAGTAACAAGCTGTACCTCATACTTTTGAGAAGCTCTCCTTGCTATGCCTGCAACATGTTCATGCCAGAACACATTTGCTCCCAAATTAACGCCCAACAAATTGAGCGACGATGCTAGGGGAATGGAGTGCCCCGACATGACCATGTCGGGTTCAACAACGTTAACTTTTTTAGAAAAAACTGCCGCCTGGGTTTTTGTAGCGTTAAATTCCACTTGGTTATTGTTACCCAAGATAGAATTTCTTCCAGGTGATTGTTGAGTTGAACGACCTCCTGCTGTCTGCGGAAATTTGCCTGAGTTGCCGATGTCCGAGAGTTCAAAGTGAATGAGATAAGCGTATTGTCATCTGCAAAGCTGTAGATTGGATTCCTAGTCTCTTCCAGCAGATTGTTAATGTAAATGAGAAAGAGAGTAGGAGAGAGTATGGAGCCTTGGGGTTAACCGGCGATGATAGTGAAGGCGTTAGAAAAAAATCCGTCGACTGCCACTCGTAAAGAACGCTCTCTGAGGAAACATGAGAGCCACAAACAGAATCCTTCAGACATACCACAAGAGCGTAGCTTAGCCAACAGTCCATCGTGCCAAACACGGTCGAATGCCTTAGATATGTCAAGAGCAACCACTCGAGATTCTTCAAAGTGTTCAATTGCGTTGTTCCAAACATGTGTTACATAAGTCAGAATATCTCCTGTTGGTCTTCGTTTACGAAAGACATATTGGTGATCGCTAATAATGTTGAATCCTTCAAGATATTTTAGAAGATGCTGATTGATAACCTTTTCCATGACTTTCGATATTATTGAAGGCAGTGCGACTAGTCGGTAGTTATTTGGCAAGGTCTTCTTGCCTTTTTTAGGTATTGGCTGAACTGTGGCACATTTCCAGCAGGAAGGAAATATTCCCTTTCTATAGGATAGGTTGAAAATTCTACAGAAAACTGGTGTTAGTTCTCTCGCGCAGTTTTTGAGAACTATGACAGGTATTTCGTCAGCGCCACAAGCCTTTTTGGTGTCTAGCTTCATTAAAATACGCTTTATGATACGCTGTCTGAAGATAACATCGGGCATTCTTGACTGCAATATGGGAATAGTAGGAGGTGTTTTTCCTTTGAAATCGACAGTAGAATCTGAAGCAATGAGTTCAGCCAACAAGTTCCCTTGCTCAACAGATGTCGTTGCAATAGAATTATCTGGCCGTGTGAGTGGTGGTATGGTGGATTTGGTGAAATTTTGACTAAAAATCTGCCTTAGCGACTGCCCAAAAGAACCTGAAATTGTTGGGACAAGCGAGAAGTTTGTTTCTAATTCGTTGATTATATGCCTCCTTGGTTTCGTCGAAAATTCCTTTGCATCTGTTCCGGGCACGAACGAAGGTGTTACGATTTATGGTGTTAGGATTTTCACGCCATTGTCGGTAGGTTGAGATTGTTACGCTAGTTTTCCAATCTGTAGGTATTTGTCCATTTTTTACTATTTTTATAAAGATCTGTGCTAGTTGTTGATGTAAGTTTTCTCCTTCATATTTTAACATCTCATTTGTAATGTCGTTTGGGCCTGAGGTTATATTCTTAATTATAAAAAGTATCGGCTGTGTATCCAATTCGAATATATTAAAATATTTTTATATATACATATGAGCGTTGTTTGTGTTTTAAAGTTCCAATACAGGAGAGTCTCTTTAGTTTGAGAGTTCTTTTATTGATAACTGATTTTTTTTATTGAAAATTGAATTGGTCAGCGTCTCCACTTTTGCAAGCCCCCCCTCCCCTATTAATGTGTTGAATTTTTTCTAAAAAATGCCTATTTTATCGAACTACCTTTCCAGCCCCGCTTCTAGAACCCTAGCTCTTAAACTGATCAACGTCCTATCCCAACTTTTCTATGTGAAAAGTTGATAAATAAAGTTATTACTAAAGTTATGAATGTATGTATTTGAAAAAATGTTTTACTTTTTTTAAATTTCTAAAGATAAACTCGAAGTTTAAGATGCCAAAGTTAGAATCTTTTCAACTAAATTTAGGTCAGAAGATTTACTTTTAGTTACACAACATTTCTCAATGAAGTTGCCTGTATTAAATTACTGAAGTTGCAGAAGTTTAACACTATTTTAAAGTTTTAAAAGCAAATCGACTTGTCCTGTTTTTATTTGTACCATTTTCAGGCTGTTATTTTTAGGAGTAGAGTACACGAACTATAGGAAAATATTTAAAAAGGAAACTTTTTGTAATATTTTCAGTTAATTAGAGCCAAATATAAGAAGGTTTTAAGAGGTGGGCAAAAGTTAACGGGGTTGCCCTTTACTACTGTGTTTTACGTCATCTTTGGGTTTTTTGGAGCCTTTTTGGAGGAATCTGAAAATAGTATTATTTTTTCCATAATTTTTAATTATTTAAAGTTAAATTTGTAAAGTGTTAAAAAACTAGAAGGGAGCTACAGGGTTTGATCTCTACATATCGTGTCACAGATTTTTTTCTGAGTTCGTTGATAAGTTCGGGTTGTGGCCGCAAACGGCTTCCGATTGGAGGCAGTTATGCTTTTCAGTTTCAGATATATTTTATTGTATCTTACCACAATTTCACATCAGTACGGGAATAAGAACAAGAAGTCTTGTTCTCTCGTTTGTTGATCCTAGTTCTAGTAATGACCCGTGATGTGGCGAAACATGTCTCCAGATAGATTGCCAAATGAGGAAACAGTAGGTTGACTACTGAAATATGGACTTTGTTCATTTTCAGTGGTTTTACATTAAACTGCGTGGGGTGGAACCCTTGTCGAACTGCGCTGCCTGAAGGGAATTGTGGCAATTTGCTGAACATTCTTCTGTCAGGTCATGGCCGTAGACGGCCTCTGATTAAAAGCAAGAATACTTTTCAGATTTGGGCACAATTTATTGTGTCTTACCACGATATATGTATACATACATACATACATACATACATATATATATATATATATATATATATATATATATATATATATATATATATATATACTTAAAAATACAATCTTAGTTGGGGAACTCGGCAAAAAAGGCGTAATAAGAGATCACACAATTTTCATAAAGCCAATATTTCGTTCCTGGATTGGGACCTTCTTCAGGGCAGAACTGAAAAGAAGAACAAAGCGTATTCATTGATCGTGTTTGGGACAAATTTAAATTAATGATGTTATCATTAGGTTGTTATAATAAATAAAATTAGTGTAGAACAAGAATAAAATATTAGTCATAATAAGTCAAAAAAACTCACATGAGAAGTGCAAAGGTTTCGTTAGCCTGAATGGCCGTAGGTAGCTTATACATAAAAAAGTTGTTACATAAAAAAGTTGGTTAATCCATAAAATATATAAAATACACACTAAAACACTGTAGACAAAATTATAAAAACCAAATTTAAAACATGGATGTCATTGGGAACCTTGGATGTTGAGAACATTGTTAATTATTTCACCTGTAACCACCACACATGGCCACCGCCTTATAGGAAAGATGACAAGGACCCCTGCCCTGAAGAAGGTCCCAATCCAGGACCGAAATATTGGCTTTATGAAAATTGTGTGATCTCTTATCATGCCCTTTTTTGCCGAGTTCCCCAACTAAGACTGTATTTTTAAGAATTTTGGTAGATACGGCAATCTTTTGCTTTCTTTCTTTATTCTATATATATATATATATATATATATATATATATATATATATATATATATATATATATAGAATAAAGAAAGAAAGCAAAAGATTATATATATATATATATATATATATATATATATATATATATATATATATATATATATATATATGCATATATATAATAATGATTCAATTAAATCAAAGATACTCTCTAAAAATTGTTCAGGCCTATGCACCAACGAGCAACCACTACAACATACAACAAAGGAATTTCCACTGTTCTACAAGATCGAAAAACGCATTTTACGATGCTGATCGGTGACTTCAGAGCTAAAATTGGAAACAAAGAGGACGAAGAAGAAATGAAAGAGAGACTAATAGATTTTCTACATCAAAATAATTTATATGTAACCGACACCTTCTTCAACAAGAACAAAAACAGAAAATGGACATGGTCTAGCCCAGATGGTAAAACCAAAAATGCAGTAGATTTCATAATCAGTAACAGGAAAGACATTATCCAAGACGTTAGTGTCCTAAATAGATGTTCAGTTGGGAGTGACCATCGCACTGTGAGAGTAAAAGTGATTATTAACATTAAACAGGAAAGAAACAACATGATTCTTAAGAGAAACCATAAGAAATGGACAGTCCCGGAGGATGTGGATTCCTATAGAATAGAAATCGCAAGCTCCTTGGAACACAATGAAGATACAGCAGTTGATGACAAACAGCTAATGGAGCAAAGGAGAGAAATGGTAGATAAGACTACAGATGAATACAGAATTATAAACAGAGAGATATCGAGGGAAATTAGAAAAGGCAAAGGACAAAAAATGCAGAGGAAATGAAAAACATTGTAGAACAGAATGAAAGCTTAAAAGTCTTGAGAAGGAAGAACACATTGGGAAGGAAAGACATATGCAAGATTAAGGACATGCATGGTAATGTAATAACAAACAAAAGATATATTTTACAGATCATTAAATTATTTTATCAACAATTATATATCTTACAAGATAAAAGAATAGAAATCAACATACCAAAAGTCCTAAATCAGGGGTCGGAGGATATCCAGATATCACACAAGAAGAAATCACATCAGCCTTGAAGGACATGAAATATAACAAAGCTCCGGGTGAAGACAATTTTGTAGTAGAGGCAATTAAACAAGGAACACCACAAATTATTATCAAATTACTTAAAATGTTATTCAATAAATGCCTCCTGGAAGGAATAACTCCATCGCAATGGAATACTATCGACCCATTAGCCTCCTGAGCCATATATACTAGTAAATAAATTCGAGTGTTTCCTTTCAAAAGAACAGGCATGTTTCCTCTCGGGATATGGAACAAACGACCATCTGCTTATAGTTAAAATCCTCATTGAAAAATGTATATAATATAATAAGCACATATTTGTGGACTTCGAAAAGGCTTTTGATTCTGTAAATCAGCATAGACTTTTGGAAGCGCCTGCTGAGTGTCGTATTGATCATCGATATTCCAATGTAATTAAATACATATATGAAAATGCCACCCCTCATGTTAAAACACAAACTAAACAATCTACCAGCAAATTTCGAATCGAAAGAGAAGTGCGGTAGGGTGATACGCTTTCACGCAAGCTTTTCGTATCACTTTTAGAAAGTATTCTAACAATCAATAAACTAGGGAAAGAATGGGACTTAACATTCAGGGTGAAAAGTTAAATCACCTCTGTTTCGTTAACGACATTGTCTTAATAATAGACAAAATACAAGAAGCACAAATTATGTTACACATGCTTCAGGAAGCTTCAGGAAAGGTTGGTCTAAAAATCAATATATCAAAGACCCAGTTTATGGCAAATCTTGTATTAAGCGACATTATAAACCTGAATAACGTAGAGATAGAGCAAGTGCACCAATATAAATATCTGAGACATGAAATCAGCATAGGAGAAGATAACCAAACACATGAAATTCAGCGGCGAATAGGTCTCTTCTGGGCTGCACATAGCAAACTGGCTTATGTATTCAAATCTAACCTTCCTATGTATTTAGAAACAAAGGTATTTGACCGATGCATACTCCCCGTTCTTACGTACAGAGCCGATATCTCACAATAGCGAAGAAAAACATCAATAAAATATGTCTCATGCAACAAAAGATGAAGAGGTCAATATTAGGCGTTACTCTTAGAGATTAGATTCCAAATCACATTATCAGGAAGAGAGCGGGGGTACAAGACGCAGTCAAATTCATTCTACATCTTAGATTGAACTGGGCTGGGCATCTTGCTAGGTTTAAGGATGGGCGATGGACAAAGAGAATCATAGAGTGTCGACTAAGATCTAAAGCCTATCGAAGTAGTGGTAGACCACCAAGTCGGTAGACTGATGATTTGAAAAGAGTGGCTGGAAATTGGGTACAAGCGGCCAAGAACAGAAAAAGGTGGCAAGACTTGAGGGAGGCTTTCGTCCAGCAGTGGACAGCAGAAACTGAAATATATATATATATATATATATATATATATATATATATATATATATATATATATATATATATATATATATACGAGGCTGGTTTAAAAAATCCGTGCAAAGTCCGAGAGATGGCACCACCGGCGCGTATCGAGGTCATGTTTAGTTAGTAGCATGTCTTGAATGAACGCACACCAAGTTTTAGCCATATTGGTCTATTTCTTTGTGTTTGGCATTCGTGTGAATCAAGGAAGTAGAGTGATTTTCAAGAAATGGACGAAAAAGAATTTCGTGTGGTGATTAAACATTACTTTATGAAAGGCAAAACGCCTCAGGAGACTAAAGAGAAGCTTGATAAACATTATGGTGACTCTGCACCTTCGATTAGAATACTTTATAAGTGGTTTCAAAATTTTCGGACTGGCCATATGGGCACAAGTGACGCTGAACGTTCTGGACGGCCTGTGGAGGTTACGACTCCAGAAATCATTGATCAAATCCATGGTATGGTGATGGATGACAGAAGAGCTAAGGTGCGTGAGATTGCTAGTGCTGTGAGCATCTCGACTGAACGGGTACATAATATTTTGCATAAACATTTGGACATGAGAAAGCTATCCGCAAGATGGGTGCCGCGATTGCTCACGCTTGACCAAAAACGGAATCGTGTGAAGTGTTGCAAGGATGGTTTGCAGCTGTTCCAGAAGAATCCGGAGGACTTTAAGCGTCTGTCTTTTGGGATTCGCAAGGGATAATCCTCATCGACTATTTGGAAAAGGGTTAAAACTATTACAGGTGAATATTATTCATCGTTATTGGACCGTTTGAAAACCGAGCTGCAAGAAAAACGCCCGCGATTAGCCCATGAGAAAGTCCTTTTCCATCACGACAACGCACCAGCACACACCTCAGCAGTTGTGGTCGCAAAATTAATGGAAATAGGATTCCAACTCGTTTCACATCCCCCCTATTCTCCAGACTTGGCTCCCTCGGACTACTATTTGTTCCCCAATTTGAAGAAATGGCTGGCGGGACAAAGATTTTATTCAAACGAGGAGGTGATTGCAGACACTAATGGATATTTTGCAGACTTGGACAAATCCTATTATTCGGAAGGGATCAACAAACTAGAACATCGTTGGATGAAGTGTATAAGCCTAAGAGGAGACTATGTCGAAAAATAAAAAAGGTTTATCCCAAACACATAAGTAGTTTTTATTTTTGCACGGACTTTTCAAACCAGCCTCGTATATATATATATATATATATATATATATATATATATATATATATATATATATATATGTATATATATATATATATATATATATATATATATATATATATATATATATATATATAGTAACGTGTTAAAAAAATTGCCTCTCGATTGGGCGCAATTTTGTACCGTCAAAAAAATGCCCGGACGTGTAAGCGCAATTTTGAAACGTCTTAACTTCTTTGCTTTTAAAAAATATATTATTTATTAAATAGAAGTCGTTATTTGCCCCTTACGTATATCTTAATTTCTGAGAATGGATTGAGTGCGTATTAATACTGAAAAAAACCAAAGAAATTAGACATAAACTAGCTCAGTTTTTTGGTAGAGAAATATGGATAAGAGATAATTTTTGTATGTCTTTTTAAAATAGTCTCTATAGTTGTTTAAAATTTTGGTTGTACAGATTTTGGGCACCATACATTTTAAAATAAAAAGAATCTAACTTCAGCTCAAAAAAATGAAAAAATACTGAAGGGTTATGTAGTTGTTAAAAAAATTATAATATGGTAGAAAACGTTGGGTCTTGAAAGATAAAATGGGTGATCCAGTAAAATGTTAGATTTAAATAAAGAAAAGGGTTTATTAATGACAAAATTAAAAGTTCTAACTTCGCTACACTTTAAAATTACTACTACTAAATAAAATCCCTTAGTCTAGTAGATGGTACGATTATCTAGAGTCTTTAAATCAGGGTTCTAATTAAGGCTTAGCTAAACACGATGTTAAAAGTTCGTAGGATTAACTTCACGAGTTATCCGTTTTGAACAGATGATGTAAAACGCACTTAGCAGTAGGAAACAAGATCTATGAATGATGTGCTTATGACTTACGGTTTTTCTCTGAGTTTTTTGGCCTGTCATGGTGATATATTCATAACACTGATATCTCCACCTTGGCTACCCCAGTTCCCTTTGGGATGCTAAACATTTCTTGACCCCTAAAGGTCTGGGAATAAGCAGGATATTTCAAGGAAAAGGCCTTGAACTTGAAAACTAAAACCGTTTCTGCACTACTACATCACTAATAAACGAGTACGGCGACGTGATAAAAAAAAAGTCTACTGGGCGGCTTACTGAAGGAGAAGCCCTCTCTGGCTACATGATCAAAAGGAGAGCTCACTGCGGCTCTATGATGGGAAAAAAGCCTTTACTACATCTCGGCTGGAAAAACCCATGAACAATGCCATCCGCACGCTTACATATTTTTCTCCCTTCTTTAAAGTAACGTCTTTAAAATGGCTTCCTTCCTGGATACAAATCTATACCCAATCGGACAAATTCGATGCAAATTAAGGAGTCCAGTAGTCAACCCGCATTGCACACTGTAAAATTTAAATTAAACTGCTCAAAAAATTTAAAACACTGTTTTAAGCTACACTGCTCAAAAGTTGAAATCACTGTAATAAATATAAAAATGGAGAAAAAATATAAATTATAGGGAGAAAAACAGTGTCGTAACATGATCTTAAAATCTAGGAAAAAATAAACGTTACAATATATATATATATATATATATATATATATATATATATATATATAAACATATATATGTATATAGATATATATATATATATATATATATATATATATATATATATATATATATATATATATATATATATTCATTTTCAATTCTTGGGATTTGGGTTCATTTTATGAATATTTGGTTTAGAGCATTTTCATTTTTTTCTTTATTTGTACAAAATATACAAAATATAAAAATAAATTTCATTTAGGTACTTTATTTTTCTATTTTGTATATTTTGCAGAAATAAAGAAAAAAAATGAAAATGCCCTAAACCAAAGGGCGAAACGTCAATTTAAGTTTAATTTTGAATACCAAATATTCATAAAATGAACCCAAATCCCAAGAACTGAAAATAAATATTAATTGATGGTTCAAGAAAATTTTAAAGTATTATATATATATATATATATATATATATATATATATATATATATATATATATATATATATATATACCAGGTGTACAAGTATGAAATGCGGATTTCAGACAACAGATGGTTCACCAATGCAGTTTGTGCTATAAAGATTTGACACTGCGCCATTTTGTTGTGTCATGAACAAGTGTCAGACGCGCACGAGTGATAAATTGGAAAAGTGTGTGTATAGTGTTGTGTTGTTGTGTTCAATATGTCGAAATTTATACCGAACAAAGAGCATTCGCGGACAGCATTAATTTTTTATTTTCATTTGAAGAAAACTGCTGTAGAATCATCCGATTACTTCGAGAAGCTTATGGTGAACATGCTTCATCTCAAGATACGTGTGAACGATGGTTTCGGCGTTTCAAAAGTGGTGAGTTCGATGTGGCAGACAAGGAACGTGGAAAAACCGCCAAAAAAATACGAAGATGTGGAACTGCAAACATTGTTGGACAAAAATGATTAGCAAACACAAAAACAACTCGCAGAGCAATTGGGCGTCAGTCAACAAACTGTTTCCAATCGGCTACGAGAGATGGGAAAGATTCAGAAGACCGGTAGGTGGGTACCACATTAGTTGAACGACAGGCAAATGGAAAAGCGCAAAAAACACGTGTGACATTTTGCTGGCTCGGTACAAAAGGAAGTCGTTTTTGCGTCGTATAGTTACATGGGATGAAAAGTGGAGTTATTTTGAGAATCTTAAGCGCAAAAAATCATGGGTATACCCAGGCGCACCATCCACATCGACCGCAAGACCAAATCGCTTTAGCAGAAAGACGATGCTCTGTGTTTGGTGGGACCAGAGGAGCGTGGTTTATTATGAGCTGTTAAAACCTGGGGAAACGGTTAATACTAAACGTTACCAACAACAATTGACCGATTTGAACCGTTCGCTGCTTGGAAAAAGGCCAGAATACCGAAAGAGGCAACACAAAGTCATTTTTCTTCGTGACAATGCTCCGTCACATACGACAAAACCAGTTCGCGAAACGTTGGAAGCACTCAGCTGGGAAGTTCTACCCCCTACGGCTCACTTACCAGACTTGGCTCCTTCCGATTACCACTTGTTTGCATCGATGGGTCACGCATTTGCTGAGCAGCGCTTTGGTTCGTACGAAGATGTGAAAAAATGGCTCGATGAATGGCTCGCAGCAAAAGAGGAACATTTTGACTGGCGTGGTATTCACAAATTACCCGAAAGATGGGAAAAAAAGTATAACAAGCGATGGAGCATACTTTGAATAAAGCACTTTTTATCATTTTTCCGAATTTAAACATGTTTTTTTAGAAAAAAAAAAGTCCGCATTTCATACTTGTACACCTGCATATATATATATATATATATATATATATATATATATATATATATATATATATATATATACGAGGCTGGTTTGAAAAGTCCGTGCAAAGTCCGAGAGATGACACCACCGGCGCGTATCGAGGTCATGTTTAGTTAGTAGCATGTCTTGAATGAACGCACACCAAGTTTTAGCCATATTGGTCTATTTCTTTGTGTTTGGCATTCGTGTGAATCAAGGAAGTCGAGTGATTTTCAAGAAATTGACGAAAAAGAATTTCGTGTGGTGATTAAACATTACTTTATGAAAGGCAAAACGCCTCAGGAGACTAAAGAGAAGCTTGATAAACATTATGGTGACTCTGCACCTTCGATTAGAACAGTTTATAAGTGGTTTCAAAATTTTCGGACTGGCCATATGGGCACAAGTGACGCTGACCGTTCTGGACGGCCTGTGGAGGTTACGACTCCAGAAATCATTGATCAAATCCATGATATGGTGATGGATGACCAGAAGAGTTAAGGTGCGTGAGATTGCTAGTGCTGTGGGCATCTCGACTGAACGGGTACATAATATTTTGCATAAACATTTGGACATGAGAAAGCTATCCGCAAGATGGGTGCCGCGATTGCTCACGCTTGACCAAAAACGGAATCGTGTGAAGTGTTGCAAGGATGGTTTGTAGCTGTTCCAGAAGAATCCGGAGGACTTTAAGCGTCGTTTCGTCACTGTGAATGAAACATGGATACATTACTGTACTCCTGAGACCAAACAACAATCTAAACAATGGGTTACCAAGGGGGAATCTGCATCAAAAAAGGAGAAGACCGTTCCTTCGGCCGGAAAGGTTATGGCGACTGTCTTTTGGGATTCGCAAGGGATAATCCTCATCGACTATCTGGAAAAACTATTACAGGTGAATATTATTCATCGTTATTGGACCGTTTGAAAACCGAGCTGCAAGAAAAACGCCCGCGATTTGCCCACAAGAAAGTCCTTTTCCATCACGACAACGCACCAGCACACACCTCAGCAGTTGTGGTCGCAAAATTAATGGAAATAGGATTCCAACTCGTTTCACATCCCCCCTATTCTCCAGACTTGGCTCCCTCGGACTACTATTTGTTCCCCAATTTGAAGAAATGGCTGGCGGGACAAAGATTTTATTCAAACGAAGAGGTGATTGCAGACACTAATGGATATTTTGCAGACTTGGACAAATCCAATTATTCGGAAGGGATCAACAAACTAGAACATCGTTGGACGAAGTGTATAAGCCTAAAAGGAGACTATGTCGAAAAATAAAAAAGGCTTACCACAAACACATAAGTAGTTTTTATTTTTGCACGGACTTTTCAAACCAGCCTCGTATATATATATATATATATATATATATATATATATATATATATATATATATATATTTATGGGTGCTGCAGGGAACTCCCTAAGGCGCTACTGGAGCGACATGTGTGCGGAAAAAGCGATTCACGTTGTTCTTAAGTGTCTATAAATTGTACTCGGTGGGAAACACTGTCCTGGGCAAATTATTCCAAAAGAATGATGTTCTCCATATAAAAGACTACTTGAAAAGCGTTGTACGAGGAGTAAAAAGCTGAGTCTCATACGGATGTGAAGTATTAGCGCGACGGGTATTTTTAACATGCACCGCTCTGGGAGGAATTAGGCGGGCTACATCCTTCGAATACTTATAGAATAGGCGATGTTCTAGCGAATCAAGGCCGCCGATCAGTTCCGAGTCTTCAATCAAACGAACAGCTCTTCTCTGAATAAAATCCAACCAGTGCAGCGGATACATAAACTGAGAGTCAAAAATCTAGATGTTGAGTTTGAATGTGAGACCTAACTCACATTGTCGTACGTTTTATTTATTCGTTTGTTCAATATATTAATACCTTAACTCACATTATCATTGTTGTTTAATGTACATATCTAATCCGTTTATCAATATTGTAGCTACTCCTGAAGAAGTTATCAAACGATAACAAAATATTGAGTATTATAGAACAAAATGGTTTTATTTACGTTCCAGACCGATTTCCGATAATCAGACAAGCATCTAATTGACGTACGGTCGATAGCAGATTACCAACATGGTCAAATGCCATCTTGATGGTCGCTGCTAATATTAAATCCTTCTATATATTTTAAAAGAGGCTAGTTGATAGCCTTTACCATAAGTTTCGATATTATTGAAAGCAATGCGACTAGTCGATAGTTGTTTGGCATGGTGTTCGTGCTTTTCTAGATATCGCCTGAACTATAGAGTGTTTCCAGCAGGGATATGTAGGATAGGTTGAAAAGTTTACAAAAATGGTGTTAGTTCGATCGCGTATTGTGAGATAACAGAGTATGCGACTCTATGAGTGATTGTTTGTATTTTAACTCCGTAAGAATCATTTTTGTCTAACTTTCCAATTGACTGCACTTCAGTCTTTCAATATGAAAAAAAAACCTCGGGGATATCGCCCCAAAACTAACCTACTTTACCCAAAAAAACATTATGAATAATTCTCAAAAACTCTCTATAGGCTAAAACCAAATTTTTAGGGACATTAACGACAACAAAGTTGATATTCCCAAATTCCCACTCGAAATTAATTATTGCATTGTATCGGTTCAATTTAAAATCCCAAGTTCCCGTGTAAATTTTAATTTAAAATTTTTTGCTTTTTTAATGAAAAGCAGGAACGTTTCATCTATTCAACCTCAAAAGAATATGAATTAAGCATTTTAATGAGGAAATTCCTTTCTTTTTTACCTTCGAACGTGAACTGTGTTATATCGAGTGTGTATCAAAATTTTTACCGGTACTTTCTTTAAGGGGATATACCTAGTCATCTGGTTCAAAAAATTCGATTTTTGAATTTTTACATTTTCTTTTAGGATGATATTTTAAGAATATTTTCACGTTTCAAAAGAATCAGTTAAAAATTAACAAAATTAAAGCAGTTTAAAAGAAGTGCCGTTGCGTAGAGTTTTCGGAGCAGGTGGCGAGTAGCTGCTCTCGGGTCAGCCTTCGCCTGTCTTAACTCGATTTTATTGAATTTTAAACTTTTTCTTTTATAATATAACTAGCCGTGCCCGCGGCTCCGCTCGCGTGGACTTGATTTACTATTATCGTCACTGCTTATTCCTTATGTTATCTAACGTAACATAGAACACATGTATTTTATAAAAAAATACGTAAATCGGATAAGTGGTTCTTGAGTGCTAAGCGCACTAACGGACATACAGGCAGAGAGACGTTGCGTTTTATACATATTATAGTTTTTTTTGATAAATATGGTATTAAGTTAAGATTTTTTTAAAAAAAAAACACGTAAATCTGATAAGTGGTTCTCGAATAATAAGCGCACTAACGGACAGATAGAGAGACGTTGCATTTTATATATACATATTGTATATCTTGTTACATGATATTGTTCCATATTTAACGGTTTAGGCAGCGTATTGCAAGAGAGTGCGCTAACGGCAAACTCTTTCCCGACTTGATTCACTATTATCGTCACTGTTTGTTACCTAACTTAATAAAATATATCCTATAACCTAGCCACGGAACATATGTATATTTAAAAAAAAAACACGTAAATCGGATAAGTGGTTTTTGGGTGATAAACGCACTAAGGGACAGACAGACAGAGATACATTGCATTTAATATATATTATATTCTTTGCTGCATAATATTGTTCCATATTTAATGGTTTAGGCAGTGTATTGCAAGAGAACGCGCTCGCGGCAAACTTTTTTCCGACTTGATTCACTATTATCGTCACTACTTATTACCTAACGTAATAAAATATATCCTATAACCTGGCCAGGAAACATATGTATGTTTAAAAAAAAGCACGTAACTCGGATGAGTTGTTCTCGAGTGATAAGTTTACTAACGGACAGACAGACAGACAAAGACAGGTTGCCTTATATATATATATATATATATATATATATATATATATATATATATATATATATATATATATATATATATATATATATATAGAAGATTATAGATAACCTGGACAGAGAACAAATGTATGAATTAAAAAAAAAAACACGTAAATCGGATAAGTAGTTTTCGAGTGATAAGCGCACTAATGGACATACAGACAGACAGAGAGTCGTTGCATTTTATATATATTATATTCTTTGCTACATGATATTGTCCCATATTTAATGGTTTAGGCAGTAGATTGCAAGAGAACACGCTAGCGGACTTTTTTCCCACTTGATTCACTATTATCGTAACTGCTTATTCCTTATGTTACCTATCGTAATAAAATATATCTATAACCTGGCCAGAGAACATGTGTATGTATTACAAAAAAGCACGTAAATCTGATAAGTGGTTCTCGATTGATAAGTGCACTAACGAACAGATAGACAGACAGACAGACCAGACAGACGGAGAGGCGTTGCATTTTATATATATTATAAAAGATTATAGATAATCTGGCCGGAGAACACACACAGATTTTACACATCTAATTCGGATACCATATTTAATAGTTTAGGTCGTAGATTCCAAAAGAACTCGCTAGCGGCTAACTTTTTTCCGACTTGATTTACTATTATCGTCACTGCTTATTCCTTATGTTATCTATCGTAATAAAATATAGGCTGTAACCTGGCCAGAGAACATATGTTATTTAAAAAAAAGCATGTCATTCGGATAAGCTCACTAACGGACAGGCAGACAGAGACGTTGCATTTTATATACATTAGAAATACAAAGAGATTCTGCAATTGTCCTTGTTAGAAGGGACAAAGCATTCACATATGCTATTCTAGGGTTCTATATTTGAGACTGGGAGTTTGTTTAGTACCGTTCTACACTTCACTCGTAGCAGGTCACTCGTAGCAATTCAGTAGTAGCAGTTATTAAAGTTCATATTTTAAATGATTTTGTTAAATATAATGACATACATGGGAGTTCATTCACTACGCAGCTAAAGTGAACGGAGAACAAGTTGGCCTGGCCAAGCGACAATTGCTACCAAGTACAAAAGCAGCTAGAATGTGTCATAGACAAGAATAAATTAGTATTCTATAAACTCAAATAGCTAATGAAGATTCAGCATATGGCTCTGGAGTCGATGATTCATTTACAGGTAAGGACTCATTTTTATATTACTGTTTTTTAACCTGGTGTTTCAAACCTAAATTTTAAACGCGTTTTTTTCGAAACTACTATTTCTTGAAAACCCTAAAAATAAACTACACCAAAACCCAATATTTGAACAACGAAAGTGAAGATAATAAGGAACTGTTCACAGAAGGTGAAAGAATAAAAGCCAGAGTATTCGATTAATATGTACTGTCGGTATTAACATATGGCACTGAAACGTGGACTTTAAATAAATAAACTCCAGGTAACCCAAAGAGCCGTAGGGAGGAGAATACTAAATAAAATAAGACTCCAAGATGGTATTACTAACATCGGAATACGAAGAAGATCAAAAGTGACAATTGTAATACAACGAACATGTATATTAAGGTGGAATTGGGCGGGACATGTCGCAAGGATAAATGATAACAGATGGACACGCCGTGTAGTTGAATGAAGGCCTAGAGATGCAGAGGTAGTCCGCAGACAAGATGGACAGACGACTTAAAAAGATTAGCAGGACACGATTGGATGCAAAAAACAAACAACAAAGGTAATTGGAAACAACTTGGGGAAGCTTATATCTGACCATGAATGGAATAAGCTAATGATGATGATGATGATTATTATATAAAATGAAATTATGTAAAATAAAATGATTTATATAATGAATAGTTCCTTTTTTCGGTTCCGTGACTAGGTATATCCCCTTAAAAAAGAAATTAAACTATCAAATATAAAAGGAGATATTACTGCTTTTTGGATCGTTACAGTTTTTCCTTTATAGTGATGTTTCAAAGAAGAAAATGAAAAAAGTAAGTAGGTTTACTTTCTAAATCAATTTAAGCCTCATAAACTTAGAATGACTTTGTCTAACACGAAATATGTATCTATTATCTACATGGAATGAAGGGGTTTTAGAACTAGCCAATACTTATTCGGTTACATGAAACTTCGGCAATTTTGGAAACATAACATAAATTACAGAAGCTGGTTCGGGAATTTCAGAGATTTTCCCTGTCAAAAGTGGCTTTCATGAAATGTTAGACTGAGGTATAGTGCAAACTATTACTTGCGCAGAGGCAGAGGCGAAATTATTCGTTCCGGTTTGCGGAGAGCTGACGCGAAGACTATATTAATAATTGATTAAGAGGTTGTAGAACGTTGCCTTTGGAAACTAGACAAAATATATAATAAAAGACTGTTTTTAGTCAATTTCCACTGGTTTATTTAAATTGCAATTACGCGTTTCGCTGTCAATGCAGCTTCTTCAGATCTATATTTTATACTGTTAGGTTTAATGCTCACAATTTTATATAATTTCTTAATTATAATATTACACCTAATTAAATTACATTGATAGTATTGGAAAACCCACACAGATTTGGAATTAGGAGAATAAATTTAAACGCCCGATTTAGGCGTAACTTTGGAATCTGTCTTTATGTCAGAAGCGACCTCTCTTGCCAACGAGAAGAGGCTCTGGAGCCCCCCAACTTTGATGTTATGTGGTTAAAATTAACGACTCAACTAACCACAAGGTTCATCTGTATCCTCTATCGACCACCAAGTGATACTAACTTTAGAACACTTTTCGCTTCTCTTGCAGACACCATCGATCATTTACAAATTAACTATCCAAATGCCGAAATTGCCATCCTGGGCGACTTTAATGTCCACAACATCAACTGGCTTAAATATTCAAATACTACCGATGAACAAGGTCGCGAAGCCGAATCATTTTCAATCAGTTGTGGCTTGACTCAGCTTATTGATGAACCAACACGGATCCCTGATCGAGACGGAGAGTTCGCCAGTCTTCTTGATCTGTTTTTAACCACTAATCCGGAGATTTACACGGTCAGCGTACGACCATAGACTACTTTCGACATCGAGTATTCTACCAATCAGTGATAGAGAGGCGCCCAAATCGCACAAGATTTGGCACTACAAATCTGCTAAATGGGAAGATCTCATGGAATATTTTCGAACTTTCCCTTGGTTGGACGTTTGTTTTCGATCGACGACCCATCTGACTGCGCCAGGGAGGTTTCCGATGTTATTTTGGCCGGTATGGAGGCTTACATCCCTTTTTCGAAGAAATGCCCTTCCAACGGCAAGCCTTGGTTTGACCTAAAATGCAAAGAAGCTGTTGCTTCTAAACATCTTGCATACCGACAGTGGCGTGAAGATCCTAACACCATAAATCGTAACATCTTTGTTTGTGCCAGGAACAGATGCAAAGAAATTATCGACGAAACCAAGGAGGTACACAATCAACGGATTAGAAACAAACTTCTCGCTTGTCCCGGCAATTCCAGGTCCTTTTGGTCAGTCGCTAAGGCAGTTAGTCAAAATTTCACCAAATCCACCATACCACCACTCACACGGCCAGATAATTCTATTGCAACGACACCTGTTGAGAAAGCGAACTTGTTGGCTGAACTCTTTGCTTCACATTCTACTGTGGATTTCCAAGGAAAAACACCACCTACTATTCCCATAGTGCAGTCAAGGATGCCCGATATTGTCTTCAGACAGCGTATCATAAAACGTATTTTGATGACGCTAGACACCAAAAAGGCTTCTGGCGCTGACGGAATACCTGCCATAGTTCTCAAGAACTGTGCAAGGGAACTAACACCAGTTTTCTGTAGACTTTTCAACCTATCCTACAGAAAGGGAATATTTCCTTCCTGCTGGAAATGTGCCACAGTTCAGCCGATACCTAAAAAAAGGCAAGAAGACCTTGCCAAATAACTACCGACCAATCGCACTACTCTCAATAATATCGAAAGTCATGGAAAAGGATCAGCATCTTCTAAAATATCTTGAAGGATTCAACATTATTAGTGATCACCAATATGGCTTTCGTAAAAATAGATCAACAGGAAATCTTCTGACTTATGTAACACATGTTTGGAACAACGCAATCTCGAGCGGTTGCTCTTGACATATCCAAGGCATTTGACCGTGTTTGGCACGAGGGGCTGTTGGCTAAGTTACGTTCTTATGGTATGTCTGAAAAGTTCTGTTTGTGGCTCTCATGTTTCCTCAGAGAGCGTTCTTTACGAGTGGCAGTCGACGGATTTCTTTCTAACACCTTCACTATCAACGCCGGTGTGCCCCAAGGTTCCATACTATCTCCTACTCTCTTCCTTATTTATATTAACGATCTGCTGGAAAAGACCGAGAATCCAATCTACAGCTTTGCAGATGACAGTACACTTATCTCTTCATTCACTTTGAATGCTCGGACATCGACTACTCAGACGAATATCAGCAGGAAGTCATTCAACTTAACAAAGACCTGGAAGAAATTTTATCTTGGGGTGACAGTAACCAAGTGGAATTTAACGCTACAAAAAAACTCAGGCGGCAGTTTTTTCTAAAAAAGTTAACGTTGCCGAACCCGACATATTTATGTCGGGGCACTCCATCCCTCTAACATCGTCACTCAATCTGTTAGGCGTTAATTTGGGAGCAAATATGTCCTGGCATGAACATGTTGCAGGCATAGCAAGGAGCTCTTCTCAAAAGTTGGGAATATTGTTTCGAACCAGAAAGCTTTACACTCCACAACAACTGTTAATTCTTTACAAAGCTCAAATTCGACCAACTATGGAATACTGCTCCCATGTTTGGAGCTCCGCTCCCAAACATACACTGCATTTGTTGGATTCTATCCAGAGAAGAGCTGTTCGTCTGATTGGACACCCGGAACTGACCGACGGCCTTGATTCGCTGGAACATCGAAGAACGGTTGGCGACTTGAGCCTATTCTACAAGTACTTTCATGGAAAGTGTTCGAAGGATGTGGCCCGCTTAATTCCTCCCAGAGCGGTGCATGTTAGGAGTACACGTCGCGCTAATACTTCACATTCGTATGAGGTTCAGCTTGCTACTCCTCGTACAACGCTTTTCAAGCAGTCTTGTATATGGAGAACATCATCCCTTTGGAATAATTTGTCCAGGACTGTGTTTCCCACCGAGTACGATCTACAGCGATTCAAGAACAACGTGAATCGCTTTCTCCGTACACGTGTCGCTCCTGTAGCGCTTTAGGGATTTCCCTGTAGCACGTGTGCTGGACCCATAAAAAAAAAAAAAATGGTGAATTGTTTAAATCTACCTTAATCGATTTATTTGCAATGTCTCTAAAAGATTTAGTTTTAAACCTTTTTGTTGGGTATGTAAAATTTTGAAATTCTTGTTAAATGTGTGATTTTCTGTTAAAAGATGGTTAGCATATGTTGAATTAGACTTTCTATGGATCAAACTTTTTTCGTGTTCTGTAATTCTTTGTATAACTGTACGTTCAGTTTGTCTTATGTATGTTTTAGGGCATGACCCACATGTTAATTGATAAACTCCTGATTTATTGTCTTTATTGATTTGTGGTTTCTAGTTTTTGAGATATTTCCCTATAGTCTTGTAAGCTGTGTTGATATTTTTTTGATTTAAAAATTTTCCTAGTTTTTCTGTGGGTTTGCCGAGATAGGTTAAGCATTTAAATGTGGTTTTTCTGTCCTTAAAACGTGGGTATATTTCTGAGATTGCCTTGTTTCTAAGTTTCTTGCTAACGATGTTATCGATTAAAGTAACCGAATAATCGTTGTTAACGGCTACTTGTTTTGTGTAGTTTAATTCTTTAGTAAAATTCTCCTCTGATAGTCTATGTATAAAGCTATGATAAGCCGCGAGTTTATGATGGTTAGGGTGGTGAGCACTATTGCTGCTACTGATTGTGAACTCTAGGAAGTTGATTTTCCCTTCGACTTCTTCCATTGTAAAACTGATATTTCTATGTAAAGAATTAACGTACTGTAAAAAGTGAGTTAATTGTCTGTCCGTACCTGTAAAGCATACATTTATATCGTCTACGTATCGATACCAGTATAGACAATTATTACTATTGTTATTATGGTTGTTAAATATCATTGTTTCAACATTGTCCATGAAAATTTCGGCAAGTAATGGACTTAATGGACTCCTTATAATTAACCCTTTTTTAATATTGTAGAATTTATTGTTAAATGAATAATAATTTTGTGGCAAGTTCTTAATAAATTAATTATTTTCATTTTTATAACTTCATTTACTTTGTTTTTTGTCATCATGTCATCTTTATAAAGCACTAAAGGATTCATGATTCAGACATAGTAAACAAATTTTTACAAACCTCTGGGGTGATGTGCATAGAAGTCTATCAAAAATCACAAAATTCTATTCCCTTGGCAAATTACGTGAATTTAATACATTTTTAGTTGTTTTAAAACATTATATCATTGATTATATAACTCAATAATTTTCAATAACCAAAACAGTGGGGAACTAGGACAGTAGAAGCATCCCTGGGTGAACGACGCCGTGCAGACATGATTTACCATAATGTATAGTATGTAGAATTTGCCAGACGATGTGCTAATGAAATAGGCGGCTTTCAAGTTATTACGTCTTGTAGGAATTTTTTTTTCATCAAATTATTATACTACTATGTACTAGGGCAGTAATTTATAAAAAACTAGCCGTGCCCGCGGCTCCGCTCGCGTGGACTTGATTCACCTTTATCGTCACTGCTTATTCGTTATGTTTATATTATTATATAGCTCAAGGGGCCTTAGAGGCTCATGGCTTAGTTGCATACTTGTCTCCACTTCTTTTTATCTCCTGTTAGCTTTTCCCAGTGCAGGATTCCCATCAACTCCGCATCTTGCTTTACTGCCTGAATCCATGTAGATCGAGGTCTACCCTTGCCTCTTCTTTCAACCACTCCTCTTTATTAGGGCTTGCTTTTCTGTCTTTCTTTCATCCTTGCCAAGTGTCCCAACTATCTTAATCGCTGGCTTATTATGATTTGGCTTATAAGGGGTTTCGTATATAGGCATTTTAATTCGTAGTTTGTTCTTCTTCTCCACAGTCCCTATTCTTTCCTTCCTCCGTAGATTCTTCTCAAAAATTTCCTTTCCAACACCTCCAACATCTCCTTTTCTCTTGCATTCACTTTCCACGTTTCGCATCCATATGTCACCGTGGGTCTGACAACTATCGTATATATTCTTTCTTTTGCTTTTCTTGATACATTCTTTGATTTCAATATTGGATTCATTACCCCCAAACTTCTCTGTCCTTTCGCTATTCTTTCTTGTATCTCCGTCCTTTCTTGTCCACTCTCTGTTATTGTTACTCCCAGATAATTAAATTTGTCTACTTTTTCAAACATATATCTTTTCCCTAAGTTGTTATTTATATTTAAACTTTTGTTGTTTTTATTATCCTTCTTCTTTGCAATTTCCATGTATTTTGTTTTTTCCTCATTTATCTTTAGTCCTCTCATCCTTCCCCTTTCTTTTATCCTACTTATGGCTTTTTGAGGTTCTCTTTTGCTCTTGCAATCACTGCTACATCATCCGCATAGGCCAAGCATTGGCAGATTTGTTGGTATATCGTTCCATTTGTTTTTATTTCTGACTCCCGGATTATCTTCTCTAGTACCAAATTAAATAGACATGTCGACACTGGTTCCCCTTGTCTTAATCCTCTCTTCACCTTAAACTTGTCTGATACTTTGCCCTCAACCAACACTCTATTTTCTGTGTCATTTAGGGCCATTCTCACCATGCGAATCAATTTACTTGGAATTTTTAATCCTTCCATTACCTTGTAGAGTACTTCTCCATTTACAGAGTCATGTGCTTCTCTGAAATCCACAACAACCAAGTGTAGTGCCAAATTTTGTTCTAAGCTATTATCTTAGATTTGCTTAATCGAAAATATCTGGTCTGTAACCGATCTATTTTTCCTGAATCCACACTGGTACTCTCCCAGAATAGATTCGGTTTTCTTTGCTAGTCTGTTTTTGATAGTCAACACTACTATCTTGTACACGACATCCAGTAAGGCTATTGGTCTATAATTAGCACATATAGTTTTTTCTCCTTTTTTGTATATTGGACAAATGAGCGACTCTCTCCAGTTCACTGGCATCTTTTCTGTTTCTCATATTTCTTGCACCAACCGGCATATTTCATTTTCCAGATCTACTTCTCCAGCTTTTATCAGTTCTACAATTTCCACCCGGGGCCTCATTTTTTTGGGTTCTGAGTATTTCTCTCTCTATTTCAGTTAACTTTGCTTCCTATTTCTCATTCAACTCATTTTCAACTCCATTTAGTGTTTCTTTAAAGTATTCCCCCATCTATTCAGTCTTTCTGCGAAGCTTACTGCTAAACTTCCATATTTTTTCCTACATATTAGCATTTTGTCTCTATTTATTTCCCTTGTAGTTTATAAAAAAAAACACGTAAATAGCATAAGTGGTTCTTGAGTGCTAAGCGCAGTAATGGATAGACAGACAGACAGATAGACGTTACGTTTTATATATATTATAGATTTTATTTGACATAAATTAAATTAAGAATTAAAAAAAAATCACGTAAATCGGATGAGTTGTTCTCGAATGATAAGCACACTAATGGACAGACAGACAGAGAGACGTTGCGTTTTACATATATTATATAGATTATTATTATTATTATATAACCTGGTCAGAGAACATATGTATGAATTTAAAAAATCACGTAAATCGGATAAGTGGTTCTCGAGGGCTAAGCGCACTAACGGACAGACAGACAGACAGAGAGACATTGTATTTTACATATATTTTAGATATAGATTATTATTATTACTATATAACCTGGCCAAAGAATATATGTATGAATTTAAAAAAGACACGTAAATCGGATAAGTGGTTCTCGCCTGATAAACGCACTAATGGACAGACAGACAGACAGAGAGACATGGCGTTTTATATATTATAGATTATAGATATTCTCTGATACATAATATTGTTCCAAATTTAATGGTTTAGGCTCTGTACTGCAAGGGAACGCGCTACCGGCAAACTTTTTTTCGACTTCATTCACTATTATCGTCACTGCTCATTCCCTATGCTACCTATCGTAATAAAATATAGCCTATAACCTGGCCAGAGACCATATGTATGTTTTTAAAAAAAAAAAGTACGTCAATCGGATAAGTGGTTCTCCAATGATAAGCGCACTAACGGACAGACAGACAGACAGACAGACAGAGATACGTTGCATTTTATATATATTATAGATAATACATTTTTTTTAAAAAAAAATAGCGACTTTAAAAAAACAGCACACAAAATTTTGCCACTATAAAGTAAATAACTGGTCAAGTGTAAGTTGATTTTGATGTATAAAATGACTTCACAAAACACACCCCAAATAAGTTTTTAACAAAGTTTTTCCGATCTTTATGGAAAACTGATAACTTTGAAATTTTTTTTTTTTTATGTACCAGATAAATTATTAAAGATAATAATGATAAGGTAGATAGTGATAATTTTCATTCAATCTACACCCTGTGCAGAATATTCCAGAATTTTTTCAAAATTTTTTAATCAGTACTTTTCAAGATAAGGAGGGAGATAGCGAATTTTCGTAATTTTTAAAAATAATACCAAAAATATGCGCAAATATTACATTATATATATTTTTGAACTCATGTTGTTACAAACTTTCATTTGATACCCACCTGGCAACATTCTTTTTTTCTTTTTCGATTTCACCACCCAAAACTAACCCCTTAAGTCAAAATTTAACTGCTCTGATGAGGCCATCAATTCCTATAATAGTTTCGGAGAAAAGCTGACAGACAGATGGACGGACAGACGGACAGACACCGAAGTAATCTTATAAGTGTTCCATACGGAACACTAAAAATAATGTTTTTGTAACACTTGTAACATAAGATAAGATATTGATTTAATTTGACAATTCAGTTATTAATTCCGTATAAACAAATCCTACAAATTTTAAAAACAGCTATTATTTATTATTATGATTTATTTATATAAAGATAATTTTTGAAGTCGGCGCCAATTTTTGAACCGACTTCATCGGTATTTTATTAAATGAAATCGGTTAAAAAATTGGCGCCGACTTCAAAACTTATATTTTATAAAGAGATCATAATAATAAATAATAACTATTTTTAACGTTTTCAGGATTTGTTTATATGGAATTAATAATTGAATTATGAAATTAAAGCAAATCTTATAGAGGTTTTGAAAAAGGAGTAGAGGGTCGCAGACCCAGCTCACAAGGAGTTTTTAGTGGTTATGCCAACCACTTCGGTTAGAGAGTCCTACATAACTAGAGCACTCTGGGGCACTCTTAAGGTGACGCAGACTGGTTCCGTAAGGTTCTGCCCGTAAAAAAAATATCTTAGAGGTTTTTACGAATGGTTCAAAAATTTTTCTTTTACAGTGGCAAATTTTTTTTTCTTGAAGTCGCTTTTTTTTGTTAAAAAGTTTTATTCAGAACCTGTATAACCAATTTCAATAAGATTTGTACAAGACTATAAAAAAATGTGTACTATCTTGAGTAAAAAAAGATTCATCCAAATTGGTACATATTTGCCAGAGTTGGTATTTTTTTTACAAAACTTTAAGTTTTCCAATATTTTTTCAGAAACTACGTGTACGTCACCAATTTCAATAAAATTTATACGAAAGTTTCTGGAATGTGTACTCTCTCGAATAAAACAAAGAATCATCCAAATCAGTACATATTTGTGAGTTATCGGTGTTTTATTACAAAAATTTAAGTTCTTCAAAACTTTTTCAGAGACTACATAACCAATTTCAATAAAATTTATATGAAACCATCTCAAATATGTACTCTTTCTAATAAAAAAAAGAATCATCCAAATCGATACATATTTGCCAGAGTTATGCCGGAACATACAATAAAAAAAATACTTTTCCTTTTTGAAGTCGGTCAAAAAATACTTGTACTTTTGTTATTTATCAAAGTATTTGTTTTTACTTTCATTACTAAAGGAAAGTATTGTATTCGTGAAAAAAACATAGTCACTGATTTATGTCCGTCTGTCTGTCGGTCTATCGGTTTGTCGGCCTGTTTACGCGATAACTCTCAAACGAAATGAAATATCGATTTCAAACTTTGCACATAGATAATATTTAACGAATGGACAAGGTTTTTGCTCGAGATTGGTTAAGCTGAGGGAGTAAAACGGGTGGAGGTCGTTAAATTTTGTATGGTTTTAATAGTAATATATGGTAATTTTTCCTGTTTTTTTTTTAATGAGATAATAAATAAATATTTTGCATAACTCTTTATTATAGAATATAAAAGGGGTAAAAATGGTTTTGAATTACAGCCTTATATGTATTTTGGAGTCGAAGAATTCAAAAACTAAGATATTTTTCATTATTTTTCCATTTTAACCCAAGAAGGAGGTGCAAGTGATGGGAATTCTTAAATATTGTATAGCTTAAATAGTATTTTAAGAATTTTTACAGGTTTTTTGGTCCATATAATTGACCAATTTTAGGCTAATTATTTATAGTTAATACATATTATAAAACAAAACTCCCGGCGCGTCTGTCTGTCTGTACGCGATTTTCTCTGTAACTACTCAACGAATTTTATTTCGATTTTCACTAGTAGATAGAGTGTTTCACGAGGAAAGTATAGGTATATAATTTGTGGATATTTGTTCTAAATTAACCGACCTATGACGAAGAGTTATTCTCACATAAATAGTTAGAGATACGTGCAAACAATGGAAGGCTTTACCTCAAATAGTTCTACAAAATAATCCGGGACAATATATGTCTAACTACAAAGGTTAACCCAAAATCACTGAAGTAAAGATATTAAAAAATAAACATGTTAAAATACTTTAACTAAAGAGAGTAATTTAGGTAGATATATTGGGCATTTAACGGAGATAAAATCGGTCTTTAAATTGTAACATTTAGATGAATAGTTTAGATTTTACAAGGCTGTTCCTGAACTCGCGCCCACAAACTGATTTTAAAACTAGGGACTCCTGTACTATTGCTAGGTAATTTAAATGACCCGGTGCAACTTATTTTACCTGAGACACTATCTAACTAGAAATAGGCGCAATACTTTTTCGACAACCTTTTAGAATACCTACTCTTTGCTTCACATTCTGCTGTCGATTTTCAAGGAAAAACACCACCTACTATTCCCGTACTGCAGTCAAGGATGCCCGATGTTGTCTTCAGACAGCGTACCATGAAGCGTATTTTAATGAAGCTAGACACCAAAAAGTCTTCTGGCGCTGACGGAATACCTGCCATAGTTCTCAAAAACTGTGCGAGGGAACTAACACCAGTTTTCTGTAGACTTTTCAACCTATCTTACAGAAAGGGAATATTTCCTTCCTGCTGGAAATGTGCCACAGTTCAGCCGATGCCTAAAAAAGGCAAGAAGATCTTGCTAAATAACTACCGACCAGTCGCACTGCTTTCAATAATATCGAAAGTCACGGAAAAGGTTATCAATCAGCATCTTTTAAAATATCTTGAGGGATTCAACATTATCAGCGATCACCAATATGGCTTTCATAAACATAGATCGACGGAAGATCTTCTGACTTATGTAACACATGTTTAGAACAACGTCATTGAATACTTTGGAGAGTCTCGAGCGGTTGCTCTTGACTTATTCAAGGCATTCGACCGTGTTTGGCACAATGGACTGTTGGTTATCTCTTCATTCACTTTGAACGCTCGAACATCGGCTACTCAGGCGAATGTCCGCAGACAGCAGGAGGTCGTTCAGCTTAACAAAGACCTGGAAGAGATTCTATCTTGGGGTGACAGTAACCAAGTGGAATTTAACGCTACAAAAACCCAGACGGCAGTTTTTTATAAAAAAGTTAACGTTGCTAAATCCGACATAGTCATGTGGGGGCAATCCATTCCCCTGGCATCGTCACTTAATTTGTTGGGCGTTAATTTGGGAGCAAATATGTCTTGGCATGAACAAGTCGCAGGCATAGCAAGGAGAGCTTCTCAAAAGTTGGGAATATTGTTTCGAACTTGAAAGCTTTACGCTCCACAACAACTATTAATTCTTTACAAGGTTCAAATGCGACCAACTATGGAATACTACTCCCATGTTTAGGGCACCGCTCCTAAACACCCACTGCATTTGTTGGATTCTGTTCAGAGAAGAGCTGTTCGTCTGATTGGAGACCCGGAACTGACCGGCGGACTTGATTCGCTGGAACAGTTGGCGACTTGAGTCTGTTCTGCAAGTATTTTCATGGAAAGTGCTCGAAGAATGTAGCCCGCTTAATTCCTCCCAAAGCGGTGCATGTTAGAAATACACGTCGCGCTAATACTTCACATACGTATGAGGTTCAGCTTGTTACTCCGCGTAAAACGTTTTTCAAGCAGTCTTTTAGATGGAGAGCATCATCCCTTTGGAATAATTGGCTCAGGGCTGTTTCCCACCGAGTACAATTTACAGCGATTCAAGAACAACGTGAATCGCTTTTTCCGCACACATGCCGCTCCTGGAGCGCTTTAGGGACTTCCCTGTAGTACGTGTGCTAGACCCATAAAAAAAGAAATACTGGCCCTCTATCGGGGACTGTTTAAGGCTACAGACCGATAAAGAAATTGTTAAGCAAGTTGGTAATAATCACCTCTAGGCAGCGCTTGTGTCAAGGTTCTACCACAGTAAACATAAAACACGGTAGTGACAGTCCGACTCGTCACTTTTGGTCTTAAGGGGTTCGAGTTTGTAATGATCACATGACCTGTCGCCATATTTCTGGTGTGATGGTCGCGAGTTTTTGAAATAAAATGAATTTTTCTGATTGAAACGAAGAAAAAAACGAGAAATTTTTTTAGACACAAGTTCTTATTAAAACAGATATACAAAAAACAGGGAAAAAGGCAAGAAAGATGAGGAAAAACACATTTGGCTTCAACGCTTTTAGCACGTTATTCATTTAAATATCTTATTGTTGGATTTATATTTCTCAACTATTAAAGATATTGCCCGGGAGGAAAAAAATGTTAGTTTTGAGAAAATATCTCTACACACCTTCAGCTTCGCGCGTTAATGTCAACAGTCATGTTCCTTATATTTGAGCGAATCCCAGTTATCTGGAGAGTTAAAAAATAATTTATTTATTTATTTACGGGCAGACCCATTTTATACATAGTTTCTACAGAAATTATAATAATACAACAAATATAGCAATACACCAGCAAATGTCCTCTACATAACTCAGTGGACTGTCAACAGTTCTTTTTTAAAAGTTTTAAAGAGAGATTAAAAAATTAAGTTCCGTTTCACCAGCGCCATTAGTGATTCTAGAGATCGGCGAGAATAGGCCATAGTTACATCTATGGTACTTTGGGGCGAAGAGTTAGTAGTCCCTTATTGATCTTGGTGGAACATGGAAATTTATCAAACTCGGAAGATCGGAGCAGTCTATATGACTATTTACAAGTCGAAATAAGAAATAGATATCAGCAATTTTCCTGCGCCTTGAAAGCGATTGCAGATTGAGCTTCCGCAGCAGGTCCCCATAGGCAGTGATGTTCCACTTAAATTTCTAAGAAACATCTAGCATACTTCTTCTGAACCCTTGCAATACTATCAATATGTATAGCATATGAAGGCGACCATACACATGACAGATACTCTAGAGAAGATCTTACCAAGGCCTTATACAAAGTAATCGTGCTATCTACAGTCTGGAAATCTCTAGTATTCCTACAGACGAAGCCAAGGAGTTTTAAACAGACTTTGTCCAGAAGAATTATTGATACTGTAGTCATATAAAAGCGAAGTTTTCACCCGAAAGAACGACATTAACTTTTTTAATATTATTTTGTTTCTTCTGCACCACTCGCTCACCCCATCCAACTCTACTTGTAGTCTCACAGCATCATCAACAGAATGAATTACCATAAACAATTTCAAATCATCTGCATAAAACTGGAGCCTTGAAAATAGAATCACCTCACGGAGGTCATTAATAAATACATAAAACAGCAACAGGCCCAGGTGGCTACCCTGTGGTAAACCCGATGTAACAGATATCTCACTAGACACAAAGCCATTGACTTTAACAAACTGTTTCCTATATCTAAGGTAACAGGTTAACCAATTCAGTCGTTATCCACAAAAGCCATAACTTCTTAATTTACTTATCAAGATATCGTGGTTGACAGTGTCGAAAGCCTTGCTGAAATCCATATAAACCACGTCAACCTGACTACCTGCCTCCATTGCATCAATAGTACTTTGAACCAACAAGATCAAATTTGTAGCTGTCGATCGGCCCCCAACGAAACCGTGCTGTTCCTTAACTCAAAAAGGTTTTATGAAGTGTTTTAATTTGTCACAACCAATTTTTTCGAACATTTTTGGGATAGAATTTAAAATAGAGATAGGTCTATAATTTGTAGCGTCTGACTGGTCGCCAGGTTTGAATACTGGAGTAATAAAACTATATTTCCACTGGTCAGGAAAAACACCGCACCCCAGGGACAATTTAAAAAGCATATATGGTTGTTTGGCGAAAGCATAGGCACAGTTAACTAAAAATTTGGGAGACATACCATCAGGACCTGGCCCCTTATTTATGTCAAGCCTGAATAAATGGTCAAATACTTCCCCCTCAACAGAGAAGAATGATTCACCAACATCCTCAACATCCCCCAGCCCAGACTCACCACAAAACAGCATAAATATCCCGAAAATGAGACTTAAAAATTTCCACGATAATCTGTCCATCCGTCCCTGTTTGTTCGTCTAGATTTATTAAGGTAGGGACGGACTTGCCCCCCTTTTTAGTGTTAATGAATTTTCAAAATTGTTTGGTGTCATAACTTATTTTTTTCTCAATATTTTTAACGTACTACAAATAGCTGTAGCTCTTTAGAATATTAGATTGGGATCCTAAATCTGAAAACTTTCCCGCTGACAGGTTCTTTTGTATTCTTTGTGACGTATCTTCTTTTTCAGAATAAGATTTTTAAGTTTATTAGAAAACCACCTTGGGAACTTCCGATTCTTTGAACGAACCACATGGACATACAGACTAATACCAGTGTACAAAACTTCATCGAAGGTAGATTTTGCAATATTTACATCTTTAACACCACCCATGACATATTCCCAGTATACTGAGTCAATTATTATAATTATCATTTTCAGATGAAATCGTCTTTCTCCTGAACTTAAAAATGAAGCGAACACACTTTTTGCTCCATTTTATCATTAGTTAAATCTAATAAAATAATTTTCATACAATTAATGACTTTTCGTACCTACATACTACTTAGATAAAATAACCGGTCAAGTGCAAGTTAAACTTGCGCAATTAGTGTTCCGTACGTTGATTACTTTTAAAATAAAAAAATTTTGTTACAGAGGTATAAAATGATCAGTGACTTCACAAAATACACCCCAAATCAGTTTTAAACAAAGTTTGTTTCCAATCTTTACTGAAATCTGATGACCTTGAAATTTTTGTTTTTTTTTTTATATACCATATAAATTATTAAAGGTAATGCACTCGTGATAATTTTCGTTCAGTCTACACCCCGTGGAGAATATTCCAGAATTTTTTCGAAATTTTTTGATAAATACTTTTCGAGATAAGGCCCGGGACAGCGATTTTTCGCGAATTTTTAAAAATAATACAAAAAAAAGTGCGCGCAAGTATAATATTATATATATATTTTTTTTACTCGTGTTTTCACAAGCTTTCATTTGATACCACACTCGATGACCTAGTAAAATTTTTTTTTTTTCACTTCCGACTTCACCCCCAAAACTAACCCCTTAAGTCAAAATTTAATACTCAAAACTACATGGCTCTGATGAGGCCATCAATTCCTATATTATTACTAAATTTCACCTTTCTATGTCAAATAGTTTCGGAGAAAATCGGGTGTGACAGACAGACAGACACCGAAGTGATCTTATAAGTGTTCCGTACGGAACACTAAAAATTAAATCCATATACTGATTTATTCAAACTCATTTATGCCTGAGAATTACTACTTTTGCATGCCCTGATAATAAAACATCAACTGCTTTACAAATAAAAAGTATCTCTAATATGAAAACACAATTATTATAATCTTTATATAATATATTACATAATAGAAATAAAGAATTATGAATAAATTGCTTTTTAGGTTCTTTGGGAAATCTAAAAAACTAACTCCTTTGGAGATACCACATATATTTTTACAAGCACTAACCGCACATCAAAAACTTCCTCTTGATATATTTTTAGTGTTCCGTTCGGAACACTTATAAGATCACTTCGGTGTCTATCTGTTCGTCTGTCTGTCTGTCTGTCACACCTGATTTTCTCCGAAACTATTTAACATAGAAAGTTGAAATTTGGTACTAATATAGGAATTGATGGTCTCATCAGCGCCGTGTGGTTTTGAAAGGTAAATTTTGACTCAAGGGGTTAGTTTTGGGGGGTAAAATCGGAAGTAAAAAAAAAATTACCAGGTCATCGAGTGGGGTGTCAAATGGTACATATAATATATATAATGTAATACTTGCACACACTTTTCTTTGTATTATTTTTAAAAAATCGCGAAAAATCGTTGTCCATCCTTATAATAATAATAAGAATAATAATAATAAAATATATAATAATAATAAGAATAATAATAAATAAAAAGGCTATGGAGACAGGAAAAAGTCATCATTGTCCCCCTCATTATATCAGCCACAGGCCTTACACCAATAACATTCACACCACATTTAGTGCAATTGGGACTCAACACGGACATACACAGAAACATTCAGAAGTCAGTGATTTTGAAAACATGTAACATTGTCAGGTCATTTCTTAATACGGAATGGTAATAGCGTTTGTGCTGACTTGGTTTTGGCCCGTCAGCCAAACATGGAACCACATTGATCAAATGTGAGAAAGAAGAACTTTTTGTAATAAATAATAATAATAAGCATTTATTGTCTAACAGAACTACATCCATTTACAAGACAATTTGATAATAGGTGAAAAAAAGTCTCAGACCTAATTAAATCATAATAATAATAATTATTACAAAATTAAACAACTACATACCACAAATACTGCTCAGCCCATCCATCGCATAACAAGAAAATCATGCTAAATAAAAATTTTGGATCATCTCAATAACCTGTTCCTGAAGAGTCCAAGCAATTGAGGAAGTGATAAATGGAAAATATCAGTGTTACGGAATGTCTCATTATAAAATGCCATTGCTCGGTAAAGTGGTGATTTTAATAAAAAATTATTTTGTGGGGTACACACAATAAAAGTCGAGGGGGATTTCATTGTACGACCAGGCACTAGCAACATGATTTGGGACAATAACTCAGGGCAGTCAATAACAGACCTCAAAGTTTTGTCAGAAAACTCGTAAGTAAGTAGTTCCTGCGTCGCAACAGTGATGTTATCTCAAATCTCTCCAGCAAGCCCTCATGGTCACTGCCTCTAGGAGGGAATGAACCATCAACTCTAAATGCTAAAAATTTAAGGAATTTCCTCTGTATGCCTTCTAATTTCTGGATATAACAATTTTATATTGGGTTCCAGACCACAGATCCATACTCGGTCATCGAGTGGGGTGTCAAATGATACATATAATATGTATAACGTAATACTTGCACACACTTTTCTTTGCATAATTTTTAAAAAATCGCGAAAAATCGTTGTCCCCCCTTATCTCGAAAATACTGATCAAAAGATTTTGGAAAAAAATCCTGGAATATTCTCCACAGGGTGTAGATTAAACGAAAATTAACGCGAGTACATTACCTTTAATAATTTATCTGGTATATCAAAAAATTCAAGGTCAACAGTTTTCAGTAAAGATCGGAAAAAAACTAAGTTGAAAACTCATTTGGGGTGTGTTTTGTGAAGTCATTGGATCACTTTATACCTCCGTAACAAAAATTTTTAAAAACAATCAACCAATTTGCACTTGATCGGTTGTATTTTTTTATAATTGTTCTCAATTATAACGAAACGAATCATTTATTTATTGGAAAATTATCGATAATGAATTTCGGAACACCTTGTAACATTCATTTTTTCCTAGATTTTAAGATCATGTTACGACACTGTTTTTCTCCCTATCATTTATATTTGTGATTAATAACTTTTAAGCAGTGTAGTTCAATTGAATTTTTGAGCCATTTATTTTACAGTGTGCATTGCGGGTTACCTACTGAATTCATTTAATTTGCATCTGATGCGTCGTTTGGCTAGAGATTTGTATCCGGGAAGTAGCCATCTTGAAGACGTGATTTTAAGGAAGGGAGAAAAATATTTAAGGGTCTAGATGGCATGGATCTTGGCTTTTTCCATCATGTAGCCGTAGTAGGCTTTTTTCCAACCGAGATGATGTAGAGGCTTTTTTCCCATCATAGAGCCGCAGTGAGCCCTCCTTTTGATCATGTAGCCAGAGAGGGCTTTTCCTTTTTCACCAGGACAGGCCAAAAAGAACTCATAGAAAACCGTAAGTCATCAGTATATCAATCCGTAGATCTCGCTTCCTGCTAACAAGTGCGTTTACATCATCTATTCAGCACGTGTAACTCGTGAAGTTAATTCCGCGAACTTTTAACATCGTGTTTAGCTAAGCTTTTAATTAAAATCCTAATTTAAAGACTCTATATAATCGTACCATCTACTAGATTAAGGGATTTTATTTAGTAGTAATAGTAATTTTAAAGTGTAGCGAAGTTAGAACTTTTAAGTTTGTCATTAATAAACCCTTTTCTTTATTTAAATCTAGCGTTTCACTGAATCACTCGTTTTAGCTTTCAGGATGCAACGGTTGTACCTTATTAAATTTTTTTTAATAACTACATAACCCTTCAGTATTTTTTCATTTTTTGAGCTGAAGTTAGATTCTTTTTATTTTAAAATGAATGGTGCCCAAAATCTGTACAACCAAAATTTTAAACAAGAGAGACTATTTTCAAAAGACGTACAAAAATTATCTCTTATCCATATTTCTCTACCAAAAAACTGATTTAGTTTATGTCTAATTTCTTTAGTTCTAACGACTTCTGTTTAATAAATAATACATTTATTAAAAGCAAAGAAGTTAAGACGTTTTAAAATTGCGCTTCAAAGTGCGGGCGAAACGTGGAAGGTATAAAATTGCGCCCAAACGAGAGGGTAATTTTTTTTAACACTCCACAACGTTATAAAAAAATTCTCCTTGAAATCCATATGTAAACACAACCCGCAACAGCTCTTGCAGCTATTTTATTGGTATGATAAGGGATGCATGCGTGATGAAAAACAGGATCTAAAAATTTTCTCGAGCGTCGTTACTGTGTTTATATCTACTGTGGTTCTACTCCCCGTTTATACGGCAAAACGGGGTGAATTAACAGATAAACAACTGCTGAAATATGGACTTTATTCAATTTATTCAATTTTAGCAGTTGATATCGATCTTCAATTTAATATTTTACGAATGCATCCCTGTGCATAAAATATTACTCATGACTGTTCACTTGGATCTTAAAATATTCACAGCCTTTTTCTTCAGTTTTTTTTTATTAAAAAACACTCTCTCCTTAAAAGTTAAATTAACCTCATTTATAAGAATATTTTCCTTGCGGCTATTGAGGATATTCAAGTGCATGTGGAATCAGCAATGAACTTCTGGGACGTGAAGTATTTCAGCTTGAATCGAACTAAATTTAGAAAATATGGGAAAAACTGCAGTAGGATAATTTAAAAATGAATGCCAACTGCATTCAGAAAAGGATAAATTGTAGGTTGCAACTAGAGTAGAATAAATATGTTATTCGACCTAGTTGTTATTAGTTGTTTCAACGTATGGGGTCTATGAAAAATCCCATAGGAGTAGAGATAGTTTAGACAGAAATAATTCAGTAAAATAACTTAATTTAAAATGGTGTTATTTTAGTACTAAAGTTTAAGTTGAGAGAAAAATTAGAAAAAAGTGATAATTATAATTTTCATATTATTAAAGAAGTACAAGTTCAAAAAAGATTGCATTTCCGAAAAACCAATAAGGCCATTTCATAAATAATATCCATATTTTATTTTTATTTTAGCCAACATGTTGGAAAAGGACAAAAAGTTAGGATGTTGGATGAGCCTGATGATTCATTTTTTGAACAGTCACCGTGATTTTTTCCCTGACAATTTGGGAGATATCAGTGAAGAGCAAAGTGAGCGTTTTGATTAAGATATCAAAGTGATGGAAAATGGGTATCAGAGCTGTTGGAGAGACTACTGTTAGTCCCTTCACCAAGAAGTTCAGCAAGAGACTCACAGGAGAAAAAGCTGTAACAGATGGTTAAACAAAAAAAGAGCAAGGAAATATAACTATGTTGGGAATGTGGAATCTTTGGCACAATGAAACTTCTCAGTATATATTACTACTATAGCAAACATTTTATTTTTGCACTCGTTGCACGTTTTGCTAACCATGTTAGCTTCATCAGGAGCGAAGATTGACTAAAGCTAGACCACAAATCTTCCTTATTGATATTTATATATATTCATACCTGAATTGCTCAGGCGGAACTAATGGCATAGGCGAGGCCATCAGCCATACATTTTTAATTAATCTTAGATTATCCAATGTTACATTATGATCAGTTTTAAGGGCATGTTTGAAACGCTTTGAAGAAATGTAAGAACCTTATCTCCGATTTGCTAACATTTAAATTAAATGTGAGTAATCCAACTATTTTTTAATTTTGAGTTTATAGCCATTTCCTTGTCGCGCCGGCCAAACGTGTTGACAAGAGGAAAGGAAGTTGGAAGGATGGTATGTGGTGAAGGATTAATGTTTTTAGGACCTGATGTCCTCCTCATATTAGGAGGTGGGAGGAGACCAAGGCTGGCGTTGGCAGGGTAGCGTCCCTGAAGCATATCTGTCCTCTGCCGGGATCGCAAAGGAGTATATACCGCTCGAGAAATAGGTCTAAAAATAAACTTCACCAAAACAAAATATTTGAACAACGAAAGTGAAGATAACAGCCAGAAACTATTAACAAAAGGTGAAAGAATAGAAATTCATATATTTAGGACAAGAAATCGGAATATCAAAAAATAATTTAAAGGCTGACTTGGATAGAAGCGTCTCGTTAGCTTGGTCTGCGTTCGGAAGGTTACAATCGACATTCAAACTGGACATCGCAAATACAATAAAAGCCAGAGTATTCAATCCGTATGTAATGCCGGTATTAACATATGGCACTGCAACGCGGGCTTTGAATAAAAGTATAATAAATAAACTCCAGATAACCCAAAGAGCAATGGAGAGGAGAATACTAAATATTAGACTCCAAGATTGTATTCCTGACATCAAGATACGAAGAAGATCAAAAGTGACAGATATATTGCAACGAATATGTATATTAAGGTGGAATTGGGCTGGGCATAACGCAAGACTGAATGATAACAGATGGACACGCCACATAGTTAAATGGGGGCCTAAAGATCACAAAATATGCAGAGGTAGACCACAGACAAGATGGACGGACGACATAAAAAGATTAGCAGGACACGATTGGATGCAAAAAGCAAACATAAAAGCTTATTGAAGACAACTTGGGGAGGCTTACATCCGACTATGGATGGAATAAGCTAATGATGATGATCATGATTATGAATCCGACCATACCAAACCTGGCAAAGCAACGGGATCCATTATTTCATCGGTGGGATTACCCACATATTTAATATCCAAATGATTATCAAGAGAACTTGAGAATTTACCATTAAATACTTTCACAACGAAGAAATACGTAATTCATTAACAAAACAAAAGACCTAGTACTCAGTGAAGGTGAAATATTAATTTGTTTTGTCAGTTCTTTGTTTCCAAGCGTGCCAATACCCCAAGTTTTATAATATCTTCCAGAATTACATAGGATGAATGATTTTGAGGACAAAATTATTCATGAATACTTAACATTATCTGAACTTTGTATGGAACGAAATTATTTTCAATGTAACAGTCAATTTTATGTTCAGAAAGAAGGAACAGCTATGGGTAATTGCTTATCACCTTTCATAGCCAATTTATTCATGGGTAAGTCTGAAATCGAAGCCAGCCAAGATTTTGAGTATTTCCCAAGGGTATAGTATAGGTTTGTGGATGATGTTTTCGCGATTTTTGATACAAAGAAAGGAAAGTTAGATGATTTTGTTTCCAAATTAAATAGCCGATGTGATTCCATTAAATTTACTTACGAAATTGAGAACCATGGACAAGTGCCATTTCAGATATTTTAATTATTAAAAATAATAATAGATTAGAATTTGATATCTATAGAAAAGACCCAATAACAGATAGATATATTCCTAATGATTCGTTTCATTGTAAACAACACAAATTAGCCTCATTATATTTTTTAGTTCATTTGGCCACTTTTCTTCTAAATAGAGTAAACTGCAATAATGAAAGGAATCATATTAGGAATATGACTAGAGTTAATGGTTGTGACGATGACTTAGTAAACAAGTTAATAAATAGACAAAGTTCAGGTTAAATATTCAGAATTCCACCTTTTTTATATGCGAAGAAAATAAGACCAAGTATGTTTCCGTACCATATAATCCAAAATATAGCAAGCAACTCAATAAGGTATTTAATAAGGTAGGCCTCACCTTAGTCTATAAGTCATCAGACAATTGGAGGAATATTTTAGGATATCCCAAAGACAATATTCCTAATTGTGAGAAAAAGTGGAATTTATGAAATTAGCTGTAATGATTGCGACAATAAGTATGTTGGGCGCACTAAACACGATTTAAAGAACATTTAGCACAATTAAAATACAGGGGAACAGAAAAGTCTAGCATTGCCGAACAGACCCTTGAAGCTGATCATTCTCTAACATAAGAAAATTTAAGGTTAAAAATATATCTGATAGGAGATTGTTGAACGCATACAAAAGTATGGAAATTATAATATGTAAAAGTAGTTTAAATAAAGACAAAAGGTCTATTCCTTATAGTCCTCTCTATTGGTTACTTGACCGCCTCACCTATGCCATTAGTTCCGCTTTAGTAATTCAGGTGTTAGACTAAGTATAAATAGGGTAGATTTGTAATTTAGCTTCAGTCAAACATCGCTCCTGATGAAGCTAACCTGGTTAGCGAAAGGCGCGTCGAGTGCAAAAATAAATGGTTTGGTGTGGTGGTGATATATACTGAGTAAGGAAATATAAGCCAATAGACGTATTAAGCCTACATAATAAAGGGGTATTTTTATGTTTGTACTTAAATAAAACCTTTGTTCATATTGTAACACTAATTCACACACACACACACAATAATATAGAATAGGTAAACACAGTGATATTATTTCCCATGTATTTCGATCTTTTCTTGAGTCCTAGTGTTTATTAAATTGCGATTTTTGGCTATATTGTATAAAAGCCGGTCCTCTGTTGATTCTTTAAATTGTGCTTATACGGATTTTGAGTGTTAGTGACTATTTGCGTTTGAGTGCTAAACAATAGATCGGAGTTCGGTGTTCAAATTTTTATTTTTTGCTACCGGCCCAACGTGATAAGCAAAATAAATAACCAGATACGAGCAACGAGTTTATAGGTCTTGGAGTCTACTCCTGCTGAATTTAATTTTATTTTGCTACTTAATTTGTTTTATTACTCATAATTATGTCTGTGAACTGCTTCAGCTGCAATTCGACGACTATCAAGGAGCCTAATTGGAGTTCTGAAACTTTTGGATGTCCTTGCGATCACTGCAAACGTGTGGTATGTCAAACATGTTTAAAAATTAGTGCAACCGAAATCCGTGCTATATTACTTACAAAGAGAATTATACCTTTTTATTGTAAGGATTGTATGTCCAAAGTTAGACAGCTTTTGGGATTGATGGATCGGGTTGTGAAAGTTGAGGACAGTCTAAGGGAGGTAAAAATAGAACTCTTGTTGATTTACCTGGACACATTGAAGAATTGAAACAGGTTGGTGACTTGGCGTGTTCTTTGGAGGCGAGAATGTAACAAACTTGGTCAAATTGCGAATTCTGCTGGTTCTGTTGCGGCTGTACAGTCTGAGGGAGTTACCAACAATGCCATACTCAATGAATTTCGTAACCGTCAGGAGCGAATGAATAACTTTATGCTTTATAATATACCTGAAGGGAGTAATGACGCCGACGAGGTGAACAGTATTATTTCCAACTTATCTAGATCAATTCCTAGGATTGTTAGTATTACGAGAGTGAGAAATAAAAATATCAATGGCCGTCGATCAATAAAGGTTGCGTTGGATTCAGCATCGGCTGTTCAGGACTTGTTCAAAGAACGATATAAATTGAAAGGCAAGGAAGTTTACTTGGGGTATGATTTGACCAAGCAGCAGCGGAATGCCGAGAAACTGATACGTACTGAGCTTAAATCGAGAATAGATGCTGGCGAGAGTAATTTAATGTTCAAGTATGTGGATGGTCAGCCCAAAATACAAGAGCGGAAAAAAAACTAAAATCTATCGGGGCAGCTCAGACTTCTAATTATGGTGGCTTAATTGTTTATTATCAAAATGTTCGGGGACTCAGAACAAGCTGGTTGCTCTGGCTCGGAATGTTGCATTGTAGTCCTATGATGTAATAGCCTTGTCTGAGACTTGGTTGTCGAATGCATTTCATGATGCAGAGCTTGGAATGCATGATTATGTTATTTTTAGAAGAGATCGGTCCCTGGCCACAAATGCTGCACTCAGGGGAGGTGGTGTACTGATTGCCATTAGGAAGCACATTCCGTGTCAGCTAATTGCATCGCTAGATAGTATTGAACATCTATATGTTTCTATTAATTTTGGCAAATGCGTTACTGTTATTGGCTGTGTGTATATACCACCTAGATCACCTCCTGAAACTTACTAAATATTTAGTGATAGCCTTAATAGCACCTCTGAGGCATATCTAGACTCTAAGTTTTGTGTGCCTGGTGACTTTAATATTCCTGGATTGAGGAGACATTGAGTTCAACACCGTTTCCCCTGGATTCACCCGCTGGCCGTGAACTGGAGATATGTGAAATAGTGTCAAATATGTGTGCCTTTCATAATTTATTTCAAGTGAATAATGTAATTAATAAAACTGGTTCTGTTCTTGATCTGGTTCTAAGCCATGTAAATGATCTATCCCTGGGGATGGCTGATGATCCTCTGATCCTCTGATCCTACCGGATGATTTCCATCCACCTCTTGAATTTAAGCTAATATTTATAACAAATAAAAAAGTTATTTCACCCCAATGTACTGAATTCTATTATGATTTTAAGTCTGCGGATTATATTTCGATAAATCATTTTCTGGGTTCGGTATCGTGGGATCATCTGCTTTCGAACCGGGGGGTTGACCAGATGTTGAATATTTTTTATGATGTCCTTTATAGGGCCATAGATTTGTATGTTCCGTTAAAGAAGGTATCTAGTAGAAAAATCCCTAGGTGGTTTTCTCCTGAGTTGAAAAACTTGATAATTCGTAAAAAAGAAGCACACAAGAGGTTTAGATCATCTGGAGAACCTCAGGACTATTATTACTTCTCTGCTTTAAGATCACAGTGTAAGAATCTATCACGTAGGTGCCATGTTGATTATATCTTCAACATTGAACTCTCTATTAGAGATAACGTGAAAAGCGTTTGGGACTTTGTTGGCGCACAGTGTGGCACAAATGACCTTCCTCCTAGGATGTTTTATAATGAACAATCTGTGGACATGGACATTGATGTGGCTAATCTTTTTGCAAGTTACTTCGGTTCTGTTTACTCTGATGAGTTACTAGATTATCCAGCCTTACCCTCTACTAGTATTCATAATATCTTCAAATTTAAGATTTCAATCTCTGAAATTTACGAGGGGCTCTCGAGGTTGGATCGCAGAAAGGGGTCTAGTCTTGATGGTTTACCTCCTGGATTACTAAAGGCATGTAGCTTCGTATTATCGCGACCATTATGCATGTTGTTCAACCGGTCATTGGAGGAGGGTTACTTTCCTGACTATTGGAAGACCAGTTTTGTCACCCCGGTATTCAAGTCAGGGGACAGGGCAGATATCGCAAACTATAGGCCAATAAGTATTTTGAGTACTGTTCCTAAATTATTTGAAAACCTAGTAACTAAAGTATTGGCATCTAACTTGGGACCATCTATAATAGATGAACAGTTTGGTTTTCAGAGAGGCAAGTCTGCTGAATTGAACTTGATTACCTATTCGGACTACCTGTCGAGGACCTTGGAGAGTGGATCTGAGGTACATTCCATCTAAACCGATTTCTCTAAGGCCTTTAATAAGGTCAACCATGGTGTTCTTCTTAAGAAGCTCAATAACCGTGGCATATCGGGTCCACTGTTGGGCTGGATTAGGAGTTATTTGTGTGGCAGAGTTCAGGTGTTTCGAGCTAATAATTTTAAGTCTGTCAACATTACTGTGCCCTCGGGAGTGCCTCAAGGCTCCCATATGGGGCCTCTGCTGTTTAACCTGTTCTTGAATGATGTGGCCGACTGCTTTCGGTCTTCCAGGTTCTTGCTTTTTGCTGATGATTTGAAGTTGTATACGGCGATTGGATCGATTGAGGATTGTGTGGGATTGCAGGGTGATTTGGATAGACTTAGTGTCTGGTGTCAGTTTTAAAACGGTATGGTTTTAAATACTTCTAAATGCTTCTCTATGTCTTTCTCGAGATTGCGCAATCCATTGTTTTTTGATTACAGCATAAATGTGTCCGTGGTTAATGTTAAGAATCTGGGGGTTAAGTTTGATTCGGCACTGAGTTTTATTCCTCATATAACCGAGGTAACGACTAGGTCTCTGAATATGCTTAGGTTCATTAGGCGTTGCTCATCAGAATTTTCATCCATTACCTCTATAAAAATGCTGTACTGCTTGTTGGTTAGGCCTCTCTTGGAATATTGCTCATGTGTGTGGAACCCACCTTTTGCTTGCCATGCTAGGAGCTTGGAACTTGTTCAGAGTAAATTTCTACATCATATTAATTTTAAATTATTTAACAATGATTCTTTTAGTTATTCAAAACTGACATCTGTATTAAACTTGAATACCCTGAACTAAGAGTTCAGCGCGATCTTGTAATGTTCTTTAAAATTTTAAATTTCCACTGTAAATTGTCCAGAACTTTTATCTCAGATTAATTTGTATCCACCCTCTAGACATACTAGATCTACGTTGTCCATCTTCCAACCTTATCATAAGACAACCTACGGAGCTAATACCTTCATAACAAAATCTATGGGCATTGTAAATAACTGCCCATCACTGGACTTGTTCTCCAGCTCCTCGTCACTTTTTAAGAGGCAGATCGGGGTTCTTTTCTGAATTTCTTAGTTTTAGCCTTTAGTTTTAAATAGTTTTAAGTGTCATTTATATTGTAAACTTTTGTATCTTGTCTTTATGAGTTAATGGGCTTATCATGTAAATAAATAAATAAATAAATAAATAAATAAATAAATAATTTATTCGTATGTACGTTCCGTTGTAAATTTCTTCTTTATAACGAAATCACATCATGACGAAGCTGTACGTGATAAAGACAAACTGAGGTCAGATATAGATTTAACACCAACAAAATTTTAAGAATCAGCTTTTAATGTTATTTAAGTTTTTGAAAAGTTTTTTTTTGTTGGCTTACGTTATCTTTACATATTTCAATTTATCTTCAGATTAAAAAGTGGCATGTTAAAACCAAGATTCACCAAATTTAATAATAATATGTTATACCGTTGTAAATTCTGTTAAATAAACCAGTTAATAATTACATATTATTTTTCATTAAAAAACATTTCACCCGGGGCCAAAGGTCTGTGTAATGTTCTTGTATACTTTAATTAATTATTATTAAATAAGGCTAAACGGAGCTCCCGTATTTTCAAAAATATAAATACATCTAGGAGTGTTAAAATTTATATTTTTTATTTTATAAAGGGTTTCAACATGAAAAATAATAGTACTATTAACTTTTAACACCTACGAAATAAATTTAGAAATCAACGATTTAGCTTCAAATCAAAAATACTGCTGAAATTTGACAGAAAATATAATGTCGAGAGACTACAAATTGTCCATGCAATAGCGACGTGAAGAGAGAGGTCGGGGTAGGCTGGAACAAGTCACACTTCAGTGTTACTTTAAGAAAGTGCTATGAATACTAGCCTAGGTGTCCTTCTTGCCCTTTTAAAGATTATGAGAACGGTTATGGAGATGCAAGTACGCAGCTATACCGATAAATTTTGAGTTCTGGCAAATTTTTAAGGGGGCTTTAGGCCGAGTCATACCTGTCAGATAGCATTTTTAGAGGTATCGGACGAGATATTGAGTGATGTTAGTGTACGGTCCCTGTCTGTGTCGACATTGATTGACTTCTCTGAGGCTTTTGGCACTGTATCTCATAACTTAGTATATTTTATACTTACTTATATTGTTATAAATAATTGTAGATTAAAATTATTCTATAATTTTAAAACGGTAAAAATCTAATTCTAAACACTTTTTCCTAATAAATATTTTCGATATTTTAACAAACAGAGTGACTTTTGGAATTTAAACTCTGGAAAATAACAAGCAGGCTGAAAAGTTTTTGGTCTAACACATAGGTGTCACTTTTTTCAAAAAAAATGATTTTTAGAAAGCACCAACCTTCAAACGATACTTGTCCAAATTTCATGACATTTCAACGATTAGTTTACAAGTTACAGTGATTTTAGTGACGCTACTTTTGATATTTTCAAAACGATGGAAAAAAACGAATTTTGTGTGTTGATTAAACACTGTTTTTTGGTGGGAAAAAATACCATTCAAACAATGCAATGGCTTGATAAGCATTATGGGGACTCTGGCCCTGGAAAATCACTCATCATTTACTGGAATGCTGAATTTAAACGCGGTCGTACAGATACAAATGATGTCGAACGTTCTAGACGAATAAATTAAGTGATTACACCGGAAAACATAAAAAAAAATCCACAGAATTATTTTGGATGACGATAAAGTGAAATTGCGAGAGATAACTGATACCTTAAAGTTATCAAAAAACGTGGTGGTTATATTTTGCATGAACACAGTATTTGGGCATGAGAATGCTCTGTTCGAAATGGGTACCGCGTTTGCTCACAGTGGACCAAAAACAACAAAGTGTTGATGATTCTGAGCGCAGTTTGGACCTGTGTAAGCGCAATAAAAAGGATTTCTTCATGCGATATGTGATAATGGATGAAACATGGATCCACCACTACACACAAGTCAATGGTTACGATGGCAAAATTGCATGAATTGAAGTTCGAATTGCTTCCTCATCCACCGTATTCTCCAGATTTGGCCCTCAGCGACTAGAATCTATTCGCAGACCTCAAAACAATGCTCGCAGGAAAGAGATTTGGCTCCAATAAAGAAGTTATCTCCGAAACTGAGGCCTATTTTGAAGGCAAAGACAAATCCTGCTACAAGAAAGGTATAGAAATGTTAGAAAGCGTTGAACTAATTGTGTCGCCCTTGAAGAAGCTGAGTTAGCTTATATCATATATATATATATATATATATATATATATATATATATATATATATATATATATATATACAGTGGCGAACAAAAGTATGGAAACATTTTCTTAACCAAAAATATAAAATACTTGTTTTGTTTTGTTGACAATTTCAAGTTTGCAAAAACTTTGTTTACCTTTTCTCGTAGATAAGGTTTTTAAGAAACGCGTTTTGTCCTTATCGAAAGCATTGAAATAATTTTATCATTCTGCTTTAAGAGTATGTTATTGTTGATACGAAGTAATTTAGTAGCATTGTTTAAGAGTGCGGTTTTTGCCAAAATGCCAAAGTGCAAATATTACACTTCAGATCTGAAACATAAAATTATTTCTCTATATCAAAGTGGAAAGCAGCAAATTGAAATAGCAAAATCTTTAAACATGCATAGGGGCACTGTCAGCAAAATTGTTAAGAAGTTCTCGGAAGAGGCACTGTTGATCCGGCATTTAAAAGTGGTAGACCTCGAAAAACAAGTAAGAGAGTAGACAAAATTATAATTCGAAAAGCGAAAAATGATCCCAAGAAAACTGCTGTTGATATTAATAAAAAACTAAGGCAGGAATATCAGGGTGTATTGGTGTCAGACATGACTATTAGGCGTCGCCTGTTATCTGAAAATCTTCATGGTAGGCGTGCTGTTAAAAAGCCACTCTTTACAAAGCGTCACAAAAAAGAGAGATTGAAATTTGCTAAGGAACATAAAGACTGGACTCAAAGTCCAGTAATCCTAGTAATCTTTAGTGACGAAAGTAGATCCAGTCTCTTTGGAAGTGATTCTACTGGTTATGTAAGAAAACCAGTTGGTTTAAGATATGACCCAAAGTACCTTGTACCTATTGTCAAACATGGCGGTGGAAATATCATGATATAGGGTTGTTTTCGACAGTCTGGTACGGGGCCATTGGCAAAGATAAATGGCAGAATGCATGCTCAAATGTATCTTGAGATATTGGAAAATAATTTGATTCCTTATGAAGAAGATTTACCACTGTCATGGATTTTTCAACAAGACAATGACCCAAATAACACATCTCGCTTGGCCAAGAATTGGTTTTCTGAACAAAGGATTCGGGTGATGCGCTGGCTTTCACAATCACCTGATTTGAACCCGATAGAGAATCTTTGGCACTATTTGGGTAAACAAATTAGGAAAAGAAATATAAAAAACCGGGACGAACTTTGGATCGCATTAAAACAAGAATGGGAAAAATACCACCCGATTTTTGTGCTAGGCTTATTGACTCTATGGGCACAGTATGTCAAGCAGTGTTTGACGCAAAAGGATATCCCACTAAATATTAAATATTTTCCTCTTAGTGTTAAAAACTAAGCACATTTCTAATAAACAATAACTGTTTTAGTCTTCAAAATGTTTGTTAGCATGTTAATAAATAAATATTGTAAAAATATTGTAATTGTAAACCGTTTAAATGTTAAGACTAGAGATAGGAATTTAAATGTTTCCATACTTTTGGTCGCCACTGTATATATATATATATATATATATATATATATATATATATATATATATATATATATATATATATATATATATATATATATTTATAAACTTTTTATAATTTCCCGGCTAATACATTCAATTTTTAAAGCGAACAATTCGAAAGAAAAACCCTTTTCAGGCTTAATCTGCATTTATTTTTTCTTATATTGAATATGATAATTATTACTTTTTTAATGGTATCTTATTCAATTTTTTAGTCTTTTAGTCCACTTTCACAAAATTTGTATCAAAAAAATCGAAAATGTAAAAAGACTTAAAGCATGGAAGTTATTGAGTAAAAATGGCTAAAAAAAAAATAAAAGGGAATATTTCGTCCTTTTTATACAATGGAAGCAGAAGGTCGCAATAAAAATGATGGAATCTGTTTAAAATGGGACACACTTAAAAGCAGAGAGTTCCTCATTTAAAAAAAAAAGGAATATTTAGAACACGTGTCTGGCCTCAACATAAGCAAAGAAACGAACTTGAAATTTAAAATAAACAGTAGTCTTAATGATATTTTCACAATAACCCGTCAAAAAACATAATTATCGACATTTGTTATCTTTCAATTTGTTAAAATATTTCTGCTTAATTCAAAAAAACCATAATTTATACGGTTTCTGGAAAGACAAGAAAAAATTAACTTGCTTTTTATCTACGTTGGGACTTTGAAATTTTTGACCCAATGTTGTAAACACAACAATAATTTTCATCCGGAATATTGGGTTCCTCACATCTGTTGCATAACATGTATAGGCCTTGTTACTGGGTGGGCAAAATGGTCTCATTCTCATTCAGTGGAACCTGGCTCAGATGAACGAACAGGTACCGGGGCCTTTTATACGACAAACGGCTCGTGTGGTAGGACCAAGGGACAGCGACAGTGCGTAAGGCAAATCAGCTCCTAGGGAAGCTGTACCTGCTTCTGCACCATCAATGTAAATTATCAACTCGTAACAAATTGCTAATTTACAAAACTATTATCCGGGTCGAGTTTACGTACGGCTTGTCAGCAACAACCAGTTGTACAGAGAGTTTCAAATGCTCACAATAAAATAATTCACGTGAAATACCCCACTTCACTTTCTTGAGAAAGCAACATCTCACTTTCACCCTGAGGCAGCTAACGCCTTTAGATACAACGCAAACGTCGGTAATCGCTACTTACGATTATCAGACACACTATAAATAGACTAACAATAGACATGATTACAACTCGACTGCCAAGACGGACTATATTACGTACTTAGTATGTTATATAGTGTAACGTCTTAAACTTCTTTACTTTTACTACTCAGTATATATCACCACTACACCAAACACTTTATTTTTGCACTCGACGCGCGTTTCGCTAACCATGTTAGCTTCATCAGGAGCGATGATTGACCAAAGCTAAACTACAAATGTACCCTATTTATACTTAGCCTAACCCTTGAATTACTCGGGCGGAACTAATGACATAGGCAAGGCCATCAGTTCCGGTCAAGTAACCAGTCGAGGGGACTATAAGGAATAGGCCCTCTGTCTTTATTTAAACTACTTTTACATTTTATGATTTCCATACTTTCGTATGCGTTCAACAATCTCCTATCAGATACATTTTTTATTAATGTTAGATTTTCTAATGTTACAGTATGATCAGCTTCAAGGGCATGTTCGGCAATCCTAGACTTTTCTGTTCTACAGTACAATTTTTTTGTGAAAATTCTAGTTGAAACAAAAATGGTCAGAAACATAATTTTCCAAAAAAAAAATATTGCACACAAAAAAATCACTTAATTATAAACAAACTGGATTTTAATCAGGTTTTTAACCACTTATCGACAATAGGTTTAATTCCGTAGATCGCCAATGTTTTCTGCAGAAAACGGGAAAAAAATCTTTCGGTCCTCATTTGATCTTCAAAGTTTTTACGAGCGAAGGTGCCGCTTTGAGGGTGTCGTGGCGTAGTGCATCAAAGACGCCGCTCGGAAAACGACTCAAAATACGGAATTTACATTTTTGTTAGTTATATTTCATTGAACTTCTGAGCAACATGTATTGAGATTGTTTTCTTAATGGTAGTTTCCGATTGTAGCGGCTTCTATTCACTTTGAAAACGCTATAATGCCGCGTTGTAGTACAGGCAAACTTTGGCAAAAAAAATCACGGTTGTCAAAGTGTAAAAAAATGATTTTAATTTTAGGATGGATCTGGTGCCCAATATAAAAATAAATTTAATTTTTCTAATTTGTTAAAGCATAAGTTAGGTTTTGTACAAAACTGCAATATGAAACTAATGCTAAATTCCTGAAAACATTTTAAGCGAGTACAATCAATTCCAAACACGCGTCAATTCCACAGTTACGTGCCAATTAATGAAAAGACATTGTGTTTTAAAATTTATTCGAAAGATGATAGATTTGTTAGTTATTTAACATTACAAGATTTCTCAATTACTTTAATTTTTTTTGTTGAAGTTTTCCTAAAAAGTGTATTATCTCCTGAAAATTTATCGATTTCTAATTAAAGAATTACTGTGTTTGTTAACCCTTTTTTTTATGAGTCTAACACATGTTCTGCAGGGAAGTCCCTAAAGTGCTCCAGGAGTGGATGTGTGTGGAAAAAGCGCTTCACGTTGTTCTTGAAGCGCTGTAAATTGTACTCGGTGGGAAACACAGCCCTGGACAAATTATTCCAAAAGGATGATGTTCTCCATATAAAAAAGTGCTTGAAAAACATTGTACGATGAGTAACGAGCTGAACCTCATACGGATGTGAAGTATTAGCGCGACGTGTATTTCTAACATGCACCGCTCTGGGAGGAATTAAGCGGACTACATCTTTCGAACACCTTCCATGAAAATACTTGTAGAACAGACTCAAGTCGCCAACCGTTCTTCGATGTTCCAGCGAATCAAGGCCGCCGGTCAGTTCCGGGTCTCCAATCAGAAGAACAGCCCTTCTCTGAACAGAATTCAAAAATGCAGTGTGTGTTTGGCAGCGGACTCAAACATGGGAGCAGTATTCCATACTTGGTCGAATTTGAGCTTGTAAAGAATTAACAGTTGTTGTGAAGTGTAAACCTCTCTGGTTCAAAATAATATTCCCAACTTTTGAGAAGTTCTCCTTGCTATGCCTGCAACATGTTCATGCCAGGACATATTTGCTCCCAAATTAACGCCCAACAAATTGAGTGACGATGCTAGGGGAATGGAGTGTCCCGACATTACTATGTCGGGTTCGGAAACGTTAACCTTTTTCGAAAAAACTGCCGTCTGGGTTTTTGTAGCGTTAAATTCCACTTGGTTTGAAGGATGATGTATTCTCAACACCTTTACACATCAAACTTGAACTTATGAAAAATTTTGTATAGGCATAGGAATGGGATGATGCTGGTTTTTAATACTTAAAAGAAAAATTCCGAAAGTCAGTGAAGCTAAGATCAAAGAGGACAATGAGAGACGAAATGTTTCATGAACAATCTGCTTGAACATCTTTCAAAAATGCGACCTCAAATTTTTTGAGAAATTACCGATCAGAAAGCTATAAAAGCTTACCAAAGAGCTTTTAATTGTTAATAAGTTTTTGGATGTAACTTGACCTTAAACATACATTTTTTTTATTCCTACTTGAACTTTTTTTTCTACAAATTTTCGAGCCGTCAGCGATAACTATGAAGAAAGATTCCGCCAGGACATTTTAGCAATTGACAAACAATTCCAGGGCAAGTAGAGTCCAAGTATGTTAGCGGATTATGACCTTAACATACATATTTTTCATTCCCACTTCAACTATATTTCTACAAATTTTCGAGCCCTCAGCGATAACTATGAAGAAAGGTTCCACCAGGATATTTTAGCAATTGAAAAACGATACCAGGGCAAGTAGAGTCCAAGTATGTTAGCAGATTATGACCTTAACATACATATTTTTCACTCCCACATTTCTACAAATTTTTGAGCCGTTAGTGATAAATACGAAGAAAGGTTCCACCAGGACATTTTAGCAATTGAAAAATAATACCAGAACAAGTAGAGTCTGAGTATGTTAGCGGATTATTGCTAGATACCTGAACCAAAATATAAAAGGAAATCTGAATATAATAACTTTTATATTATATATACAATTATTTCCATGAGTTAATTTTTTTTTCAAGATTAAAAATTTTGTGTTGTAAGAAAACCATTCGTATCTGAATTTATTTGATTTCATTTCTTTGTTAAATAATATCAAAGGAATCTGAAAATTATTTTATTTCTCCAGTTTTAGCAGGGGAAAACAGTTAAAGAATTAGACGTCGTTAAATATCAGATAGTATCAACAGTATTATGACAATTTGTTCAAGTTTTTGGTTAAGATAATGGGCCAATTTTAAGCATAATTATAAAGGAGTTGATGGGGTAGAGACAGGAATCAGAAAGGTGTCTTCATATTTATCGCGTTATTGACCTTTCTCAGGATACTTGATGCCACGGAATATAAACATAATATGACCTAATATGAGCTGTTTCATTATTTACAATATTAACAGAGAAAGAACGTGAAAGATGTGGGGGTAATTAAATATTGTGTAGTTTCAAGAGTATTACGAGACGATGGACAAACTTGAAGTATAAGTATATAGTATAAAACAGTAAAACACATACGGGCTTAAAAACATAGAGGTAGTGGTTATACCTTCTTTTCCATGTTCGTAAAGTCGAAGAATCTGAAAGGTTTCGGATAAGGTTGGGGGAGGTTGGTAACCGTTTAATCTTATATAGTTTCAATAGTATTATGAGAATTTTTGGTTGGGATATTGCACAAAGTTATAATATAATTGATTAGAGCAAAATATATTTGAAGTGCACTAGAGGGTTCGAGAAGTGGTGGGTATATATAGTATTAGACATTTGTTGCAGGATTCTTGGAGTCGAAGATATGAAAATTATATTATTTTTCATTTACGTTGGGAGTATGAAATCTTTGGCACAATGACACTACTGAGTATATATCACCACTACTCTAGTGATGATAAATACTGAGTAGTGTCATTGTGCCCAAGATTTCACATTCCCAACATTGTTGAGATGGATTCACGGTCAACGGAATTGAATCGTTATCGTAAGTTCAGTAGTAAGATTAGAATAAGTGCAGCTATTTGGTTTCTAAAGTCTTGCAAGAAATAAAAGTTTTTCCTAATTTTATTAAGATTAATATACCAAAATCAAACACTGCAGAAAGAGTTTCATTCTTTGCTAAACAAAAATGGCTTGACATAGAAATCAAAAATTTGTACACAAAAGATAGTATGTTAGAAGTAGAATAATACATACATACATAACTTACTTCAGGATTAAGCAATATTGGATATGAAGTATGGAGCGAGTTCCAGAGGAAAATGTTTTTAGTTATTGACATTAAATATAAAAAGAAATTCTATATTCTAAGAAAAAAATTAAAAAAGCTCTTACCCAAAAAGAATAGTCCTCAGGACCTCGTAAATATTGTAGAAAATCATTCATCTCAATCCTTTAAACAAAATGAAATTAGCATCTGAAACAAAGGTCTTAACTTTGCAGTACCCCCTCCTAGAGATAATTAATCAAAAATAGTTGCTCACGTTGAAAGTTTAATAAGTACACTTCCAGAAAATAGTAAATCATTTGTTAAGGGAGCATGTCGCTATCAAATATCAAAAAACATGGTTAACAACACAAATTCTAATTCACAAAAAAAAAAACATAAAAGTAGTTAACGGATTGAGAAAGAAAGCTGTCTTCTATTTAAAAGCGGATAAAGGAAATAAGGTTGTAATAATGAATAAGAAAGAATACTTTGTACGTGTAGATAATCTTATCGAATCTGGCCCTTATGAAAAGGTAATAAAAAATCCATTACCCAAAATGGTAACAACGGTTAAAAATTCTTTAAAGGAATGTAAGAAACTTATCTCCGATTCGCTAATATTTAAATTAAATGTGAATAATCCGACCATACAAAAGTTGTATTGCTTACCCCAAATTCACAAACCTGGAAAGGCAATGCACCCTTTGTTTCATCCGTCGGTTCATCCACATATTGGATATCCAAATGGTTATAAAAAGAACTTGAGAATTTATCATTTTTCTCAGTAAAGAATTCTTTAGAATTCATTAATAAAACAAAAGATCTAGTTCTTAATGAATGTGAAATCTTAATTTCTTTTGATGTCAGCTCTTTGTTTCCAAGTGTGACAATACCACAAACTTTACAATATCTTGAAGAATTACTTAGGATGAATGACTTTGAGGACGAAATTATTCATAAATACTTAACATTTTGTATGGAATAAATACTATATTATATATATATATATATATATATATATATATATATCTATATATATATATATATATATATATATATATATATATATATATATATACTAAATATATATATATATATACATATATAAATTATATAATATACATATATACATATAATATATCTAAATAAATAATATATAAATAATATAAACACTCTATCAAAATAACTCCTACCTAGTAATATATATATATATACATAAACTATATATATATATATATATATATAAAATAAATATATAATATATACATATAGTATAATATATATATATATATATATATACATATACATATAAAAATATATATATCATATATATTATATATATATATAACAAAATATATATATATATATATATACATATATATAATTGTATATGGAATAAAATTATATATATATATATATATATATATATATATATACTATATATATATATATATATATATATATATATATATATATATATATATATATATATATATATATATATATATATATATATATATATATATATATATATATATATATATATATATATATATATATATATATATATATATATATATATATATATATATATATATATATATATATATATATATATATATATATATATATATATATATATATATATATATATATATATATATATATATATATATATGTATATATATATATATATATATATATATATATATATATATATATATATATATATATATTATATATATACATATATATATATATATATATATATATATATATATATATATATATATATATATATATATATATATATATATCATTTTATATATATAATTTTTTATAAAAATAACAGTGAATTTTATGTTCGGAAAGAAAGAACAGCTATGGGTAATTGCTTATCATCTTTCATAGCCAATTTATTCATGAGTGAGTTAGTCAAGATTTTGAGTATTTCCCAAGGGTATGGTAAAAGTATGTGGATGATGTTTTCGCGATTTTAGATACAAAGAAAGTTAATATAGATGATTTTGTTTCCGAATTAAATAGCCGATATGATTCCATTAAATTCACTTACGAAATTGAGAACAAAGGACAACTGCCTTTTCTAGATATTTTAATTTTTAAAAATAATAATAGGTTAGAATTTGATATTGAAATTTGGCAACGTAGATGTATGGAGATAAATACCCATATAGGTGGGACGAGGTCAACGGAAGCATTTAGCTGTATATATATATATATATATATATATATATATATATATATATATATATATATATATATATATATATATATATATATATATATCCGGTTTATAGCGTCACTCTGCGCCTTCCGGTTCCTAGCTTCCATTCTTGCGGATCATCCCAGTCACCTGGTCGTAGATTTCGTTTGGACATTGCTTTTGTTATGCCTATAGACCAGGTTATTTTCGGCCTTCCCTTTTTCTTTCTTTCTGTAGGTGTCCACTGTAGGATTTGTTTTGGGATTCTATGGTGTTGCATCCTTTGGACATGGCCGTACCACTTTAATTGTCCTCTATCAGTGTTGTTTCTAGTTTCATGTTTGATCGGACCCTTTCATTTGATATCCCATCGAGCTTGGAAATTCTCGCCGATCTTTGCCAAAAATCCATTTCCAGAGCATTTAACCTTCTTCCAAGAGTTTTGTTTAGTTGTCATGTTTCGCACCCATATAGAACTATACTTTTGAAGATAACGTTGTAAATCTGTTGCTTTCTTTGCCTACTGACATTTTTTACCACAGAATGGAATTCATGGCACCGATCAGTTCTTTCCTCTTTGCTATCCTCTCTCCCACTTCATTTTCTGTTCTTCCAGCGCTGTCTATTCTAGTTCCCAGGTAAGTATATTGGTCGCATGCTTCAATTTCAATGTTATTGTCCAGTTTCAGGTCCTGCCTATCCCCACCCATCCGCAAGTACTTTGTTTTGCTCATGTTTACTGTGAGTCCTCAATTGTTATATTGGTCTAAGAGCTTCCTTGTCATATATTCCAGATCTTCGGGATCTTGGGTGATAACCACCTGATCATCGGCAAAATGTAGCGTATAGAGTGTTGTCTCATCGTCTATTTCGATCCCCATTCCTCGACAACTCTTCCTCCAGTGATCAAGGGCCGCATCAGTATATACCTTGAATAACCTTGGGGACAAGCAACACCCTTGTCTAAGACCTTTTGTAATGTGAAAGCTTTCAGATATTTCTTTACCAATCTTTATTCTTGATTGACACTTTGAATATAGTTGTTTTATCGCTTGTATGGCGGTAACGTTAATAGATGTTCTTTCCAATACCTGCCACAGTTTATTTATTGGTACATTATTAGGCCTTTGTCAAATCAATAAAGATCAGATGGACTTCTCTGTTGGTTGCTACTTTCTTTTCGGTTAGTTGATTAAGACTAAAAATGTTATCCATACAAGTTCTTCCTGCTCTGAATCCCGCTTGCTGTTCAATTTCGTACGGAGCATATTCTTGTTCAATTATTGCTCTAATTCAGTTTTCCCTAAAGTCTGCTTAAGGAGCTGGTGACCGATATGCACCTGTAGTTCTCACATTTATCCTTCCATCCCTTTTTGTAAAGTGGCATTATCCATGCCATTTTTCATTCTTCAGGAACTTGGTGGCCATTTATAAATTTTTCGAAAAGATTGGTGAACATGTTCTTTAGTTTGTTAGATCCCGATTTTAATAATTCTGCAGGAATTCCCTCTGGACCACTAGCTCTACCGTTCTTCATTGTTTTGATTGCTTTTGATATCATATCTCTATTTATTTTTATACTTGGTCCCTGAACTTTGTGAGTGGATGGAGACTGGGTAATAAATTCTGATCGATGTTCAGCCATTTCGTGGTAACGGTGTTTCCACGTCTTCATGCTTATAATGGGTAATGGTGTTTTTTGAGAGTTATTTGCTCTTAGTGCTCTAACGATTTTCCAAGCCTCTGATGGGCTTCCTCCAAGATAATTTTCTGTCTCATAGCATTTCTTCTCCCACGTTTCGTCTCTATTCTGTTTGATCATTTTTTTGTAGTTTCTTTGCGTCTCTGTATTTTTCTCTGTCTGTATCTTTTTTCGTCGAAAGCCACAGTTCGTATGCTTTCTGTTTATTCTGCTTTTTTTCCTCCCAGTCCCACGTTAATGTGTCGTTTCTCACCTTTTCCTATCCTTCACATACTCCCAAGGCTTCCTTTGCTGCATCATGTATTGCTGCAATGGTTTTTCTATATATTTCCATCGTGCTGCTTGTCACATCGATTGCCTCTAGTTTTTCATCTAATCTCCTCTGGTAGAGGTATCTAGTACTGTCTTCTTGTAGATGTTTTACCATTGTATTCGGTTTCAGTTATTTTACCGGTCTCTGCAAATGTTTCGTCATTTTGTCCTGAGTGCTTGTACTTAATTTTAATTTTTGCCTTCAGAATATAATGGTCTGATCCGCATTCGACTCCCCTATACACCCGGACATCATTCATTTTCCATTTAGCTGCATGAAGACATTAATATCAAATAACGTTCAGAAAATGAACCTACCGCTTATAGACTTAGGGACATGGAAAAACCACTTTGAACAGAAATTGCAAGGAGACTGAGACCAATACAAACTAGAATCTTCTAAACCTATTAAGATCGATGGACCAGAAAGAGAAGTAACACCAGATATGGTAAAAGAGGCTATTAAATCTACTAAAAATGTCAGAGCAACGGGACCTGAAGGAATCCCAGCAGAACTCCTCAAAGCTGGATCAATAAAAATGTAAGAGATGATAAGCCAATTATTTACAAAATACATAAATGGGGAATCAGTTCCTAGTATCTGGAAAACATCATGGATAACACCTATCATAAAAAGGGAAGTAAAACCGTTTGCGAAAACTATCGAGGTATATCTGTTATATGATATGTAGCATAAGCAGACTATACGGCAAAGTCATAAAAACTACATTTGAAAAAGAATATGGCCCATATGAAATAGAACAACAGGGAGGCTTTAGAGCAGGACGCTCATGCATCCATAATACATTTACCGTTACTCAGCTAATTGAGAAGAAAATAGCAACGTGCCAGAGCGCTACATATTTGCTATTTGTAGACTTAACTAAAGCATATGAAACAGTTCCAGTAGAGAAACTCTGGGACATTCTAAATAGAACATCAATAAACACAGCGATAATAAATGCGATTAAAGAACTCTACCTAGATGCCTCTTCTAGGACAAAAATTGGGACAAAATATGTCGGATGCGTTTACGGTAACAAAGGATTTGAGGCAGGGCTGCTGCCTGTCGCCCCACTCTGTTTAAAATTTATATTCATCATTCCCTAAAATAATGGCGCAGAAAATGTTAAAAAACATGGGTTTTTGCTGATGATCAAATAGTTTTGGCATAATCAAAAGAAGATCTGGAATACATGTCGAGAAAACTGTTTAAAGAATATAGAAATGGGGACTGACTGTAAATATGAAAAAGACTAGATATATGTGCGTAGGAGACGAGAGTGGGGATTTGGAACTAGGTGACACAGCCAAAAAGATAAAAAAAATGTGAATAGTACAAATACCTAGGGTAACGATAGTGAGCAGGAAGATATAAGAGAGAAATAGAGGAAAGAATAAACAAGGGGAGAAGGACAATAGGTGCTCTAAACTCGATACTGTGGTCAAAAGGCATAATCAGAGATAAAAAAAACACCTTCTGTACAATACTGTCTTTAAAAGCATAATGCTGTATGGATCAGAAGTCTGGCAAATTAACCAACAACAAAACCGTAAACTTTTATTCACCGAAAATGGACTTCTCGCGACGGTCGGCCAGAGTATCGAAATTGGACAAAATAAGGAATAAAATAAAGAATGAGAGAGTGAGGGAGATCATGAAGGTAGAAACAGATATAATTTAACAAATTCAGGAAAAACAATTATGTTGGTACGGGCATGTACAGAGAATGGAGGAGGAACGGATTCTCCAACAAATCTTGAAATGGCAGCCAAAGGAATGTAGGAAAAAAGGATGACCCAAGGTGACATGGTCACAAGGGATCCAGAAAGCAACGTCCGAAAGAAACTCTCCAGGAAGTAGACTGGACTGACAGAGACGGCTGGAGATTGAGAACCGGAGAACTGAGAAGGACGTTGTAAAAATCGGATTAATAATAATAGACTTTGATATCTATAGAAAAGGCACACTAACAAATAGATATACTCCTAATGATTCATTTGCATTGCAAGCAACACAAATTCGCCGCATTGTATTTTTTAGTTCATCGTTTGGTCACTTTTCCTTTGAATAGAGTAAACTTCAATCAAGAAAGAAATCGTATTAAAAATATAACTAGAGTTAATGGTTATGACAAGGACTTAGTAGACAAGTTAATAAATAAACCTAAGTCCAGGTTAAATATTCAGAAGTCCACCTTTTTTTTCCACGCAAAGAAAATAAGACCAAGTATATCTCCATATCATATAATCCGAAATATAGCAGGGGATTCAATAAGGTATTTAATAAGGCAGGCCTCATAGTGAATAAGTCATCAGACAATTTGAGGAATATTTTAGGAAATCCCAAAGATAAGATTCCTAATTGTGAGAAAAGTGAAATTTGTGAAATTAGTTGTAATGATTGCGACAAAAAGTATGTTGGGCCAACTAAGAGGTCAATGAAAATACGATTTAAAAAACATTTAACACATTTAAAATATAGGAGAACAGAAAAGTATAGCATTGCCGAACATGCCCTTGAAGCAGATCATACTGTATCATTAGATAATCTAAGATTAATTAAAAATGTATCTGATAGGAGATTGTTGAACGCATACGAAAGTATGGAAATTATTCCTTATAGTCCCCTCTACTGGTTACTTGACCGGAACTGATGGCCTCGCCTATGCCATGAGTTCCTCCTGAGTAATTCAGGTATTAGGATAATTATAAATAGGGTAGTTTTATAGTTTAGCTTTAGTCAATCATCGGTTCTGATTAAGCAAACATGGTTAGTGAAACGCGCGTCGAGTTCAAAAATAAAATGTTTGGTGTAGTGGTGATATATACTGAGTAGTTATTTTTCATTATTTCCCACCTTACTATAAACTATTACCTCGGCTTAGGCTTCTTTTTAAAGTATATCCCTATGGAGTATCTATTACGTACAATACCAAAAACATACTACTAGTAGACCAAGATTGTCATTCATAGCATTATTCCCCACCAAATCCATTAAAAAATTCAAGGAGTGCTACAAACACTGGACAGTGCCTTCTACTTACAAATAATCCTCCTCCCGGTGGTGGTTCTATTTTTTTCTAACTAGTCTAGGAGCACAATACCCTGAATATCCTAAAAAAAACGATAGCCATGACTTTTCCTGCAAATGGAACCGTTCTTGCTTCCTTGGTAGCACTTTCACCTGCTCTTACCCACTGTCTCGACTACCCCTTCGTCTCTGGCGTGTAAAGATGAATCTATGTTTTATCGACTGTTACGAAACGTCGCAAAAACTCACTGAAATTATGTTTAAACAAGTCTAAACACCCTTGTGAAATGTTCATTGGCAATGCGTTTTTGGACGATTATTAACAATCGCGCCACCCATCGAGTGGAAGATTTTCTCATACCCAAAACATCGTGTAAAATATGATGGGCACGACCTATCAAGAGATTTATAATGGCAACAAGCTTGAGTATCTTCAGTTGGCGACCATTTAGTATGCTCTTGTGTCACAATCTCACCGGACGTAGAGGTTTCGGGCATCGCGTGAGCGTTTATCTTCTCGAATGGTTTTCCGACCGCATCTAAAGTTCGCAGCTCACTTTTTAATCGTCGAAAACAAAGGAGAAGACTCATTTATTGTGGCATTACTTATTTTTGAATATCCGCAGACGTTCAACGTTTTTAGTAAATATGTTTATACAATCGCTGCAAAAACATAACTGAACGCACGTGTTTGAAGCTTCACAGCTCGCCATCTAGTAAATAACACTTAACAACTACGAGTATCATAATAATAATTTAGTCATCTTAGCGCTATACATATCTGTGATAGGTAGAACATTTTTAGAACGATCCTCGTATTTAAGAATCATGGTCGATATATTCGTTTCTTTTCTGTATATTTTTCACGGACGATAAATATTTACTTGGTTTAGAATTGTTTTAGCTAGAAGTTACACGGCCGGTGGAATCGGAAGTGGGATCCTTCTGAAAATCGCAAAATAACGAAGATAGGGTGTGAAATACTAAAGAAATTTCTATACCAGGGTCAGCAGTGTTCACATTTGTATTGATCTGTTTGAAAGTTACCGCTTTTTTATCGTTCATCTCTCCGCCTGGGCAGAGATTTTACGCTTTTTCATATCTTGAGTATATTGGCGGAGATGTAGTAATACCCGTCAACGTTATCCAAGTGCCGAAACATACATTTTTGTATTTCACAGCACAGACAACGCGGTAGTGCTGCCACAGACGTTATTGCATTTCTTCAATTAACCACTATTTACAGTCAGTTCAAAAAGTCTTCATACGCCAGCTGCTTTCTATACTATTTTTGATATATTTTGATAATCTCCTGTAACCTTCTTATCATGCTTGCAAATAGCTTTCTAGTAACTTTTGCTGGCATGTTCTCCCATTAGTTCAATATTCTGTTTTTTAATTCTTCTCTATTTGAAACATTATGTTTGCGAAAGCGCTGTTTAAGTTCCTGCCATAAACGCTCGATGAGGATAACATCGGGTGATTGCAGAGGTGTATGAAGCTGCTGTCGCGCATTATGGATCATCCATTCTCGCACCAATTTTGCGGTCTGTTTCGGATCATTGTCCTGTTGGAAAATGTATCTTTTTTCGTGTGATAATTTTTGGACGCTTTCTCTTAAATTGTCTCTCAAAATGTTCAGATAAACATGCTGATCCATGGTACCATTAATAAAATGTAAATTTCTAACCCCTCCAGCGGACATGCATCCTGACAGCAGAACACTGCCACCCCGTTATCTTACCATAGAACAAATGTTTTTAATATCGAATGCGGTATTCTTCTTTCTCCAAACTTTAGTTCTGCCGTCAGACTCAAAAAGGTTAATTTTCACTAAAGATCCTAAAATTCAATAGGTTTATTAACGAATTCCCTAACAAAAGCTAACCGCTTTTTGCGATTAGCTTCCGAACTTAACAGCTTCTTCCTGGCTGCACAACCCTTATAGCCTGTTCTGTGTAAATAATTTCCCACTGTTTGGAAACAAACATTTTTCGAAAATAGTTCGCGTACTTCTTTTAATTTTGGTGCACTTTTCTTGGGACCTATACTTATTTGTCTAACAATACTGGCCTCTTCACGAGGAGTCAGTTTCTTGGGACAACTGAAGGGTGGTCGAATTTTATAGGAATATATTGAATTATACTGGTTTATAATGTACTCAACAGTAACATGAGACTTTTTAACAATTTTTCCTATATTTCTGTAACATTTTCCATCTTTCCACAAATCAGTTATGATCTTTCGCACTTGGAATAGAATTTCACAATTTCTCTCGCTCATTTTTAATACTACTTTGAAAACCCACTGCAAAATTACTAGCAACAAGTGACAGATTATAAAGTATAGCCGAAAATTATTCATTTGTTTTCAGTTTAGCGAGCAATAGATAGCTTGATAAAATGCTGCTGATTATAACGTGTTTTTTTCGATGCAGTTCTTGAGTGTATGGAGACTTTTTTGACATTAATTTTGTTTAAATTTTTGTAACAATGATGTAACTTCTAAATAAAATGTTCCGTAGTTGTTTTTAATACTAATCCTCGTTGGTTAAGTTTCAAATATTAATTTAAACATGTTTTCTCATAGTTTCAATTAATTAGTTAAACTTAACAGAAAAATAGTATAGAGAGCAGGTGGTGTATGAAGACTTTTTGGACTGACTGTATGTATGTGGCCAGGCCATATAAACTCCTCGGAGAATAAAAATCTATTTTTACAATTACTGCTATTCATTCTCTGGCGGTATTTATACTCTCTTTCGCTTATAATAACAAAGGTATTAAATCTTAGTTTTGGTGTTCCGTACCAAAATTGAAAAACGAAACACTTATGGAATCGCTTCGATTCGATGTCTATTATAGCCGATTTTCTCCGAAACTATTTAACATAAAAAAATTGAAATTTGTCACAAGTATAGGAATTGGTGGCCTAATCACAGCCGTATAATTTTGAATATTAAATTTTGACTTAAGGCGCTAGTGCGGAGAGTTAAAAAAAAATAGTTCAAGTTCATCGAGTGGCGTGTGAATGAAAACTTGTGAAAATATAATTACAAAAATATATATGATGTAATACTCGTGCAAACTTTTTTAATATTATTTTTAAACAATTGCCAAAAATCGCAGTCTCCCTCGCCCTGTCTCTAAGAATACTACTCAAAAAATTTCGAAAAAAATCCTAGAATATTCTCCATAAGGTGTAGATTGTGCCGGTGAGCAGTTAATTCATCGCTACGAGTCTCATCAGTCACGAAAAGCAAATCGGTGATAGCATCCAGTGCGATGCCTCCCCACACCATGACAGAACCTCCTCCGTAGGCGACTGTGTCAGTGATGCAGGCCTCTTATAGACTCATTTTCTTCCATCATTGCCTGTAGGCACACTTAGGACTCGTCGGAGAATAAAACGGAGCGTCATTGCTCTAAGGTCCAGTCGACATGTTCTCGGGCAAATCTGAGACGCGCTTGTCGATGGGCTGCTGTCAATTTGGGCCCGTTAGCTGGTCCCTTCGGAGTTAGGTTAGCTTCTTTAAGTCTTCTTCTGACTGTCCAATGACTGACAGCCCGACCACGAACTTGTCGGAGCTTCTTCTGGACCTCAACGCCGGTCAAGTGACGATTTGTTAGAGTTGTGTTGACAATGAGGCGATCGTCTCGCTCCGAGGTACACCTTTTTCTTCCTGATTCTGGTCTCCGTGTAAAGGCGCCAGTCTCGTGGTAACGTCTGTAAACAGCTGACTGACTCAGGTGCAGTTGCGCAGCGACTACACGTTGACTATGCCTTTCTTGCAATAGGGCAATGATATGTGCTGTTTCTTCCGGGTGATATCCATTTTCTGATGACGTAATTAGGGAGCAGGTATAGCAGAGATGTTGACGGCTCAAGTTCCGATAAAGGAATGATAAGAAAATGCAACTGCATGTATTTTTATACGGATGAATAGCACGCAACGAGTACATTGCTGAGCGAGCAAAAACGGTTCTATTAAGTAAAACCGTTTTAATCAGTAAAACTTTTTGGAAATCCAAATATTTTTGGTATTATTGGAAAGAGTAGAAAATCAGTATTCTAATGAGATCAAAAATAATCCCACTGTTTGAAAATTAAATTAAAGGATCGGCGTTAAATGAAGCAAAATCGTTTGAGTCGATTTTTTTGCTCACCAGGGTAGTTCTATTAGAGACAGAACCTTGACAGACAATGGTTTTGCAATTCTCGTAATAATATAGAAGTTCGCGTTGTAGAAAGTTTTTTTAGCCATCGTTTTGTGAAGTTTTGTGAAGCCACTGATCATTTTATACCTCCGTAATAAAAATTTTGATATCAAAAGCAATTAAGGTACAGAACACTAATTGCGCAAGTACGACTTACAATTGGCTGATTTTTCCTGTATATTTCGCCCTTCAATTAAAAATTTTGGTCATTGCACACCGGATGACGCTTAAGGTTGTGGGCAACTGGCACTTTTCTGTCTACGCTTCTTAAATTCCTCTTGCTGTTTGTTCATGTATGTATACGATTTGCCTCTTCACTTAGGTTGGTTGACGAGTTTTGATATGAAGTGAAACCTGCATATCCTATTTTGGTAATTTATAAACGTCACGTCCGGTCCATAACTTTAAACACCTGTGTTTTTAATATAAAAACACAGTACTTACTTGAGAGTCTTGATTTGCTAAGTACTTCTTTCCTATTATATTCTTATGACTATTGGCCTGTCTTATTTTCTGTCAAAAAGCTTGTTTATTTTTAAACAGAGGGTATAAAACATAATAAAGATTTATGACAAGATATTATTACACTTTGTAGTTTTATTTCAAAATGATTCTTAAATAAATCGAGTGTTTCTTTTTAAAGATAGCTGTCAAGAGAGTGAGACGTAAACTCTGACTTTAAAGGACAAGATACTAAAGGACCATAAAAAAACAAAGCAAATAACGATTTAGGAAACAAATGTGGTTTATGTTTATTTCGTATCGTAAATTTTATTTTCTTGCCGGAGAGACTTGTTATCCGTTTTACGATTATGGTAGGTAATTATGATATGGGATTCTTTTTTATGTGCATACCACACATGCTGCAAGAAAATGCCTAAAGCTCTGCAGGATCCTGCAGAAAGGGAATATTTTCTTTCTTTTGGAAATGCGCCACAGTTCAGCCAACACCCGAAAAAGGCAATAAGACCTTGCTAAAATGCTACCGACCAGTCACACTGCTTTCAAGAATATCGAAAGTTATGAAAAAGGCTATCAATCAGCATTTTTTAAAATATATGGAAGGCTTAAACATAATTAGCGACCATCAATATGGCTTTCGTAAGCAACGATCAACAGGAGATCTTCTGACTTATGTAATATATGTTTGGAACAACGCAATTATATATATATTTTGGAGAATCTCAAGCCGTTGCTCTTGCTATGTCCAAAGGATTAGATCGTGTTTGGCATGATGGATTGTTGGCTTAGTTACGCTCTTATGAGCGGTACATGATAGAAATACACGTTGCGCTAATACTTCACATCTGTATGAGGTTCAGCTGGTCACTCATCAAACAATCCTTTTCAGGCAGTCTTTTATATGGATACCCTAAGCCCTTTGGACTGATTTGCCCAGGATTACATTCCCACCGAGTTCAATTTACAGTGACTCAAGACCAATGTGAATCGATTTTTTCGTACACACGTCGCCCCTGTAGCGCTATAGAGATTTCCCTGCATAAAAAAACTTTCTTTTCAAACAGGCAAATACTGAAATTACAGAGCAACTGCAAAAAAGTGTGAATTTTAACCCATTTTTGTAACTTGGAGACAAAAAAGTAAACTTTACTTAGGTCTTAAAGCTAATTAAAAATTTGGAAGACCTTATTTTTCAATATTTTATTTAGGGGCAATTACCCCCTATTTTGGGGGTTAAAAGTGTAAAATGAAATAAGTTTTTAATAGAAAATAATGTATAATTCTGAAAATAGATCAAGAATTTCAAGTATTTACACATTTTCAACCCAATACCGTATAATAAATTAAAAGCCATCCTCTAAAAGGTGGTTGCAATAAGAAGGCTATTTTGATTGTTTCTTTGTATTTTTTCCTAGTCTTGGGAGTCATGTTTGTGAGTATGGCAGGATCTCCTATTAATTGCGACTCCCTTTTAGAGGTTGATTTTCCATTGACTATACGGTATTGGGTACTTAAATAATTAAAGTGATCTATTTTCATAAATTATACATCATAAATATTTTTTTTATATTTTTCTGTCAAAAAACTTATTTATTTTCTGTTAAAAACTTATTTATTTTTACCATTTTAACCCTCAAAATAAGAGGTAGTTACCCCTAAATAAAAAAATTCGAAAAAATAGTCCTCGATTTTTAATTAGTCTTAAGTCCTTTTACGTCAAGTTTGCTTTTTTTGTCACAAAGTTATTGAGATTGCAGAAACGGGCTAATTTTGCGGTCGCTCTTTCTATCACTAAGAAATAACTTGATCAAAGCATTCCAACTCAATATTTTAAATAAGCACCTCATCGTAAAATATTAATCAGAAGAAAAAATGGAGCGGAAGAAGGACTTTTGACATATTGATAATTAAAAATTGATATAACATATCCTTTTATATTCGCCCTTAAAATTAGAAAAGTGCTAAAATAATGTAACTTCCAGATTCCTTGGCTAAAAGGACACTGAAAATGACTTATAGTATGTTCGAAGCAACAATCTCTATTCCCTCTTCAACCCTTTTAAACCCTTTCCTACTTTAAGTATTTTATATGTAACAAACTTAAAGGATATCTATTTTCGTTCGAAGTAATCTTGGCGGGTAAAATACTATACTGAGTCAGCAGTGTTCCCGTTCACATTGATCATTATTTTTTAGAGTCACCGCTGAATATATAATAGTGGTATTAGTATTTTATTTTACAGCACTTGATTGCGGTATTAGTACCTTATCCGCTTATAATAATAAAAGTGTTGACAGTTTCACACCGGACGGAGCTGATGTTTTTTGGCTACTAATACTTTTGGATATATGCTCTTTAAATCTCTCCAACTAATACTGAGTGTTGTCGATTTGCCTTTTCGCCTAGGCTGGCTGACGAGCTCTGATATGAAGCTAAGCATATTCTAGTTTGATGACACGCTCGTGTAATCCATAGCTTTGAATGCCCGTACTTTTGATGCGAGAGAGAGAGAACACTGTTTTCGTCCGCTAAAGCCGAGATATATATAAATATATAAATATATAAATATATATATGGTAAGATACAACAATTTGTACCAAATTTGAAAAGCATACCTAATACTTCAGAGGGGGCTGACTGCACCCACAAGTCACCAGAGTGGTCAGCAAATATATATATATATATATATATATATATATATATATATATATATATATATATATATATATATATATATATATATATATATATATATATACTAGGAATAATGTCAGAAGGTAAGCGCCATATAACAAAAATTAGAAACGATAATAACGAACTCATAACAAACAAGGAACAACTTAGAGAAGCAGTACACAAATACTACAAAAAAATTGTGAGAAAGTAAGAGAGTTCCTCCAATACGTAAAAGAAGTGAGAACAGAATTAAAGTCACGAATTTGGGGTCAGAGGATATACCAGAAATAATAGCGAGTGAAATTATTTAAGTAGTTAAGAAGATCGGTAGTGGTCGTGACCCAGGAGAAGATGGTGTCATTATCGATGATCAAATACGGTGGCCCGACTGCAATACATTTGTTAAAAATAATATACAACAAACGCCTTACCGAAGGACGAATCCCGAGGAATGGAATAACGCCCTAATGATACTGTTATTCAAGAAAGGGAACCAGGAACAATTTTGACAATTACAGGCCTATAAGTTTGCAGTCTACTAAAAATATATATATATATAAAATATTTAGAAAAATTATAACGTCTAAGATATTTTCTTTTCTATACACACATATGTATGTATATGTAAGTATATGTATATGTATGTATATGTATGTATATGTATGTATATATATGTATATGTATATATATATATATATATATATATATATATATATATATATATATATGTATATATATATATATATATATATATATATATATATATATATATATATATATATATATATATATATATATATATATATTGTAACATTCATTTTTTCCTAGATTTTAAGACCATGTAATGTTACTGATTTTTCTCTTCAAATTGTACTTATTTTTATTTTTGTATCGAACGGTATATTAAACAGAGATTCCAAGACGTTCGGTATAGTGTGTTGTGCGGGTTCCTGACCAAACCTACCGCCACGCCGCGATTGGTGAAAAGTGTGTATCCGCTGTTTTGGTTCCGGCGTCGCCATATTACCGGCAGAGTTGGGATGGTTTATTTAAGGGCCTGAAGACCGACTGTCGTGGCTGTTTTCCATCGAGCCGCAGCCGGGCTATTTTCCATCTAGTCGCCGAGTAGGCTTAGTACCATCTAGCCGACAGGCTAATTTTCATGAGAGTCGCCAAGTAGGCTTCCTTCGACTGAGCTACAAAAAAAAAGCTCAGAACAACCATCATGCGAGCTAAGTAAAAGTACCAGTTTCTTAACTAAAAGCCGTAGTGGGCTTTCAAAGTGTTAGCTAGAAAAAGTGTGAAATCGGTCGAATGCCATCAAAGCAGGAATAAGAACAGTAAGTTACCCAAACTTCCTTCAATAGACTTATTCCAGAGTAGTGCCTTAACAACAATTTAAAAACAGACTAAAAAGTGAAGTGTAAAGCACTATTTTTCGTCTTCGGGGGTTATCATAGCCAGGATTTAAATGTAATAACTACTAGTTAGGCTAGAATTTTTTTTGTAGAACTGCAAAGGTTGGAACTTTTTATTTTAAAAAAACATGAATAAATTCTTTTTTTTGTTGATTAAAGCTAGTGTCTCACTGAATACCTATCCTACTTTTCAGGACAAGAACGGCTGTACCAAACTGATTTTTTTTTATTTACCAACAATACATTCTTTCAGTATTTTTCCATTTTTTTAGCTGAAGTTAGATCCTTTCTATTTTAAAATGGATGGTGCCCAAAATTTGTACAGCTAAAGTTTTTTAAAAAACAGAAATTAATTCCAAAAAGACGTAAGAAAATTATCTCTTACCCATATCTCTCTACCAAGAGAAGGTAGAGAGCCAAGAAAACTGAGCTAGTGTGTGTTTAATTTCTTTAGTTCTTTTAAAATCAGGGTTCACTCAATTCATTATCAGAAATTAAAGCGGGTAAGTTCCAATGTTACAAAATAGCGCTGTCAACGCGGGGCTTTTGGAATTTTATTTTTTTAAAAAAAGGGTTCAGTGTACTAGCTTTCGAACAAAATAAAAGCTCTAACTTTGCAGATATTTTTATTTCATAATATTTATTAAACGAAACTACACTATAGCAGTAAGACAAAAGCAGGAAATTTGTAAAATTTTTTATTTCAATTTATCTGATGGTGGTATAGATATTTGAATTTTGTTGTTGACTCTAAGATAAGAGATCCCTGCTTTTTTCTTAAAAGCTACCTTTATAGTTCAGATTAGCAGATGTGTTGGTCGACTTTAATTTTGCACTGTTTATTTTGCGGATAGCCGAAGAAAAAAAACGGTCTGTTTTTTTCTCACCGATGTTTTGCATGAATATTATAAATACTTTGCTGATACGAAACGATATTTGGAGATTTTTTTTGTTAGAAATTCTTAACATATTTGGTAAAAGAATTTTAATAGAAGATAATACTTAGAAATTTTTTTTGAAATTGTTGAAGATTTTTTTAAATGATTGGTAAAGAAGTTTACATATTTTAGTTGTTTTTACATGATTTTATTTAGACTATTGGGAGCACAGGAGAAATATTTTTACGATTTTTTAAACAATTCTTTTAAATTTTATACATTTATCATGGAAGCCTTCGATTTTAAAGTCAATCACCTACTGGAATATGAGTTAGACTATGAACTGAAAATCCGTCGTACTTTCTCAGAACGTCCGGTCGCGGATAAAAGAAAGATTCTAACGAGGATCTTAAGTAAAGAAATTAATGAGCCGGGAAAAACGAAAACGATAAAAATAGGGGATGACACTCTGGATAATACAGAAGAAACGGCTGGTATCGAAAAGAGTTTAAATTCTATCCAAAACTTAATCGATAGTTATGACGGCGATCCAAATGATTCACTTGTACACCGGGTTAAATCACGTTTATCGCATGTAGCGGGTCGCGTACAAAGAATTCCCATGCCGGATGACGAAGAGGAAGCGTCGAAGTTTTCCAAATATGTTCAAGAAACAATAGCTACGTGTGTACTCATGGAAGCCAATCTTGCCGAAAAGATAGCTCCTGGTCATGAGTTACCACAGTTGCCTATTACAACCCCAGTCATAAACGTACCAGCTCCAATCGTGAATTGCGCAGCCAGAAATATTCCTGTCAGCGAATGGCAATTGAAATTTAATGGAGACTCAAAGAGACTCTATCCTTTTTTGGAGAGGCTGACTGAAATAGCACAAGCTAGGAAAGTATCGGAAGATGAACTTTTCAGCTCTGCTGTTGAATTTTTCACTGGCGATGCTTTCATTTGGTTTAGAAGCATAAAATCAAGTGTCAACGACTGGCATTCCTTGGTAGATAGGCTAAAGAAGGACTTCTTGCACTGTGATGATGATGAAGAATTGTGGTCGGAAATAAAGAGGAGGCGACAAAAGAAGAATGAGTCCACTGTGATTTTTATTGCCCACATGGAATCTTTATTTTGTAGGTTGTCCATCAAGCCTTTGGAAAGTACCAAAGTTAAATTTATACGGAGGAATATTCTGCCTAGTTTCGTCAATCGGTTAGCTCTACTAGATATTAATTCGGTAGCCGAACTCGCCGGGTTATGTAGAAAACTTGAAGAGTCCGATTATTTGTTGGAGAAGAGCAGACCAAAAAGCGAAACTAATATACATCAAGTAGAGTATAATCCAAATGGCCGAAGTGGAGTCTCGACAAATAAAGTTGGGAATGTAAATCGGAACCCTAGGAGTAACCAGAAAACGGGTAAAAGAAAAGATAATGACTCTAAAATTAGCGACACTGCAGCTAAAGTGAACGACAAGCCGGTTTCACCTAAGGCAATTTTCACGTGTTGGAATTGCACAGGTCCGAATCACACTTACCAAAATTGTACAGCACCAAAGAGGGTATTTTGTTTCAAATGTGGAACAACAGGTGTGAGACTAACATCATGCCCCAAATGTACAAAAAACGAGTAAGGACGGTATATTACCGAGGCGGATATCCTAAGTCCAACAAAAAGGCCTCTAATCATTCGGCTAAGTCACAAGCTCATGTTCGCAGTAAAGCCCCTAATCCAAAACGTTCTAGAAACACAGACGAACAAAAATATTCCAGTAGATCAGATTGGACTAAATGGTTACAAAAAGTTTCTGATTTTTTTAAGTCTAATAAAAATTCTCCTTCTCAAGTTAAAACTCCTGCTTCTCCAAATGGTCACATGTCTCCTTTATTCGTGCATAAATATTTAGATAACAGACCGCATATCAAGATAAATCTATTAGGTGTCCATTTCTCGGCTTTATTTGACTCTGGTGCAAATGCCTCCGTTGTAGGTCAGAATGGTATTAAAATTTTAAGTCGTTTAAGTATAAAAATATGCCACGTCAAAAAATAGAAGTGTTACCACTGCAGATGGCAGCCGTCTAAAAGTTTTAGGTACGGTTGAGTTGCCGCTAGCCTGCAATGGTCATTATTTAGTAATTTCTGCTTTAGTAGTACCTTCTCTATCACATACTTTGGTTTTAGGATGTGATTTTGCACAAAAATTCGGAATTTTTCTAAATTTTAAAGATAATTCGTGGTATCCACAGTCCCTAGAAGTCAATTCTAATACAAGTTTTAAAGATTGTTATTCAGAAAGTTCTTTAGAAAACCTTTTCTCGCGTCTATGTACCCTAGATGATCTCTCGCGGACGGAACGCTTGAAGGCAGAAAAAGTAATAAGCTCTTTCAAAGAAATAAGTAGTAAAGATAGGTTAGGCCGAACGAATAAAATCACCATGTCTATAGATACGGCTGATGCCAATCCTGTAAAGACAAGGCCCATCGCCATGTCTCCGAACATGTCAAAAGTATTGAATAAGGAGTTAGACGAAATGTTGAAACTCGGAGTGAAATCGTCTATGCTTTGACGGAAGAAAGCTCAACGAGGTCAGCAAATTTGATAACTATCCATTACCGAGCACCGACAGAATTTTGTAAGGAGTTAGACGAAATGTTGAAACTCGGAGTGATATCGTCTATGCTTTGACGGTAGAAAGCTCAACGAGGTCAGCAAATTTGATAACTATCCCTTACCGAACATTGACAGAATTTTGACATCACTCAGGAATGCTAAGTATGTATCTTCGATAGATCTTAGAAAGGCTTTCTGGCAAATTCCTTTAGACAAATCCTCTAAGGAAAAGACCGCTTTTGCAGTAGTAGGCCGAGGTCTATTTCAGTTCGTCACTATGCCGTTTGGTCTAAAGAACGCTGCCCAAACTCAGCAACGTTTAGTGGACGCTATATTTGGTCCGAAATATGAGCCACATATTATTACCTATCTCGATGATATTTTAGTAACATCGGAAGACTTCGAATCGCATATTCGCTTACTTAAGGAAGTAAAAGATAAATTGAAAGAGGCCGGACTGACGATAAATTTGAGCAAATGTGATTTTTTTAAAACTTCTCTAAAGTTTTTAGGCTATATTGTAGGCTCAAATTCCTTGCGTACCGATCCGGATAAAGTAGCAAGCATGGTTAATTATGCGAGACCTACTAATACTACGGAAGTTAAGCGCTTCGTAGGAATGTGTTCATGGTACAGACGTTTTATAGAGAATTTTTCTACCTTGTTGTCGCCTATTAATGATCTTTTGAAAGGACGAAAAAAAGGACAATCGATAGATTGGACAAACGCAGCAGAAAGATCTTTTATAAAGATTAAAGAGCTATTGGTTTCAGCTCCAATTTTATCCCAACCAGATTTTTCCCAACAGTTTTATATTTCTAGTGATGCTTCTAATACCGGTTTAGGGGGCGTCCTAACACAGAAAATCAATGGTGAGGAAAGAGTGATAGCGTATGCCAGTAGAACTCTGTCAAAGGCTGAACGTAACTATTCGGTTGTTGAAAAAGAATGTTTAGCAGTACTCTTTAACATCGAAAAGTTTCGACCTTACATAGAAGGTGTTCCTTTCACGGTCATAACAGATCATTATAGCTTATTGTGGCTTAATTCTATTAAAAACCCTAGTGGCAAACTAGCGCGTTGGGCGATTAGGCTGAGACAACACACATTTACTTTAATTCATAGAAAAGGAGTCCACAATATTATTCCTGACGCTTTGTCAAGAATCCCAGATCATAGAGCGGACGAAAACAGTCTTAATGCACAGTTTGGCGTAAGAATTGATACAGTTGATGTAGATCGCATTGATCCATGGTACGACAATTTACGGCAGCAAATTAAAGAATTTCCTCAAAATTTTCCGCAGTGGAAGGTGGAAAATGATTTCGTGTACAAATTTATCCCGAACCAGTTGCCTTTAAAAGTTAATGTACCCGAGTGGAAAATACTAGTTCCTAAACCACAGAGAGAGGAAGTTATAGACATGTGTCACACTCCTCCTACTTCTGGTCATTTTGGCTTTTATAAAACTCTTCACAGGGTTCAGGAACAGTATTATTGGCCAAAAATGCGTTTTGACATCGTAAAGTTTGTGAGGACTTGTGAAGTATGTGGAGCGCAGAAATCTCCAAATGCACTACCTATGGGACTGATGGGAAAAGAGAAAACGGTTAATTACCCTTTTCAAGTCATAGCAGCTGATCTAGTAGGCCCATTCCCACGTTCAAAAAGGGGAAATAAATGGCTTCTCGTGGTTTCTTGCTGGTTTACAAAGTATACCATGCTATTTCCTTTGAAAAGCTCTAAAGCTGGATATATAGAGAGAATTTTGGAAAATAATGTCTTTCTAATCCACGGGGTCCCATCGCTCTTAATATGCGATAACGGTACTCAGTTTACCTCTAAGAGTTTTAAGAGCTTAAGTGAAACTTATGGTTTTAACATCCGTTTTAATCCCGTGTACTCTCCCCAATGTAATTTTGTGGAACGTAATAACCGAACAGTCGGGACCGCTTTAAGAAGTTACGTGGATTCACATGACACTTGGGATGGCAATATTTCCAAAATCCAACAAGCGATAAATACCGCAAGACACGAAGTAACAGGGTTCACACCGTCTTTCTTAGTTTACGGCAGACATATACCTCTATCTGGATCATATTATAAAAACTTAGATTTGGATGTCAATGTTGACAGCGAAATAATTCCGGGTAACAGGGGTGAGTACGCCGAAAATTTAAAGGGTTTAAAAGATATTTTCACCGACGTGCGTAGTAGGATACATAAGGCTTATGAACGGAACAGTAAGTCTTACAACCTTAGGAAAAGGGATTTTGCCTTTAATATAGGTGATCACGTTTGGCGAAAAAATAAAATTCTTTCCAGTGCAGCAGATAAATTCACATCTAAGTTGGTACCTAAGTATGTGCATTGCGTGATTAGAGAAAAGATTTCAGATTTAGTTTATGGTTTAGTTAATTTAGATGGGACTAAAATAGGACGATGGCATATTAAAGACTTAAAACCATTCAATGAACCTAACCCTAGTGAAAGTTTGTCAGAAGAAGAATAATTTATATTTACATTATCTTAATTGCTTAAATTTTTTGTTGCTCTGTAGAGGTGACGACCTCGTTTTTTTTGACTGTTATAAAAGTTGAGCAGAGGATAGCTTACTTTTGTTGTTTAATGCTAAGGTTTTGGGTACTGATCATATCCAAACTTAGGTTGATTGTAGTTGATGTTTAGCATCGACTCAGCTGTTGCGAGCTTGCGAAAGAGTCACACTCAGGATTTATCATAAGACTGGTATGTCGGTGGTCGCGGGATTTGATTTGGTTACGACCCCAAATAATATCCAGTTCTTGACACTTGGAAGCGAAATTTTGATTAGAGGCAATCCAAGGTGATCTTGAGTTAGGACAAGCGCAAGATGTAGCTCGTGTAGTGTGATGTAGAGTCAAAATTTTTAAGAGCAATTTCAAAGTTTGTTACCCGAGTGGGTGTATTTTTATTACCTTAGTGGTATATGTTGGGTGCAATTAAGAGTAAATTGATTTTGGTTTATCCAGTAAGTCTAAGACTTGGATTATTTTGATTTAGATCTTCTTCTGAATTGACAAACTGAGGGTATTTTCTATTTTTTTTTCAGAGCCGTTTAAACGTTACCTTTGAGTCAATAATTTTTTTAAAAAAATTTTTTTTGCATGGACTCATAGGCGTATGTTGAGTTTTTTCGGTCTACTATCAGATTGATAGGAAATTGAAGTCCTGCAGGAGAACTAAAGGCTGATCATTTACAAGAGATGAGAGCAGAGTAAGACAGTCGTTTCACAAAGAAATGATCAAAATCTGATACCGAGATGAGAACCTTGTCAAGAGAGGCTAAGCGCAGTGAAGGAAGATTCCTAACCGAATTTTTAGATTTCCAAGAGGTAATCTAGAAGTTTGGGCTGACAGAAAACGGTTATGCCTGATACCTGTAGCAGTTTCTTCTAGAGGCTATTGTCTAGGGAGACGATTAACACCATGATCGAATATTTTAGCTGTCAACGATGTTTTCTTCTTGTTTCTGATTAAGCTGGAAAAGCTCTTGTCGTCTTCAAAAGTTTTGTTGCGTTGCCATCAAAAATTTGAGAAATTTTTGCTTCATGTAGCTTTTTAAGCTCATTTTCGTTTTTTTAAAATTTCGTTAGAAGCTTGGTTAAGTCAACCTTGTAAACCTTTTGGGTTGTATCCCATGAGTTATCTGTTTTTACAGGCTGTGATGCACCGGGTGCTAACAGATGCCGTTACGACGTTTGGCAGGGAGTTAGTCTTCCTGAGGAACAGACTGATTGGAAGGGTAGTCTATGGGGGGTGAACGTTTGACCTTTGGGACCTTTAGGGGTTTTGTTACCCAATGGTTATTTCTATTTGAACCAAAGGAGAGCCTAGCTACTGTAGTCGACCTCAGCTCCAATTAGCCTATTAGTGGTGACAGGCTGTTGGCAGTAGTGTGTTTCGGAACACCCTATTGATTAAATTTTTTTTGACTTATGGTGGTGTGGTAGACACCGTTTCAGTTTAGTGGATGCTATAATCTACTCCCTTTTGTTGGTGGACTCCAGGGTCACCATTTCCGTATTTTATTGTCTCCACCTTTCAGTATATCGTGGTGAGGTGTTTGTCTTCTGTTATGTGGGATGGATTGAATGTTTTTCGTTGTTGTTCTAGGGCGAGACCAGTACACGAGGGTTCTTCATGCAACTTGGAGAAGCGCAATGCTGGTTAAGTTTTATATCTCTGTGTAGCCACCCTGAAGAATGACGGAGGGCGTTTCTTCTGGCTCATGTTTCTAGGCAGATTTGTCACTTTGGTGCGATGTGCCGAAGATTTGATTAGCTTTTGCTAAGAGCTTTCACCAAGCTCAGTATGGAGTTATCATAACCAAGAGTTTGGGATTTGAACTCCTGTATGTATTTCTGTATATATTTCTGTACATATTTCTGTATATATTTCAGTGTATGTTGGTTGCCTGAGGGCATGTGCTCAAAATGCGAGATTTTGAGTCGTTTTGCTTATGGACTCCTATATATAGGATTATGACTTTAGGGAGGTCCTATTTCGAGACTTGCTGTCTCATATAGTTATGTTGGGAATGTTTCCTTGAATGTTAGTTGTGCGCAGACTAATCATTCTGTTCTTAGTGAACATTGCTTTTTGAAGCAGGATCATTCAGTTTGGTGAATTTTAGCTTTTATAGCTATTCACTGTGTTTAGAGTGAATTTTAGCTTTTGTAGCTATTCACTGTGCCTATAGTGGTATTGTTAGCTTTTATAGCTGCTCACTATGTTAATGGCGAGATTGTTCTTTTAGAACGCAGGCTTTGTGTAGTCGAGGACTATTTACCGAGTGTTTTCTTGGCGAGGAGCCGAGGCTTTTTTCTGGCGATATGCCAGAGTGTTTTCTTGGCGAGGAGCCGAGTTTTTTCTGGCGATATACCAGAGTGTTTTGTTGGCGATAAGCTGACGTGTTTTCTGGCGATCAACCAGAGCGTTTTCCCTAGCGATTTTAGCATGTCTAGATGTCTTAGGACGTCGACATTGCGCGATAGAGTGCGATTATTTTCTGATGCGACTAGTAGAGATACTAGATTTAGAATGTTCTCTTAGCGGTGAGCTAGAGCACGGATGGCGATTTTTCCCGAGCGTTTGTCTGGATATTTATCCAGATATTTTTTTTTTTTTTTTTTGGCCTTGTGCTAAATGGTCTGACAAGACTTTTCCTTTTTAGTGTAAGTGTTTGCACTAGAATCATTTTTTTATTTTTTTTCTTTTGCTGAAATTTTTCAGACATCCTTAAAATATTTTATATATTTTATTTCAGTTTTTTTTTGCAAGAGTCTAGAAAAGTTAATTTTTTGTTTTGGTAACAATAACAGAGCTTTCTTTTATATAAGAAGACCGCGATTGTTATTTTGGAAAGGTATTTCCTATGTTCATGTTTTTTATTTACTGATGTACTCAACCTTAGTGCTTAATTAAGTTAAGTCTAGTTATAAGATTCTTGTGTACATGCAAAGATTTTTATTTAGTTTTCATTGTACTTAATATTAGTGCTTAATTGAATTAAGTCTAGTAGTTCCGAAGTTTGTAATTTTGTTTTAAGTTCTGACTTAGTATTAAGTGATAGTCTACTTTGTACCTTTTCATAAGTAGCCTAAGAAGGGGGTAAATGTAACATTCATTTTTTCCTAGATTTTAAGACCATGTAATGTTACTGATTTTTCTCTTCAAATTGTACTTATTTTCATTTTTGTATCGAACGGTATATTAAACAGAGATTCCAAGACGTTCGGTATAGTGTGTTGTGCGGGTTCCTGACCAAACCTACCGCCACGCCGCGATTGGTGAAAAGTGTGTATCCGCTGTTTTGGTTCCGGCGTCGCCATATTACCGGCAGAGTTGGGATGGTTTATTTAAGGGCCTGAAGACCGACTGTCGTGGCTGTTTTCCATCGAGCCGCAGCCGGGCTATTTTCCATCTAGTCGCCGAGTAGGCTTAGTACCATCTAGCCGACAGGCTAATTTTCATGAGAGTCGCCAAGTAGGCTTCCTTCGACTGAGCTACAAAAAAAAAGCTCAGAACAACCATCATGCGAGCTAAGTAAAAGTACCAGTTTCTTAACTAAAAGCCGTAGTGGGCTTTCAAAGTGTTAGCTAGAAAAAGTGTGAAATCGGTCGAATGCCATCAAAGCAGGAATAAGAACAGTAAGTTACCCAAACTTCCTTCAATAGACTTATTCCAGAGTAGTGCCTTAACAACAATTTAAAACAGACTAAAAAGTGAAGTGTAAAGCACTATTTTTCGTCTTCGGGGGTTATCATAGCCAGGATTTAAATGTAATAACTACTAGTTAGGCTAGAATTTTTTTTGTAGAACTGCAAAGGTTGGAACTTTTTATTTTAAAAAAACATGAATAAATTCTTTTTTTGTTGATTAAAGCTAGTGTCTCACTGAATACCTATCCTACTTTTCAGGACAAGAACGGCTGTACCAAACTGATTTTTTTTATTTACCAACAATACATTCTTTCAGTATTTTTCCATTTTTTTAGCTGAAGTTAGATCCTTTCTATTTTAAAATGGATGGTGCCCAAAATTTGTACAGCTAAAGTTTTTTAAAAAACAGAAATTAATTCCAAAAAGACGTAAGAAAATTATCTCTTACCCATATCTCTCTACCAAGGAAAACTGAGCTAGTGTGTGTTTAATTTCTTTAGTTCTTTTAAAATCAGGGTTCACTCAATTCAGTATCAGAAATTAAAGCGGGTAAGTTCCAATGTTACAATATATATATATATATATATATATATATATATATATATATATATATATATATATATATATATATATATATGGTAAGATACAACAAATTGTACCAAATTTGAAAAGCATACCTAGTACTCCAGAGGGGGCTGACTGAACCCACAAGTCGCCAGAGTGGTCAGCAGATATACATATATATATATATATATATATATATATATATATATATATATATATATATATATATATATATATATATATATATATATATATATATATATATATATATATATATATATATATATATATATATATATATATATATATATATATATATACATATATATATATATATATATATATATATATATATATATATATATATATATATATATATATATATATATGTATATATATATATGTATATATATATGTATATATATATATATATATATATATATATATATATATATATATATATATATATATATATATATATATATATGTATATATATATATATATATATATATATATATATATATATATATATATATATATATATATATATATATATATATATATATATATATATATATATATATATATATATATATATATATATATATATATATATATATATATATATATATATATATATATATATATATAAATATATATAATACATAAATCAGAAAAATTAGAAAAAACAAAAGGAATTATGAAATTGAAAACATATAAAAATCTTGATAACTACAGGCTTATAAGTTTGCATTCTACTACATATAAAATATTTACAAAAATTATAACGACGAGGCTAATAAATAAGTTGGACGGTTACCAGCGAAAAGAGCAGGCGGGATTTCGGAGAGGCTTCAGCATTTTGAACAACCTACAAGCCGTAAGAATGCTTATCGAGAAAGTCTGCAACATTCATTTTTTCCTAGATTTTAAGATTTTGCGTCCCCGAAGTGAGCTATTTTAAAGACTTTACTTTGAAGAAGGGGCAAAAGATATATAAACGGCCAGATAGAATTTTTCCGCCAGTATGCCGTAGTGGCTTTTTCTTCAGCACTCCGTAGTGGCTTTTTATTTTTCTCCATGATGCCGTAGTGCAGTAACGGCTTTTTTTTATCACCAAGTGGGTGTAGTTTCTAGATCTCAAGTTTGATGCCTTTTTCCAATCTTAAAATATTATGCTCATCCTAAGGCATTTCGGGTCAAAAAGTGTTTAGCTACCCAAATGAAACTAGGAGAGTGGTGGCTGAGACAATATTTTGATGAAAATCTCACCAGGGGAGGCCAAGCAGCTTATGGAAAACCCACGAGGAGAAGCCAATCAGTAAGTCATAAGTACACCAGTTTAAATATCCCACTTCCTGTCTGCAACGTGTGTTTCCAATAACTAGGTAACATGTGTAATCCGCGAAGACGATTTCTCAAACTTTTATATTGTGTTTTTAAAGCCATTTGCTAAGAACTTAATAATTCCAACTTGGAGACTCTATGCAATAGTGCGCACTCTCTTAGTATAAAAGGTTATTTACTAAGTCTATGAAATTTTAAGAGTGTAATAAGAGGAAGAATTTTTATTTTGTTAATATATCCTTCTTTATTTAAATGTGTAGTGTCTCACTAAACTCCTGCTCTTTCTTTCAGGACGCAACGGTTGTACCAAATTCAATTTTATTCCAACAACTAAATAACTCTTCAGTATTTATTCATTTCTTGAGCTGAAGTTAGATTCTTTTTATTCTAAAATGAATGGTGCCCAAAAACAGTATAACCAAATTTTAAACAGGTATAAAGAATATTTTTAAAAGGTGTATAAAAATTACCTCGATCTCCATGTGCTCTACCAGTAAAAAGAACAAGCTAGCTTTTGCTCTGTCAGTATTAATATCCTCTCAATACATTCTCAAAAATTAAGATATACATAAGGGGCAAAGGGGCTTCTATTTTATTTTATGGGTCTAGCACACGTGCCGCAGGGAGGTCCCTAAAGCACTACAGGAGCGACACGTGTGCGGAAAAACCGATTCCTGAATCGCTGTAAATTGTACTCGGTCGGAAAAATAGTCCTGGCCAAATTATTCCAAAGGGATGATGTTCTCCATATAAAAGACTGCTTGTGAAATATCAGCGCTACGTGTATTTCTAACATGCACCGCTCTGGGAGGAATTAAACGGGCGACATCCTTCGAACACTTTCCATATTTAATTCTATTTAATAAATAAAATATTTAATAAAAATAAAGAAAGTTGGGGCTATATAAAATAGCGCTCCAACGTGAGGCTATAAAAATGGCCCCGCGAAAAGAGACGTTATAAGCCAATGAGTATAACATTACAGAGAAGTGCGGCAGGCGTAAACAAAAAGAGAAGTGCGGCAAGGCGACTCAATATCACTTAAGCTGTTTACATTAACTTTGACATTGACAACTTAATTGGGACAATAAGGGAATATCCATAGACGGAGAATAGCTGCACCATCTGCGTTTAGCGGATGATATCATATTGATCAGTGAAACCACTGAAATGCTGCAACAAATGCTGAACGAACTGTACGATAAGTCAAAATAATTATTTTGCAACGTTATAGGAGATCATAACCTAAACCCCAATTTGAGAATCGAGCAACAAATAATAGAAAAAGTCACATCGTATGTATATCTAGGACATCAAATTAAAATTTCAAGAATAATTTAAAAGAATAAGAAGGATTCGGCAAGCTGGCAAATTACAAAAAGTATTTAACTCAAATCTACCTAACACCACCAAGGATAAAGTATTAGATCAGTAAATACTACCAGTTCTAACATATAGTACAGAAACGTAGGCAATGAATAACAGCATAATAGAAAGGTTGCAGCTTGCACAAAGGGCCATGAAAAGGAGAATGTTGGGATTAAAATTGAGAGAACGCATAAAAACTGAAGAGATAAAAACAAAATCCAAAGTATCGGACTTAATTAAGCGGGCTTGGAGATTGAGATGGAACTGAGCAGGACATGTGGCCCGTATAATAGACCATCGGTGGACCAAGAGACTTGTGGAATAAGGACCCCGAAGACCCGATCACAAACTCGTCGGACAGATAATATTAAGTATTTCGTAGGCAATGATCGGATGAGACCAGCTCAGGACAGACAACATTAGAGAAGCCTAGGTGAAGCCTACATCCGGCGATGGGTGAACGGCTGTTGATGATGTTGATGATGAAGTTTAGTGACGATGCTAGTGGGTTATAGTGTCCAGACAGCGACGTAATATAAAGACAACTTCTGAGTCTAAAATTTCAATAGCAATGGAGAGACAATCTCGAAAGTTCTTAGATATACAGACGAAAATAGAAAAAAAGGTTTTCTTCGTAGTTGAGGAAGTAAAAAAAACAAATTTAATATCGTTATTTTCTTATTTTGTAGTTATATAAAAAAATTCCTAGGTTTTTTGACTGGTTCATAAGAAAATAACTTACTAAATTTTATTACCTAATTAAAATAATATACGGACCTAGTTTCTTCTCTTTTTTATTCTAAAGTAGCCATTGAAACTAAAAAGTAAAAAAATCTTGCTTTAAAAAAACAAATTAATTTAAGCTAAACAAAAATTCCTTTTACCCTTTTAATGAAATTCCACATCAATTCTCGTTCTTCTCGCTCCTAATTTTAATCTGTTTGTTTCTGAATTCTTTTCGTAAAATGTGCGAAAAACAACAATTATTTAATTAGTTAATTGATTAATTAATTAGGAAATTCTTCCGAGTAAAAAAAATTGCTCAATGCGACATGAAATCGGGCGCTAGTTTTTCGTACATACTAATTGTATTACAGATCAATTATCCAAGTGCCGAAATTGCCATCCTGGGTGACTTCAATGTTCACAAAATCAACTAGCTTAAGTATTCCAATACAACCAAGGAACAAGATCATGAAGCTCTCTCAATCAGTTGTGGCTTTATTAGGCTTATCGATAAACGAATATGGATCTCTGACCGAGACGGAGAGTTCACCAGTCTTCTTGACTGATTGGTTCTTAACCACCAATCCAGAGATTTTCACTGTTACCGAAAATCCGCTGTTAAGTTCTTCCGACCATAAACTGTTTTGAACATCGAATATACTATCTATCAGTGACTTACATGGATGGAATAAGCTAATAATGACGATGATGATGATGATAATTACTATTACCCGACTACTATAGAACTTCTGAAGTTTCTGGGAGAAGAACTAAGCCAAGCGATTTTAACAAGCCTCTTTTAAAGTCAAGTTTACACCACTGCAGAAACCAAAAAAAATTATGAATGTGAGATGTACGGTGGATCCATCAGAATTTCCCAACCAAGCTTTCTTAATTCTTGCAGGGTCGTCAAAAACATGAGTAGTTTGGTGATATCCTGATGGCAGACAACGCGCTTTCTGTTGATCAATGCCGGCCGCTTTCCCTCAATTATTCGTTACAATCTGGCTAATTGTTAATAGTAGAGATTAGGAGCAATCGTTTAACCAGGTTGTAGATCTTATGATTCACAATTTCCTTTCAGTCTCACCAAACATAGAGCATTACGTTCCTTGACGTTAATCCTAGCTTTGCTACACGCAGTTTCACCAGCTTCGACCACGATCTTTTCTACACAGTATTGTCATTCGTTATCCATTTTTCATCAAGTGATAATATGTTTCGCAAATGGAAATTCGATTATTTACGTTTTTCATCGTTCAATCATGTGATCTCTTTGTATCCAACCTTCTCTAAATAGTTTAAAACTGATCGATTTCGTGATTGGCCGATAAGAGTTAGTTGCATCTTTAATATCGAAATATCAAATTCCAAAATTGAAAGAACCATTTCTTTGCTGCTGTTTTTGGAAAAATAACTTAATCGTAACCAGCACAAATTTCATCACGAGGCTGCGCAGCGTTTTTCCTTCAGTCGTAGTAAAATTTTAGAATTTCCAGACGTTGTAACTTTGGACTGAATCAATAAATAGGATGATACTGTTTGATAACACAAGCATACAAAAAAAATCTGTCCTTTAAGTGAGTCACGTGTTTTCTTAAGTATTTTTTAAATGCTGAATCCAAACAAATCATAAAAAAAAGACATCCACCAAGTGTTTTTTTTTCAGAAAACATACTTAAAGTTGCCAGAAAACTATCAAATTAAAAAAAATATATTTTAATAAATAGTAATCATTAAAGAAAATCAAACATTCGGTCATTTGACGACAAACTGAAAAGACCAAAAAAGAAATGAAAATGTTATCCCAAATAAATAAAAAATTTCTAATAAAAAAACGAAAAAAGAAGAAAATTAAAAAAAGAATTTATAAACGAAAGATTTATTTTAAATTTTATGTAAAACAATTAAAATAATAGTAAATAACACGTAGGCTGAAAAGTTTTTGGTCTGACACATAGATGATTTTTAGAAAGTACCAACCTTCATACAATACGTGTCAAAATTTCAGAACATTTGAGATTAGTTTACAAGTTACAGTTTTTAAAAATTTTCAAAACAATGGATATATAATATATATATATATATATATATATATATATATATATATATATATATATATATATACACACACATCCTGTCAAAAATTATTAAATCAGAACATTTCAAGGATTAGTTTTAATAAGTTACAGTGGTTTTAAAAGTGACGCTACTTTTTCGATATTTTCAAAAATTAGTGAAAAAAATCGAATTTCGTGACCTAATAACAAAATCGTTGAAATTATGTAATAATGATTAAACACTGTTTTTTGCTGGGTGTGTTGCCTCCTCTAAACATTGTTCAAGCAAAATTTTGGCAATGCTCCCTTGATAACTGCATTTTCAAGTGTTACGGGGCAGGTATATGACGTTTCACATTTTTCTTAAGGTGATCTCTAATCGGTATATCAACTTGATTAAGACCCCTGGAGCGTTTGTTTTGCATAAACAGGAAATTGGGCCCCACAAAATGACCGACTCATCATTTACTGTCAGCATATGCTAAATTTGTGCGAACGCAGTTGTACAGAACCTTGCATGATGCTGAATGCTCTAGACGCCCAAATGAGGTGGTTACACCGGAAAAAAACATAAAAAAACCATCCACAAAAAACGTAACCTGGCAACTCTGTTCTCTCTAGTTGGCTGGTCTCCTATTTTGGATTAACTGGAAAGTGAAATTGCGTGAAATAGCTGACTCCCTAAAGATATCAAAAGAACGTGTTGATCATATTTTGACATAAACATTTGGGAATGAGAAAGCTTTGTTCGAAATGGGTACCGCGTTTGCACAGTGGACCAAAAACAATGACGTGTTGATAATTCTGAGCGCTGTTTAGACCTGTTTAAGCGCAATAAAAAGGATTTTTTCATGCGATATATGACAATGGCTGAAACATGGATCCACTACTATACACCGGAATTCAATCGGCAGTCAGCTAGATGGACAGCAGCCGGTGAAAGTCTCCCAAAGACACAACAGTCAGCTGGGAAGGCCTTAAATGAACAAGAAAAAAGTGCTCTTTCATCAAGACAATGCACCGTGTCACAAGTCAATGGTTACGATGATAAAATTGCATAAATTGAAGTTCGAATTGCTTCTCATCCACCGTATTCTCTAGATTTGGCCCCCAGCGACTATTATCTATCCGCAGACCTACTATAATGATTGCGGGAATGAGATTTGGGTCCAATGAAAAAGTTTTCTCCGAAACTGAGGCCTAATTTCAAGGCAAAGACAAATTCTTCTACAAGAAAGGTATAGAAATATTAGAAAAGCGTTGGACTGATTGTATCGCTCTTGAAGGAGACTATATTGATGAATAAAGTCGAATTTTGTAAAAAAAAGTGTTTTAAGTAGCTGGATCAAAAACTTTTCAGCCTACGTGTTAAGTAAACAAATCACTCACATGCACTCACATACTTAAATACTCACACATTCACTCACTCGCATATCATCATACTCATTATGCACTCAATCACTTGCTTACCAACTAACATACTCACTCAATCACTCATACACTCACTCCTTCGCCTAACCCCATACTCACTCACTCACTCACATCTATACTACCTCGCTCACTCACACACTCACTCACTCACTCGCTCACTCACTCACTCACTCACTCACCTGCTCACTCACTACCTCACTCACCCACTCACATGCCCCTATATTCATTCAATCAAAATTGACTTCTAAAACTGTCAAGGGATATACATTAGAGTGCATTTTACAACCTTTTGTTTCTAAATAGTAAACAGATATTTTATTTCAACACTAAACACTATTCCTCATGTTTTCATATCAAATTCGAATTTGAAGCTTAAAAAACTACTAGCAAAGAGTTGATTGAGTGGTCGTTCAGTACATTTTAACAAAAAACTTAATTACTTTTAACTGTCACTAAATATATTTGTAAAGATTTTACAATTGCGTTATCGCGATTTCTAGTCAACTATTTCTTATTTAAGCTTTGAAAAAAGTAGTTGTATTTTACTTCTTGTAAGTTAACAAAGTAATTAAGTAGTTTTATTGTTTTTAATGATAATTTCGTTCAAAAAAAAATATTGTTTTATTTTACTTCTTGTAAGTGTTAAAAGCAAGTTTTTTCTATCCACTGCTGGATATAGGCATCCTCTAAGAACCACCACACTCGGTCCTGGGTGTATGAACCCAATTCCTACCACTTTTTTGATGTCATCGCTCCATCTAGTTGGTGCTCTACCTCCGTTCCGTTTGTCTTCTCTGGGTCTCCATTCGATTAATCTTTTACACTATCGATTGTCATCCCTTCGGGCTATATGGCCTGTCCATCTCCATTTAGATTGCATAACTTCTTGGATAATATCTATTACTTTTGTTCGTTGTTTGATAATTATGTTTGTTATTCTATCTTTCCTTGTGATAACCAGCATGACTCTCTCCATTGCCCGTTATGGTGTTCTCAGTTTGTTTGCCAACTGTCTTGTTAATGTGAGGATCTCGGCGCCATATGTGATTACCGGCAAAACATATTGTTCATAAACTTGTCTTTTTAAGCATATTGGCAAATCACCTTGCAGCGTATCCCTTAGCTTCCTAAAAAGCCATTTAAATCACTGGAAATAATAGTTTTGCCCAATATTAATAAAATTTAAAAACATTTTTTTTGATGGAATTTAGCGATTGCACTTATTTATTTTAAACAGCATTTTGCTACGTAGCTTAGTTACAGGTAGTGTATGCTTGTTTTTTGTTAAACACCAAGTGAACACTAAAACCTAATATTTTTCAGTTTTTATGATAAATGTAGATTCAAAACAATTATATATATATACATATTCTCCATATATATATATATATATATATATATATATATATATATATATATATATATATATATATATATATATATATATATATATATATATATATATATATATATATATATATATATATATATATATATATATATATATATATATATATATATATATATATATATATATATATATATATATATATAACAAGGATTTTCTACAGCTGACGCTGTCTTCCTTCTCTCAGCCTTTGATTCCATCCGTTTCTATCTTCCTGTCTCCATCTGTTAGACCCTGTCCTCCATAGCCTCGTCCACATCGTCTCTCCACGATCGTCTGTGTCTTCCTCTTTTTCTTCTCCCTATAGGGCTCCACTCCGTTATTTTCTTTATCCACCTATTATCTTCGCTTCGTCTTATGTGTCCATACCATTTTAATCGTTTTTCTTCAATGGTGTTTATTGCGTTCTCTTTGATGTTCATTCTGCTTCTTATTTCTTCATTTGTTATTCTCTCCATACGTGTCACTCTACAACATCTTCTCCAATACTCCAACCCTACCGCGTTAATTCTAGATTTATTTCTTTTGTTGATCGTCCATGTTTCTGACCCGTATGTCATTATGCATTGTATTATTGATTTGTATATGCATGTTTTGTTTCTCTTTGTAATGTGCTTGTCCCACAGGATCGAATTTAATTGTCTTATGCATGTTCGCGTTTGTCCTAATCTAGCTTTAATCTCTTCTTCTGATGTTGCTTTTTTTGAAATGATGGTTCCTAGATATTTAAATCTATCGGTTCCTTTGATTATTGTTTTGTTATCTACTTCCAGATTCTCCACGTTTCCCTCCTTTGTTGTTTCACTGTGTTGTTTTCGTAGAGAGCTTTTACTGCTTCTTTGTCAATGCCTATTTCTTTCACTGCGTTCCATAATCTTTGTCTTGGTACTGAGTCATAGGCCTTTCTTATGTCTATGAAGGCTAGATGAACTTCTCTATTCTTTGCCAGTTTTTTTTTTCCATTGTTTGTTTTATACTGTATATGTGGTCTGTACATGATTTTCCGGCCATAAAGCCTCCTTGGTCTTCTCCAATTTTTCCTTTTATATTTTCCTCCATGATATTTTTAATAATTTTTCCATACAAACGTCCCATACTCGATATTATGCTTAGGCCTCTATAGTTTGTGCATTTTCTGCGGTCTCCCTTTTTAAATATAGATACTATATAAGCTTTTGACCATTCCTCTGGTATTTTTTTCTCCATTTATCGCTCTGTGGAACATGTTTTTCAGCATTCGATGTAATTTATTAGACCCGTACTTAATCATTTCATTTACCACACCCCCAGGCCCTGCAGATTTATTATTTTTGAGTGTTTTTATTGTCTTCTTTACTTCTTCATAGCTTAGTTCTATCTCTTTTATTTCCTTATTCTGTTCTTCTTCAGGGTTCTCTTCTTGGAATTCTTGTCTATCTTCTGTTAGCAGCTTCTTATAATATTCTTCCCACTCGCTTTCTGGGATGTACTCTATATACGTCTTTTCTCTATTGTTAGTCCTTAATGCTTTAATTATTCTCCATGACTCTGTACTTCTAGTTCCTCCTATATACTGTTCTACATGTTCGCACGATTTTTCCCATCTCTCGTTCTTTTCTTTGTTTATCATCCTCCTCGTTTCTGCATTTTTCTCTTTATATTTCTGTAGATCTTCTTCTGATTTTGTATTCAGCCATTCTTCGTATAGTCTTTTTTTCTCCTTTATAGATTCTTTGGTTTTTTCATAGATTCTAATTTTATGTTTTTCATTCTCGTTGTCTTCTTCACCTAATGCTTCTAGGGACGCCTGTTTGATGCATTCTTTTATATGGTCATACATCTGTTGGAGGTTGTCGTAGTTAAATTCATTTAATTTTTGATCTAATCGTCGTCTATATAGGTCTCTTATCGTTTCGTTTTGCAGTAAGTGTATTTTATATTTTATTTCTTTGTCTGTTATCTCATTAGTATTTCTGCTTTCTTTATCTATTGTTTCTTTTTGCTTTATTGTCTTGTTCCAGTGTACTTTTATATTTGCTATTAATAGTCTATGGTCTGTTCCACATTCTGCCCCGCTCTTTACTCCTAGGTCTTTTATTTTGATGGTGGTATCGTTTTTAATTATAATGTAGTCTATTATTGACTTTAAGTTTCGTGTTTCTTGCATCCAAGTATATTTGTGGATGTCCTTGTGTTTGTAGAATCCGTTTGTTATTTTGAGGCCGTTTAGTTCACACAGCTCTATTAGTCTATCTCCGTTGTCGTTAGTAATGTCTTCTCCGAATGATCCTACGGTATTGTCCTTTGTTTTCCTTCCTGTTCTCCCATTCAGATCTCCCATTATTATTAATTCTTGGTTTTTCTTTACTTTTTGTGTTTCTCTTTCTGGTGTTTCCATGAAATTATCTTTTTCTCTTATAGTGCTGTCTTCTGGTGGGTCGTATACTCCTAATATTACCATGTCTTTTCCTAGCATTGTTATATTTAGTTTTATGATTCTTTCATTGATGGGTTCCCAAGATGTTATTTTCTTTTTCCACTTCTTTTTTACTAATATTCCAACTCTGGCCTTTGCTCTTTCTTCCTTCTTTACTCCACTCCAACAATACATCACTTCATCTATTTCTTCTATTCCACTTCCCTTTTTCTTCGTCTCGCTTATTACTAAAATGTCTATGTTCATCTTCTTAAACACTTGTATGACTTCGATATTCTTTGTCCTCCATCTCTGTATATTCCAGGTGCCGAGAGCAGCTATTCTGTTTCGGGATTTCTTCGTTTGGCTGAGTTTTAAGCTTGGGTTAACTATTCGCTTTGAAGTAGAATTGCCCCCCCCCCCGTATCCGATGGGGCTCCCTTCTTCGAAGGTGTGGATTGCCACCAGGGGATTTTTGCTTATCTTATGATTTTTCATCCTACTTTTCAAAAACAACTAGCATTTCCCAGTTTAGGTTTTACGTGTGTTAGGGTGCTAACTCCTAACGCCACAACCCTCCTCTTTTATCCGGGCTTGGGACCGGCAACAGTGTTGATGAACTACTCAATCCATCCATCAGAACAATTAAAGATGTTCAAAATAATAGTTTTATTCCATAATTTTAATGATTATACACGCACAAAACTACATTATTAAAATGTATTTTTTTCACTTTAATAGTTTTCTGGCAAGATTAAGTGTGTTTTCTGAAAAAAAACCTCACGGTGAATGACTTTTTTTTGGTGATTTTTCTGGATTCAGCATAAAAAAGTACTTAAGAAAACACGTGTCTCACTTAAATTTTTTTTTGTGTACCTGTGTAATCGATTATTTCATTAAATTCAGCTTAAAAATTTCTCTACCTCATCAAAGTTGATTTAGAAAGAAGTAATTCACCGACTCGCAATATATCCACTAATAACGTTGCATTAACGTCACATTAACGCCATTTTCTAAACATTCCACTCATTTAACCTTTTTAACCTCCGGTCTCGATAAAATTCAGCTGGGCAATCAATTATGACGAGCTTCAGTTGATTGAAATTCTCATTATGTTCCATGAATGACAATATTGACATTTGAGGATTTAGATTCGTGGTAAAGTTTAATGAAAAATTTTAGTTAGTACATTTAGCGATGCGTTCAAACAAAAAGAAATTTGCTGACTGTATGTGGTAAGTTGTATTGACGTATAGATAAGAGAATTTTTAATATTTATTTTTCCATTGGAATATCTCCTGTCCAGATTACAAGATATCTAAATATAAGTTACTTTCAAAGCAATTAAAATTGTTAACGTTTCTCTGCTTATAGAGCCATGATTTGTAAGTATAATATTTCTCAAATAGCCCTTAATTCTATTTTTTTTTTATCGGTCTAGCACACGTGCTGCAGGAAAGACGTCCCTAAAGCGCTACAGGAGCGACACGAGTGAGGAAAAAGCGATTCACGCTGTTCTTAAATTGCTGTAAATTGTACTCCGTGGGAAACACAGTCCTGGGCAAATTATTCCAAAGGGATGATGTTCTCCATATAAAAGACTGCTTGAAAAGCGTTGTACGAGGAGTAACAAGCTGAACTCATACGGATGTGAAGTATTAGCGCGACGTGTACTTCTAACATGCACCACTCGGGGAGGAATTAAGCGGGCCACATCCTTCGAACACTTTCCATAAAAATACTTGTAGAATAGGCTCAAGTCGCCAACCGTTCTTCGATGTTCCAGCGAATCAAGTCCGCCGGTCAGTTCCGGGTCTCCAATCAGACGAACAGCTCTTCTCTGAACAGAATCCAACAAATGCAGTGTATGTTTGGGAGCGGAGCCCCAAACATGGGAGCAGTATTCCATAGTTGGTCGACTTTGAGCTTTGTAAAAATTTAACAGTTGTTGTGGAGTGTAAAGCTTTCTGGTTCGAAAGAATATTCCGAACTTTTGAGAAGCTCTCCTTGCTATGCCTGCAACATGTTCATGCCAGGACATATTTGCTCCCAAATTAAAGCCCAACAAATTGAGTGACGATGTTAGAGGAATGGAGTGCCCCGACATAACTATGTCGGGTTCAGCAACGTTAACTTTTTTAGAAAAAACTGCCGCCTGGGTTTTTGTAGCGTTAAATTCCACTTGGTTACTGTCACCCCAAATAAAATTACTTCCAGGTCTTCGTTAAGTTGAATGACTTCCTGCTGTCTGCGGATATTCGTGTGAGTAACCGATGTCCGAGCGTTCAAAGTGAATGAAGAGATAAGTGTACTGTCATCTGCAAAGCTGTATATTGGATTCTCGGTCCTTTCCAGCAGATCGTTAATGTAAATGAGAAAAAGAGTAGGAGACAGTATGGAGCCTTGAGATACACCGGCGTTGATAGTGAAGGTGTTAGAAAGAAATCCGTCGACTGCCACTCGTAAAGAACGCTCTCTGAGGAAACATGAGAGTTACAAACAGAACTTTTCAGACATTCCATAAGAGCGCAGCCTAGCCAACAGCCCATCGTGCCAAACATGGTCGAATGCCTTGGATATGTCAAGAGCAACCGCTCGAGATTCTCCAAAGTGTTCAATTGCGCTGCTCCAAACGTGTGTTACATAAGTCAGAAGATCTCCTGTTGATCTATTTTTACGAAAGCCATATTGATGATCGCGAATAATCTTGAATCCTTCAACATATTTTAGAAGATGCTGATTGATAGCCTTTTCCATGACTTTCGATATTATTGAAAGCAGTGCGATTGGTCGGTAGTTATTTGGCATGGTCTTCTTGCCTTTTTTAGGTATCGGCTGAACTGGGGCACATTTCCAGCAGGAAGGAAATATTCCCTTTCTGTAGGAGTCTACAGAAAACTGGTGTTAGTTCCCTCGCACAGTTTTTGAGAACTATGGCAGGTATTCCGTCACCGCCAGAAGCTTTTTTGGTGTCTAGTTTCATTAAGATACGTTTTATGATACTCTGTCTGAAGACAATATCGGGCATCCTTGACTGCACTATGGGAATAGTAATGTAAGTAATAGTAATAGTAAAGTAAGTAAGTTAATGAAGCTTTAGATAAAGTTCTTCTTATCCTTGTCGAAAGCCTTCAAGTCTTGTTTCACCCATCTCGGTTCCCCCTCTAGGACGAGGATGACCAACTGTCCTTTCATTTCTTGGGCAGACGTTCTAGCAGTAGCCTAGAGTCCGGTTTCCCTTTTCTAACAACCTCTGCCAATCTTTCGTCACTGATTCTGGAGACGTGTTCATTCCATCTAACCACGTCCTCTTCTGCGTGCCCTATTCCATCTAACCACGTCCTCCGTCCGGCACTCCTCGCGTATGTCGTTGCTTTTTCTATGGTCTAGCATTTAGATAAACGTCCAGGTAAAAGTATCATAAAATCACAGTCCTTGATCATTTTAATACTCATCCCATCAAAAACATAAAATGTAAAAAAATGCCAAGTCTCGCAAAGGAGTCCTTCCACCACAAAAAGTTGTGAGTTCTCATGTAAAACCAAGTCAGTTATTTTAGTTAATATCTATGGCAGCACCTATTCAACAACTTTGTCATAAAGTGTTATCTATTTAGTTACCTACCAATATTTATAGTGACCATATCAATATTAGACATCTTTACTTCATAATAAATATAATGACTTGGCAATCGTACGGCAATATAATCACATAAGAATAATCTACTATTTAAAATACTTTATTCTTAAGTGCACTGTTTAGACTTACTTAGCAATCAAAATAGTAGATTATTCTTATGTGATTATGTTGCCGTGCGATTGCCAAGTCATTATATTTATTATAGAAATAAAGAAGTCTAATATTGATACGGTCACTATAAATGTTGGTAGGTAACTAAATAGATAACAATTTATGACAAAGTTGTTGAATAGGTGCTTCCATAGATACTAACTAAAATAACTAACTTGGTTTTTTAGTGTTCCGTACGGAACACTTATAAGATCACTTCGGTGTCTGTCTGTCTGTCTATTACACCCGATTTTCTCCGAAACTATGTCCATGTAGTTTTGAGAATTAAATTTTGACTTAAGGGGTTAGTTTTGGGGGGTGAAGTCGGAAGTGAAAAAAAAAATTTTTTACTAGGTCATCGAGTGTGGTGTCAAATGAAAGCTTGTGAAAACACGAGTAAAAAATATATATATAATATTATACTTGCGCGCACTTTTCTTTGTATTATTTTTAAAAACTCGCGAAAAATCGCTGTCCCGGGCCTTATCTCGAAAAGTACTTACCAAAAAATTTCGAAAAAATTCTGGAATATTCTCCACGGGGTGTAGATTGAACGAAAATTATCACGAGTGCATTATTACCTTTAATAATTTATATGGTATATAAAAAGAAACAAAAATTTCAAGTTCATCAGATTTCAGTAGAGATTGGAAACAAACTTTGTTGAAAACTCATTTGGGGTGTGTTTTGTGAAGTCACTGATCATTTTATACCACCGTAACATAAATTTTGACTTAAGGGGTTCGTTTTGAGGGGTGAAATCGGAAGTGAAAAAAATTTTTTTTTACTAGGTCATCGAGTGTGGTGTCAAATGAAAGCTTGTGAAAACACGAGTAAAAAATATATATGTAATGTAATACTTGCGCACACTTTTTTTTCGTATTACTTTTAAAAAATCGCTGTCCCCTACCTTATCTCGAAAAGTACTGATTAAAAAATTTTGAAAAAATTCTGGAATATTCTCCACGGGGTATAGATTGAACGAAAATTATCACGAGTGCATTACCTTTAATAATTTATTTGGTATATATAAAAAAAAACAAAATTTCAAGGTCACCAGTTTTCAGTAAAGATTGGAAACAAACTTTGTTGAAAACTCATTTGGGGTGTGTTTTGTGAAGTCAGTGATCATTTTATACCACCCTAACAAAAGTTTTTATTTTAATAACAATCAACGTACGGAACACTAATTGTGCAAGTTCAACTTGCACTTGACCGGTTTTTTTACATGAGATCTCACAATTTTTGTGGTGGAAGGACTGCATTGCGAGACTTTTTTACATTTTATGTTTTTGATGGGATCTCATTTCTTTTTGTAGTTAGTCCTCTTTTTTTTTCTTCTCGGGCAATATTTCTTGTATGTCAGCTATGGATTTTCTTAAAGCCCACTCCCTGTCTCTATTGATTTTTCTCAATGGCTATGATGTAACAATTTTTGACAAGTCTGGACGATAAGTGCTTCTAGGTCGATTATATTCAACGATTGCGGACTCCTGAGCTTTGATACTACCAAAGTCGACATTAATTAGATGTAATCTGCCCAAACTTGTCACTCTTAAAAGTGCCACATATGCTTGACAGCATGTAAACACTGAAGAACCGATGGCCATCAGTGCACTGTTTAGACTTAGCCCCTGACTTTTGTGTATGGTAATAGCATAGGCTTTACATAACGGAAACTGTTCGCGATGAACATAAGCTCTATTAATAATTTCAAATTTAGTTTTGACTGGACCAAGCTCGTAAAGATGTTCATTATTAAATGTAATATGTATTTTTTTTTATTTTATTTGTATTTTCTGGATCAACCTTTACTGTACCGATAGAACCGTTGACTAAGCCAAGACTCACGTCAATATTTCGTCTTAACATGACTTTTGCTCCTATTTTAATAATATATTCTCTTCTAGCCCTGCTGTCATGGAAGCATCATCTTCATACTTTTTTATAATTAAAATATACTTAAAGTATTTCACTTAACAATTTTTTAATTACATGAAGTAGGTAAGTACTATTAAACGAATATATATGATAAATGAAAAATATTATTAAATATAATATATTAATTAATAAATAATACAAATTATTCATAATTATGCATTTTTTAGTGATTAATTAACATTATACGACGTATTATTTACCGGGACTCATGATTGACCTTGAATAATGCTATGTATGGATGAGCGCTGCGCGCTCTCCGCGCTCTATTTCAAAAACGGTTTAAGCGTATAAAAAAAATGTTTAGAACAAAATTTGTAGAGAATTTTATGCTCTATAATTTTTTATAATAAATGCAATTATCATTGAAATCATAGGAAGCGAGATATTTGCGAAAAACCGATTTTTGTGACCTTTGACCTTGAATATCTTAAGACGAGGAACCGAGATTTTATGAGACCTCTGAGACAACTTTTAGAATATCAAAATAAAGGTTTATACAGGTTTCCAGCTTATTATCTCTCATTCCGAGGTTGGCCCTCTTTTTTGGCTTAAGTGACTATACAATTTAGAAAACGGGACTGAAATTTCGGGATGTTTCAGTTTTTCCTTCCTTTAGAGGCTAAACACTAACTAGATTCAAAATTTGAAGTTTGTGTGTCTGCTAGAAGTACCTTAGAATTTTGATCAGTGAGTGTGTCAGTGACAAAATTAAAGAACTTTAATTTAGGAATATGACTAGTATAGTATGTACGGCTGTGCTTTCTGCTCGACTTGGCGGGGGCACTGCCGTGCCTCCAGATAAGTTCGAAGACTACCAACCAGTCGAACAGGCGGGCTTTCGCAAGGAATTTGGAACAATAGAGCATATCTAAACGCTCCGCATTTTATTAGAAAAAGCTACCGGATATAATATTAAGCTGCACCTAGCTTTCATCGATTATAAGAAGGCTTTCGACGCTCTGGAACATTGGGCAATTATGCAGTTGTTAGCTCATGCCAGAATAGACTAAAGATATACCGAACTTTTACAATTCATATATGAAAATGCGACATTAACAGTTAAATTAGATGAAGATCGAAAAACAAAACCCATAAACATCAAGAAAGGTGTTAGGCAGGACGACATAATTTAACCAAAATTGTTTACCCTGACCTTGGAGGATGTATTTAAAAGTCTTGAGTGGGAAGAGAAGAAAATTAAAATCGATGTCTTATATTTACATCACTTGCGATTCGCGAGAGTGACAGCTGTTATTGAAAATGCGTTTGAAGAAAAAAAAACTACCGCCTTGCAATATTCCTTGACGTGTCATAGGGGTTTGACAGGGTATGGCAAATGGGACTGATCCAGAAGAAGAGCAAATTGCTGCCGCGGAACTATTGTCAATTATTGGAATCGTACCTTTCCGAAAGAAAATTTAGAGTGTCACATGAACGAATATTCTCAACATTCAAATCAATCTCGGCTGGAGTTCCGCTGGGTAGTGTCTTAGGACCACTCCTCTACCTGCTCTACACTACCGATATCCCAACAACAAAAAAAAACAGTACTTGGAACATTTGCTGACGACACAGTCATTATAGTCAAAGATATATCTCTGCTTAAAGTAATAGAAAAACTACAAGTTGCAGTTAACAAAATCGACAAATTGGACTAAAGACTGGAAAATACAACTTACCAGCTCAAAATTTGTCCATGTTAACTTTGCGTTGCGGCGAAAAGACAGCAACCTAATCATATCACTTGGGGGATGTCCAATCCCTCAAGCAGAGTCAGCGAAATACCTCGGCATCCATCTTGATGATAGACTAAATTGGAAACATCATGGTAGACAGAAAGGTGAGCAGATCAGACTCAAAATTAGACAACTATACTGGTTAGTCGGAAGATGCTCCCAACTTGACCTAAGATCAAAGAGATTGACTTATCAGTCGATAAAAAAACCAATATGGACTTATAGGGTACAAATATGGGGTTGCACTAAAACATCAAATCGACTTATACTCGTAATCCAACGCTGCCAAAAACAAATTTCTTCGATTTATTACCAATGCTTATCGCTACGTAACCAACGAAGAACTGCACGATGATCTCGAAATCAAATGTACCCACGAAGTTATTCAAGATTTCGCCATAAAACACGAAAGAAGATTACTGAATCACACCAACGTGGAAGCAATACAATTCCTGGAGAACGCGCAAGAAATCGGAAGATTGAAGCTAACCAAACCATAAGAACTTGTATAAAATGTTAAAGCTAAGTTTAGATTAAGTGCATACTGATGTGTTCAACCCGCACTCGCCTTGCTTGGTAATTGATCCAATTACAAATCAACAATAGTAATAAATTAAATTGTGATTAAGATTGTACTAAGCATATCCAATAAAGGATGTTATTAAAAAAAAAAACTTGCGATTCGCAGATGATGTAGTACTGATCAGCGAATATCTAGAAGAACTCAAAACCATGATGGACTTAATCAAGCTTCACAGAGAGTTTAACCCGAGATAAACCCACACAAAACACAAAAATTAAGATCGGCACGAAAGAGATCGAGAGAGTGGAAAATATATATACTTGAGACATAAGATTAGATTGAATAAGGACAATCAAACAGCGGAAATAACAAGGCGAATTGGTCTCAGCTGAACTGCATTTCAAAAACTGGAATTCATTTTAAAAAACAGACATATCCCAATGATCTTAAAAAGCAAAGAGTACGAGAGCTGCATACTTTCATTAAGTACGTATGGGCTGAAAACCATGATCCTCACAAAAAATAGTCTTTATCGACTCCAACGTACTCAACCATGGAAATATAGATGTTAGGTGTTAGTTTACAAGAACCCATTAAAAGCGAGGATATCAGACGAACAACAAAATTTACAGATATCAGTGAAAGAGGCAAAATTAAAATGGCAATGGATGGAGCATGTTGCTAGAAGGAATGATGGTAGATTGACAACAAAATTACTTCAATGGAAACCTTGGAAGAACAGACGATGTGTCGGGAGACCAATGAAAAGATGGACTGATCTTATCAGGTTTATAGCAAGCAGTAAATTGCTTCATCTTGCACAGGATAGAGACAATTACAAGAAACTTAGAGAGGCCTATCTCCTGCAGTGAAGAAGTATTGGCTTACCAGGAAGAAGAAGAATAGTATTTAGTTCTTGCAGTTATTTTGCCATAACTTATTATTATTATTAAAAACAATGCGATTAATTGGTAGTTGTTTGGCTAGGTATTTTTGCCCTGTTTGGGTATCGGCTGAATCCTATCGCATTTTTAGCAGCAATGTAGGATAATTTACCGATTGACCCCTGTATGCATACCCCTTGTATTATTACGTAATTTTATGGGTTGTTGTTTAGAAGTTTGTTAAAGTTTTAGAGTAATATACAATTACTCTAAGGCTGAATGTTAAAACCCAATTATATTCAAGTGAAGCTTGTAATAAACTAAGACAATAACTAACTTAGAGATAAGCATTTATATAGAATTAAAAGATGAATTTTTCCATAAATAGATAACATCAGAGTAATTAATTAATACATATTATTAAAACATTATCTATATTGATAAATCACGGTAGTAGAAAGCGGAACACGGTAAAAATGCAATTTAACATAAATCTAATTTTTATTATTAAAAGATAATGTCCAACGCAAAAAAGATAAAAGAACAAAATTAGACATTTCTTCGGTATTTATCTTCATATCGTGTAATTTTCCAGTGGTCTATTGGGGGAAATTGGCTGTGATATGTAGCTATGCTCCAATAAGTCCAAAAAGTTTTTGGACTAACGACTTAAAACACATTTTTTTGCAAAATTCGACTTTATTCATGAATATAATCTCCTTCAAGAGGGATACAATCAGTCCAATGTTTTTCTAACATTCTTGTAGAAGGATTTGTCTCTGTCTTCAAAATATGCCTCAGTTTCGGCGATATCTTCTTCACTGGAGCCAAATCTCTTTCCCGTGTGCATTTTTTTGAGGTCTGCGAATAGATAATAGTCGCTGGGGGCCAAATCTGGAGAATATGGTGGATGAGGAAGCAATTCGAACTTCCATTAGCGTAATTTTGCCATCGTAACTATTGACTTGTGACACGGTGCTTTGTCTTTTTTCTTGTTGATGCGCATCCCAAAATATAAGGGCCAAAACCTTCCCAGCTGACTGTTGTGTCTTTGGTAGCTTCGGGGGCTTTGACGACTGCTGTCTACTCAGCTGACTGTCAATTTGATTCCGATTTGTAGTGGTGGATTCATGTTTCATCCATTGTCACATATCGTATAAAAAAAATCCTTTTTATTGCTCTTAAACAGATCCAAACAGCGCTCAGAATCATCAACACGTTATTGTTTTTGGTCCACTGTGAGCCCATTTCGAACAGAGCTTTCTCATACCCAAATGTTTATGCAAAATATGACCAACACGTCCTTTTGATATCTTTAGGGTGTCAGCTATCTGATGCAATTTCACTTTCCAGTTATCTAAAACAATTTTGTGGATTTTTTTATGTTTTCCGGTGTAACCACTTTATTTAGACGTCCAGAGCGTTCAGCATAAATTGTGTCTGTATGACCGCGTTTAAATTCACCATACCAGTAACTGATGAGTAATTTTTCAGGGGCAGAGTCCTCGTAAGGCTTATCAAGCCATTGCTTTGCTTGAATGGTATTTTTTTATATCAAAAAGTATTTAATCAACACATGAAATTCAATTTTTTTTCCATTGATTTGAAAATGTCAAAAGTAGCGTCACTAAAACCACTGTCACTTGTAAACTAATGGTCGAAATGTGAAATTTTGACACGTATCGTTTGAAGGTTGGTACATCCTAAAAATCATATGGATTTTTTAAGAAGGCGACATCTATATGTCAGACCAAAAACTTTTCAACCTACATGTTGACAAACAATTTCATTCTGGATGTTGAAACAAACTACTTCAGAAGAAGCTTTTTGGAAACGTGCTACACCAAACCCATTAGAAGTAACGATTTATATGAGAAAATTAATGTCGA
>CM032455.1:40749010-40836510 GCA_019049505.1 Pachyrhynchus sulphureomaculatus | reverse complement strand
TACTGTAACAAATGGTTGGTTCACAATTTATGGCAGGTAATAAAATAATTGAATTAAAACAGATTTAGTAATGGGGAATTATTTAAGTCTAATTGTTCATTTATTAAGGAATCTGAATTTTTCAATTTGTTTATTTCTAAAGATTCTAGGTAATTAAGTTTCAGACTCTTTGTGCAAGTGTGTAATATTTCAAAGTTTGGGTTGAATTGATGGTTATTTTCAATTAAATGATTTGCATAATTTGAGTTATTTTTTTCTATTGTTGTATGATAAAGGTTGTTCTTTTATTCTTTTTGAAAAACTTCTTCCTGTTTGACCTATATATGTTTTTGAGCAATTTCCACAATTTAATTTCTATACTCCGGATCTATTGTCTTTATCTGTTTTAGTTTTGTTATTTTTTATAAATTTGCCAAGTGTGTGTGGATGTTTTAAATGCTGTGTTAATATTTAATTTTCTCGAGAATCTACTTAATTTAGTGCTGCATCTACCAGAGTACGTTATTGACTTTATGTTTTTCTAAGGTTCTTTATTACTCGGAAAAAACTGTACTAATGGCTTTTTTGTAAAGTTTTTTCTTGAGAATATTATCTATTATGGATGGTGCATAGTCATTATTTCCTGCTAATTGTTTTATAATATTAAGTTCCTTTTGAAAATCGTCTTGGTTCAGAGGAATATTTATTAGTCTGTGAATCATATGGAAAACTGCAAGTTTATAACTTGGTGGATGACATGAGGTATTATGGATAATTATGTCAGTATGTGTGTCAGTGTGTTTGTTATAATGTCTTTTTATTGTTAGGTCAAGGAAGTTTAAGCTATTGTTGATTTCAATTTCATTGGTGAATTTTATATTTTTATGTATATTATTCAAAAAATTTTGAAATGTGGCAAATTGTCTATCACTTCCTGTAAAACAACATAAGATATCATCAACATATCTATACCAGTATACAAATTTTTTAAACAGTGAGTGTTTGCTTATTTGATTTTCTATGTTATTCATAAATATTTCGGCCAAAAGAGGACTAAGTGGATTGCCCATTATGAGATCGTCTAGGCTGCTGTATAGGTCGTTATTAAATTCAAAATAATTTTATTCTAGGCAAACCTTTAAGCACTTTAAGATATCTTGTTTTATTATTGGATTAACTTTGATTTCAGAAAGAAGTTTTTCAATTAGTCATATAGTTTCCCTACTTGGTATGCTTGGAAAAAGATTTTGAACATCGAAAGAGATTGATTTTGAATTGTCAGGTAACTTTAAATGTTTGATGTTTTCAACTAGTTGTGAATTTTTTATTGCAAATTGAGCTTTAAATTTAGTGTTTTCTATCAGTATTTGAACAAAACGTTTTGATAGTTTATAAGATGGGGCTGACACGAAAGATACTACTGGCTGTATAGGGTAACCCGTTTTGTGAAGTTTTATTAGTGAATATAGTTTAGGTGTTTGTAGGTTCATAAGCGTGAGAATTCTAGAATCTTTATCATTAAACAAACTTTTACAATTAGAGATCGTTGATTTAATAATTTTCTGATAACTTTCAGTTGGGTTACATTTTAAAACTAGGTATTTATCTGGGTTTAAGAAATCTATTGTTCTTTGGATATAATCTACTTTGTCAATCGCTACTACTAAATTACCTTTGTCTGCTTTTGTAAATATTATATCTGCTGATTTATTTCTAATGTCTTTTATTAATTGATTATCTTGTCTTGGAATATTTTGGCGTAAAAATTCTTTTTTTAGTATAGTAATGATTGAGAGCTACTTCGGTATCAACTGGTAATATATTTAATGTATTTGGAGAGATATTTACTTCGATATTATGTTTGAAGCCTTTATTTATTAATTGGATTTCATTAATCGAGAAGGTTGTCTGTGTTAAATTGACAAATCTATCAAAGAATTTGTGGTTGGAAAACTTTTTATTTGGGTTTATTATTTTGCTATTATTTCTTACGAGAGTATTGAGTTTTTTCTTCTGAACTAAATATTTTTTATGTATGATATTATTTACTTTTTACCTTGTATCATTATCCAAGATAAAAAATTCAATAAAATGGAGTCTATAAGCTTATAAACAAATTGAAAAATTCAAATGAACAATTAGACTTAAATAATTCACGATTACTAAATCCGTTTTAATTAAATTATTTTATTACCTGCCATAAATTGTGAACCAATCATTTATTATAGTAATTTTACCCTCATTTTGTAACAAACCATCTGAAGAAGCTGTCGTACAGCGAAACATGTCATGGTGTTAAAAAAAAAAATTTAGTGGAAATTTAAGTAGTGTTTTACTTCTTGCAAAACTTCTAGTTATGGATCTCCACCAAGTATCGGCTGAATCAATCCAACAGATAAAAAGTCTTGAAAACAGAAAACAATAATAAACAGGTATGTAGCTCCGTCTTGGTAAGTAACTTTTAATGATACAACGTGAAAATCAGACTGACGATGAACTGCTACTTTTGGTCTCTTAGAAGCTCAAAAGCTACCTCATCTACTAAACTTGTACGAGAAATGTTTATCCAGTTGACAAAATGATTTTGCTATTGAAAAATCTAGTACATGTACCAGGTGTACAAGTATGAAATGCGGATTTTTTTTTCTAAAAAAAACATGTTAAATTCGGAAAAAATGATAAAAAGTGCTTTATTCAAAGTATGCTCCATCGCTTGTTATACATTTTTCCAATCTTTCGGGCAATTTGTTAAAATCTTCCCCTTTTGCTGCGAATTATTCATCGAGCCATTTTTCACATCTTCGTACGAAACAAAGCGCTGCTCAGCAAGTGCATGACCCATCGATACAAACAAGTGGTAATCGGAAGGAGCCAAGTCTGGTGAGAAAGCCGCATGGGGTAGAACTTCCCAGCTGAGTGCTTCCAACATGTTGCGAACTGGTTTTGCCATATGTGATGGAGCATTGTCATGAAGAAAAATGACTTTGTGTTGCCTCTTTCGGTATTCTGACTTTTTTCAAGCAGCGAACGGTTCAAATCGGTCAATTGTTGTTGGTAACGTTTAGTATTAACCGTTTCATCAGATTTTAATAGCTCATAATAGACCACGCCCGTCTGGTCCAACCAAACACAGACCATCGTCTTTCTGCCAAAGCGATTCGGTCTTGTGGTCGATGTGGATGGTGCGCCTGGGTCTACCCATGATTTTTTGCGCTTGGGATTCTCAAAATAAATCCACCTTTCATCCCCTGTAACTATACGATGCAAAAACGACTTCCTTTTGTACCGAGCGACCAAAATGTCACACGTGTTTTTACGCTCTTCTATTTGCCTGTCGTTCAACTCATGTGGTACCCATCTACCGGTCTTCTGAATCTTTCCCATCTCTCATAGCCGATTGGAAACAGCTTGTCGACTAACGCCCAATTGCTCGGAGAGTTGTTTTAGTGTTTGCGAATCATCTTCGTCCAACAATGCTTGCAATTCCACATCTTCGTATTTTTTTGGCGGTTTTCCACGTTCCTTGTCTGCAACATCGAAGTCACCACTTTTGAAACGCCGAAACCATCGCTCACACGTATCTTGCGATGGAGCATATTCACCATAAACTTCTCGAAGTAATTGGTATGATTCAACGGCAGTTTTCTTCAAATGAAAACAAAAAATTCATGCTCTCCGCGAATGCACTTTGTTCGGTATAAATTTCGACATATTGAATACAACAACTTAATACTATGCACACACGTTTCCAATTTATCACTTGTGCGCGTCTGACACTTATTGGTGACACAACAAAATGGCGCAGTGTCAAATCTTTATAGCACAAACTGCATTGGTGCACTATCTGTTGTCTGAAATCCGCATTTCATACTTGTATACCTGGTATACGTCGAGAACTCCTATCTAATAATTCTGCCAATTTCAGTTCTCTTACAAGGTTCAAGACGTGTCTTATCATTCACAGACTATAAACATGGGTGTTACTATGATGACCCTGATGAGACCAACCGTTATGTTGAGTGGAAGAACTAGGTGAGAAACCTAAAAAATCAGTTTTGGTGAATAATGCATCATTAATACTGTTCCCCTAGAACATAAGGTGCCTAATGATCTACAACCCACGCTCTTATGGAGTAGGATGGAGTAAAAAGCGATCTTCCATTTGCCCATCCTCAAGGAGTACGACTGGTGAAGACCAAAAAAACAAGAGTTCGATAAATTCAATAACGTTAAAAGATTTTAATTAAAATTTTTAAAGAAATACCATAACTTTAGCTATTTTATATTACCTACAAGTATGTTGCAGTGTACTGCACAATATCAGTCTCGTTTTATTAATTTCTAGGTAGCGGTCGTAATTTCATCAGCAGGAGTTGCACAGATCATGAAATACTCTTCACATTCAGGATTCAAGATGATCAGACCTTAAAATTTCTTGCCGCATTTTTTCATATCATGTCATCGCCCAGGCTATTCTCTTAACCTTTCTTTTATGGGCATCGCATATCGATATATTCGGTGAAGCACACTCTCTTGGGTGTCTTGGACAGTTTCTCCTAAAAGGATAATGTTCCTGAAATATAAAAGTAATAAGCTGAACTTCATATAGATGAGCTGAGATGATCAGCAGGTACTGCTCTCGAAAAGACCAAGCGAACGACATCAGTCAAACAATAACCTGAACCAAATTTTCTTGGATATTCTAGATAATAAAAGAATCACTTGAATTTCAAATTCCCATTCAGCTCTCTTCTGGATATGATCTAACATATGCAGAGATTATGTTTAAGAGCAGAGCGTGTTTATTAGACGTCTTCACATGGACATATTGTCCCATCTATTCTTTTATTAATATTCAACTTCAACAATAATCTTTCATATACTATTGTTTAGATTTATTTTGAAACATTCTCTAATTACATTGTTCTAGTCAGTATTCTCTCTCTCTCTCTCTCTCTCTCTCTCTCTCTCTCTCTCTCTCTCTCTCTCTCTCTCTCTCTCTTTTTGGGTCTGATGGCAGAACTAAAATTTGGAGAAAAAAGAACACCGCACGCGATATTAAAAACATTTGTCTCGCGGTGAGACAAAGGGGTGGCGGTGTTGTTCTGATTTGAGGATGGTTGTCCGCTGGAAGGGTTGGAATTTTACATTTTATTAATGGTACCATGGATCAGCAGGTTTATCTGAGCATTTTGAGAGACAATTTAAGAGAAAAGGTCCAAATATTAGCATTCGGAAAAAGATACATTTTCCAACAGGACAATGATCCGAAACATACCGCAAACTTGATGCGAGATTGTTAACCCCATCGAACATTTATGAGAGGAACTTAAACGGCGCGTTCGCAAACATAATGTTTCAAACAGAGAAGGATTAAAAAACAGAATATTGAACAAATGGGAGAACATATCAGCAGAAGTTACTAGAAAGCTGGTTGCAAGCATGACAAAAAGGTTACAACAGATTATCAAGGCCAACAGCGGTCCCACTAAATATTAGTTTAAATGAACTCCGTCAAATTATTATTCGTAATTGTTAAGTGTATGGAGACTTTTTTAAAATTAATTTTGTTTACATTTTTATAACAATGATGTAACTTCTAAATAAAATGTTCCGTTGTTGTTTTTAATACTAATCCTCGTTGGTTAATATAATATATATAGATTAGGACTGCTCGTTTTATTTCCTTAACCTATTCAGAGCATATCTATGTATAATAGGCCACCATAAGTCAGCAGGTGACATAAGCATTGACCCCTGATTTACCATTTTCAGACTGTAACAAGTTATTCGAGGTCCGGTGGGCGCCCGAAATTAAACAGTTGGATAACCTAACTAAAGGTCACCCAATCATTTTTACTTTCCATTCTAAAGGAAAATATTATATTTGTGAGAAAATCACCATCCAATATTTCAGCAGTCTACCCACTGTTCTCTCATTAATCCATCCCGAGACGCATTCCGCCGTATGATGGCTCATCAGTCGGGCTAGGATCGACAAACAAGAGAACAGAATTTCTAGTACTTGGGCCTGTACTGATGGCACTGGTTTTACAGATATATAAAATGAGGGGAATATTGTTAGGAAATTTTTTTTACACTTTAGAATAGTTTATTTCTTTTACTAAGCGGGACATCTGATACTACACTGTAACTGTAATATAATATACAACTGTACAGGTGTGCAAATCAGTCTGTTGGCGTGTTTGATTGTATGTTGTTTTATAATTATTTGCTCGTCTATGTTAATATTTACTTATTTATGCTTATATCTATGTTTATGGCTGTATTTATAGTTATATTATATACCTTTTTTTTATCTAGACGAAACAAATATTACAAAAATATAATTTATGTAATTAATAAACAAATCGATTTGGTTGGATTGTTTTAATTTCAAATTTTCTCATTATTTTCTGATTTTAAAGGAGGAACGAGATCCGACACTGCGTCCTGGAGCCAAATTAAATAAAAATATGGGATGGTTCTCAAAATTCTAGCAGGTATTAGGAACATTTCAAGCCATTATAGAACAAAATTAGCTTGGCACTTTTTTTTAAAGCAAGAAAACAATTTTTTTAATTCTTTTATTAATATAAAAACAAATGAATAAATATTATTTAACAAATACTAAAAGCGACAAGCGATATCTCATTCAGCTCAAAGTAAAAATAAGAAAACCACGACTACAAGTATGTTATACTCGTTATTTGTATTAATATAACACGTACGTCATTATCGGTTAAAAAATATATCGTCTATAGTCAAAAATACTCCTTCCACACTCATCAACTTCCCCGCCGCTTGCAAGCTAAATAAATACTGATTTAGTTTAATACGCTATACTAGTACAATAATATAACATTTGTTTATTTAAACATAAAATGCACGTAATTTTCTACCATGTAATAAAGTTTTGCACAAAAACCAATAAAGGACTGGCATACTTCAGTGAACAGGCAGTAGAATGTACAGGGTGGTCCAAATTGGACACTTTTAAAGGTTTGTATGAAACACAACATTATATCCCATTTTTCGTAATTTTCAAACTTCATTGCGATTTATTTGACAATTCAATAACTGATCCTGAAGTAAAATTTGACAACTACGAGTAGACAATTGAAGTAAACCATATGGCCGCTCCGTCCAAAGCCTACTTCACAAAATGTGCATTTAAAACTGAAAACCTTTATATTTTGAAGTAGATTTACGCAAAATATAAAGTGTGCTATATTTTTAGAATGGTAATTTAAAAAATATATTTCTGCGTTAATAACAATTAAAATATTAGTAGTAAAAAAATGTAACTTACACTATTGTAATCCACAATAGGAAAAGAATTACAAACATTTTTCCAAAATGCAGATTTTTGAAAAACAACCTGTATATCTGAAACGGTATTAGATATCGATATGCGGTTTTCACCATTGAGTTTATCATAAAAATTGAGCCTCGAACAGCGTCATCAGTTTTCGTCTATCTCCTTTAGATAAAGGGGTTTACCTTGAAAAGCGTCCAATTTGGACCACCCTGTACACATAGTAACATCTGGGAGCGTTACAAAATATTAAAAATTCGTCCTGAGTCTACAAGTATTTATTAAAAGCTTGGTGTGAGGACAATAGCTTGCACATGTAAATACAAGAAAAAACTTTTCAGCTGGTTTTATTCTTCAAAAGATACTATTTATTATCTAAAAACTCGTATTAATATTACGAAAAATACGAGTATTATTTTGATACAATACATTCTTATTTTTCAAACATATAGTCCGATCAATAAGAATTTTAAATAGTCATTCATAGTGGAAACCTGAATTTTTGAACAAAGATTAGTTTTAATACGCAGATCAAGTATCAATAGTCAAAAATTGAAAATTGAGTGGAAGGGGTTGTAAAAAAAATAAAAACTACCCCAAAAACCACTTTTTCGGAAATTTCTCGAAAATATAAAAATTACAAAAAAATATTTCGAGCAAAATCGATAGATAATACAATTATCTACAAAATCGTTTTAAATCGCTTTTCACGTATTTACGATATTAAACGAGATATTTGTAATTGAAAATTGTTATTTGACGCACAGCTAGCTAAAAAATATCCGAATGTGAAAAATTCATAAAAAATAAAAAAATTATTATTTTTGAACTTTTGTTTTTTAACCGTATCTATTTAACGTAACTAATTTTTTTCAGAGAAATTCTTTTTATTGACTTTTTGAAAAGTTATAAACAATTATATTTTTTGAATTGGTTTTATTGTTATAATTGAAAAAAAAATTAGCCTATTACATTCTTTGAAGTTTTATCTGTAAAATATACGCCATACTTTAAACTCACATCTCATTTTACTTGATAATTTGCCTGGATTAGATTATAAAATTACACGCATTCGTTTACATTAAAATAAAATACATTAATTTTTTGTTTGTACTTTCTCAGAGCATTACATAAAAAAAAACTAAAAAATATATAACAGATATTTGGGAATCAAAAAAATATTAAAATCTATTTCTCTCGTCTCAGTATCTTCAATTTCCTGATCTGAATCATCCTTATATAAAATGTCTCTGATCCTCAACTATTTGCTTTCTCATTCTAATAGCTCGCGTTCCAACAATGTTAGTGTCTGAGCTTTTATTCACATCGTCCTGGTTACTGTCTATTTGACAGACATCTTCGTTCTCCAGGAATGGTATCCTATGTATAATTTATGGATAATATTATCAATACTTAAATAATATATATTTCAAAATTTTTACTTTTTGCTAACATAAATATAAAATTAAATTTTACTTTTAGATATAAATGATATACATTGTTCCATTTATGTATTATGTTATATTACGTAGGCTGAAAAGTTTTTGTTGTGACACACAGATGTCGCCCTTTTCAATAAAATCCATACGATTTTTAGGAAGTACCAACCTTCAAACGATACGTGTAAAAATTTCATGACATTTCGACGATTAGTTTACTAGTTACAATGGTTTTAGAGACGCTACTTTTGATGTTTTCAAAACAATGGAAAAAATCGAATTCCGTGTGTTTATCAAACACTGTTTTTTTGATGGGAAAAAATACTGTTCAAGCAAAGCAATGGCTTGATAAATGTTACGGGGACTCTGCCCCTGGAAAATCACTCATCACTTACTGGTATGCTGAATTTGACATGACACAAATGATGCTGAACGCTCTGGATGCCAAAATGAGGTGGTCACACCGGAAAACATAAAAAAATCTACAAAATTGTTTTGGATGACCATAAAGTGAAATTGCATGAGACAGCTGACACCCTAAAGATATCAAAAAAACGTGTTGGTCATATTTTGCATGAAATATGGGCATGAGAAAGCTCTGTTCGAAATGGGTACCGCGTTTGCTCACACTGGACCAAATATAACAACGGTTGATTATTCTGAGCGCTGCGCTGTTTGGACCTGTTTAATGGCAATAAAAAGGATTTTCTCATGCGATTTTTGACAATGAATAAAAATGGATCCACCACTATACACCGAAATCAAATCGGCAGTCAGCTGAGTGGACAGCAGCCGGTGAAAGTCGCCCTAAGCGATCAAAGACGCAGCAGTCGAGTCGGCTGGGAAGGTTTTGGCCTCTGTATTTTGGGATGCGCATAGAATAATTTTCATCGACTATGCTGAGAAAGGAAAAACCATCAATAGCGAATATTATATAAAATTATCGGTGAATTTGAAGGCAGAAATTACCAAAAAAACGGCCCCAAATGAACAAGAAAAAAGTGCTCTTTCATCAAGACAATGCACCGTGTCACAAGTCAATGGTTACGATGGCAAAATTGCATGAATTAAAGTTTGAATCACTTTCTCATCCACCGTATTTTCCAGATTTGTCCCCCAGCGACTATTATCTATTCGCAGACCTCAAAAAATGCTCGCGGGAAAGAGATTTGGCTCCAATGAAGAAGTTATAGCCGAAACTGAAGCCTATTTTGAAGACAAAGACAAAGCCTGATTGTATCGCTCTTGAAGCAGACCATATTGATGAATAACGTCGAATTTTGCAAAAAAAATGTGTTTTTAAGTAACTAGACCAAAAACTTTTCAGCTTATGTGTTATTTTGATACAATACATAATTTTTTTCAAGCATATGTATAGTGTAGTTCATAGTACCGTACGTATAATTTATAGATAATATTATCAATACTTAAATAATATACATTTCAAAATTATTACTTTTTATTAACAAAAATATAAAATTAAATTTTACTTTTCGATATAAATGATATACATGATTTCATTTATGTATTATGTTATACATGTACGAGATTGATAACAATCTATTTTTTCTTTTCACACATCCTTTTTTTTATTTCAAAATAAAGTATCAATTATCAAGTCATCAGGGATTATTAAGCTTGCTGGTTGGAGTTGATGAGTGGAAGGGGTAGTTTTGACTATTGACGATTTACGATTTTACTTTTTCAACCGATAATGACATATAGTGCAGTAAAAAGAGGTCAAAAATAATGATGAAATAAGCATTGTTTAGATACAGCAATATTATGATTTTAACCTCTCTAGGGTATCACCAGGAGTATTGCCTTGAGTTTTGGACATCTCAGCTCACAGTAAAAATAAGAAAACCACGACTGTAATCATTTGTATTAATGCGTATTAGTGCAGTAAAAAAAGCATTTGAAATTGCACAGTCTAGATACAGCAATATTATGATTTTATCCTCTCTGGGATATCGCCAGGAGTATTATCCTGAGTTTTGGACTTCGCAAAAATTGTGCTCTTATATTTATAATAAATTTAAGTTTTCAAAACGCGTTTTTTGAGCTTACAACTATTATAACTCAGGTTATATAAGTTGGAATGACATAAAAAAAAACCAAACTCTTCGTAATAAAATTTTCAACAAATTCTCGTTGGTTTTAAGTCGCTCAAGTGCATACATAACGTACGACATTGAAAAAACAGGCAAAAACTGTCTTCATTTTTCATTTTATTGTACAGGTCGACTAAGTGAACCAATTATTAAAGATAATTATTAAAGGTAATGCACTCGTGATAATTTTCGTTCAATCTACACCCTGTGGAAAATATTCTAGAATGTTTTCAAAATTTCTTGATTTGTACTTTTCAAGATAAGGGGGAGACAGCGATTTTTTGCAATTTTTTTAAAAATAATACAAAGAAAAGTGCGCACAAGTATTACATTATATATAGTTTTTGAACTCGTGTTTTCACAAGTTTTCATTTGACACCCCACTCGATGAGCTGTTTTTTTTTTTTTTTTCATTTCCGATTTCACCCCTCAAAACTAACCCCTTAAGTTAAAATTTAACTTTCAAAACTACACGGCTCTGATGAGGCCATCAATTCCTATATTAGCGCCGAATTTCAACTTTTTACGTCAAATAGTTTCGGAGAAAATCGGGTGTGACAGACGGCAGACAGACGGGTAGACAGACAGACAGACAGATAGATAAAGAGACTAACAGGCACCAAAATGGTCTTATAAGTGTTCCGTATGGAACACTAAAACATCAACCCTGCCACTGTCTGATTTGTTTACTACTTACGAATATCTCTACAGGCATTTAAAATTGCACAGTTTAGATACAGTAACATTATGATTTTATCCTCTCTGGGGTATCACCAGGAGTATTATCCTGAGTTTTGAACCTCGAAAAACTTGTGCTCTTTTGTTTGTAATAAATTTAAGTTTTCAAAACTGTTATAAACTCCGGTTATAGCGGCAGTTTTTTCTAAAAAAGTTAACGTTGCAGAACCCGACATAGTTATGTCGGGGCACTCCATCCCTCTAACATCGTCACTCAATCTGTTAGGCGTTAATTTGGGAGCAAATATGTCCTGCCATGAACATGTTGCAGGCATAGCAAGGAGAGCTTCTCAAAAGTTGGGAATATTGTTTCGAACCAGAAAGTTTTACACTCCACAACAACTGTTAATTCTTTACAAAGCTCAAATTCGACCAACTATGGAATACTGCTCCCATGTTTGGAGCTCCGCTCCCAAACATACACTGCATTTGTTGGATTCTATCCAGAGAAGAGCTGTTCGTCTGATTGGACACCCGGAACTGACCGACGGCCTTGATTCGCTGGAACATCGAAGAACGGTTGGCGACTTGAGCCTATTCTACAAGTACTTTCATGGAAAGTGTTCGAAGGATGTGGCCCGCTTAATTCCTCCCAGAGCGGTGCATGTTAGGAGTACACGTCGCGCTAATACTTCATATTCGTATGAGGTTCAGCTTGTTACTCCTCGTACAACGCTTTTCAAGCAGTCTTTTATATGGAGAACATCATATCTTTGGAATAGTTTGCCCAGGACTGTGTTTCCCATCGAGTACAATCTACAGCGATTCAAGAACAACGTGAATCGCTTTCTCTGCACATGTGTCGCTCCTGTAGCGCTTTAGGGACTTCCCTGCAGCACGTGTGCTAGACCCATAAAATAAAAAAGAAAAAAAATATAAGTAGAATCGAGACAAAAAAACAACCTCTTCGTAATGAAATTTTCAACAAATTTTCATTGGTTTTAGTCTCTCGAGTGCATACATAACCTACAAAATAAAAAAAAAACAGGCAAAACACTGTTTTTTTTTTAATATATATATCGGCTTGAAATTTTAATTTTCAGAGAATATGCCTTTTGTTATAGCAAAAAAAGCCTGAAATTTTGGTACAAAAATATTGAAGTCAGTGGGTACAATTGGATTTGTTATTTAAAATTTGAATTGCTCGCCATTTTATGCTATTTAGTCCAAAATAGATCTTCTTCTTTCAAAATTTAAGTCTATACACCAGCTTTCCGATACCATTATTTTTTTTTTTTTTAAGTCAGTCATTTTAACCGTTTTTTTTTATTAATCCGATAAAAATGCGTTTTTTCGGCCATTTTGGAAAAAAAATTGTTAACGAAAATGAAATTTTTTTTAATAAAAGTCTCGCGATTCTCTACCGTGTGATAAAAAAATTTTCATTTTTTTTTTTTCAAAATGATCGAAACAACGCATATATTGTTATTTGATTAATAAAAAAGTGGAAAAAAAGTATAAAAATGAATCCAGGAAAATTTTTTTTTGATGGCATCGGAAAGCTGGCATCGAGAACTAAATTTTGAAATAAAAAAGATACAGCAGATACATCAAATGGCATAAAATGGCGGGCAATTCAAATTTTAAATAAAAAATTCAATTGTGCCCATTGAATTCAATATTTTTGTATCAAAATTTTAGGGTATTTTTGTTATAACAAAAGGCATATTTTCTGAAAGTTTTAAGTCGATCGGTTCACTTAGTTGACCTATACAATATAACGAAAAAAAAAAACAGTTCTTTGCCTGTTTTTTATATTTTGTACATACTTAAGCGACTTAACACCGCGAGCGAGCGAGCAATTTGTTGTAAATTTTAATACGGAGAGTATGGTTTTTTTGTCTCGATCCGACTTATATAACCAGAGTTATTCACATTGTGAGCTTAAAAACGCTTTTTGAAGATTTAGATTATTTAAAAACAAAAGAGCACAAGTTTTTCGAGGTCCAAAATTCAAGACAATACTCCTGGTGATACCCCAAAGAGGATAAAATCATAACATTGCTGTATCCAGACTGTGCAATTTCAAATGCTTTTTTTATTGCACTAATACGTAATAATACAAATGATTATAGTCGTAGTTTTCTTATTTTTACTCTGAGCTGCTTACTTTTTGTTTGGTAGCTTTTATTGTAAACTGACTTTCATAAAAAAGAAAACTTAAAATTTTTTCCTGGTGTTTATTTCAAAGTTTAATGTCTAATTTAAACTTTTTTTAAAAAAAAAAAAAAAAACCGGTCAAGTGCAAGTTGAACTTGCACAATTAGTGTTCCGTACGTTGATTGTTTTTAAAATAAAAAATTTTGTTAGGGTGGTATAAAATGATTAGTGGCTTCACAAAACACACCCCAAATAAGTTTTCAACAAAGTTTGTTTCCAATCTTTACTAAAAACTGGTGACCTTGAAATTTTGTTTTTTTTTTCTATACCAGATAAATTATTAAAGGTAATGATAATTTTCGTTCAATCTATATCCCGTGGAGAATATTCCAGGGTTTTTTTCCAAATTTTTTGATCAGTACTTTTCGAGATAAGGTAGGAGACAGCGATTTTTCACGATTTTTTAAAAGTAATACGAAGAAAAGTGTGCGCAAGTATTACATTATATATATATTTTTTATTCGTGTTTTCACAAGCTTTCATTTGACACCACACTCGATGACCTAGTAAAAAATTTTTTTTTTCACTTCCGATTTCACCCCTGAAAACGAATCCCTTAAGTCAAAATTTATGTTACGGTGATATAAAATGATCAGTGACTTCACAAAACGCACCCCAAATAAGTTTTCAACAAAGTTTATTTCCAATCTTTACTGAAAATTGATGACATTGAAATTTCTGTTTTTTTTATATACCAGATAAATTATTACAGATAATGCACTCGTGATAATTTTCGTTCAATCTACACCCCGTGGAGAATATTCCAGAATTTTTTCAAAATTTTTTGATAAGTACTTTCCGAGATAAGACGGACAGCGATTTTTCGCGATTTTTTTAAAAATACAAAGAAAAGTGCGCGCAAGTATTACATTATATATATATTTTTTACTCGTGTTTTCACAAGCTTTCATTTGACACCACACTCGATTACCTAGTAAAAAATTTTTTTTTTTCACTTCCGATTTCACACCCCCAAAACTAACCCCTTAAGTCAAAATTTAACTTTCAAAACTACATGGCTCTGATGAGGCCATCAATTTCTATATTACTACCAAATTTCAACTTTCTATGACAAATAGTTTCAGAGAAAATCGGGTGTGACAGACGGACAGACGGACAGACAGACGGACAGACACCGAAGTGATCTTATAAGTGTTCCGTACGGAACACTAAAAATTAAACATTATTTAATTTAAAAACTGTATCGATAAATTTATAAGTTTTAACCTAAAACTTAAACTTATAAAACTTATAAATAACAATACCCAAGAGATCGTACAAATCAAAGATATAAAGGAAGCTACAGAGAAATATTATCAAACACTAGATGACACGAAAATATTGCCACCGCCCTGGAAAAAAGAAGGAAATAGACTGATAGTAAGAAATGTGGGATCTAAAGAAATTCCCGATGTAACAACAGATGAAATAAAGAACGCTCTACAATATATGCACAACAAAAAAGATCCAAGGGACGACGAAATAATTATAGAAATGATATATGGAAGTATGGAGGGGCATCGATAATACAATCTTTTCAAGCTCTATTTAACAGGTGCCTCATAGAAAGTAAAATACCAACACATTAGGTAAGCGCCTTGATTGTGCTTATATTGAAAACTGGAAACAAACTTAAATTGGAGAATTACAGACCCGTCAGCTTGTTATCGATACTGTACAAAATCCTCACTAGAATCATAACGTATAGATTAACGAACAAATTAGACAGTTATCAACCACTTGAACAAGCGGGATTTAGACCGGAATACAGCATTTTAAGCAATCTTCAAACAATTAGATTACTAGTCGAAAAATCAAATGAATTATAAGCACCTTGTGGATAGCAATGGTTGACAACGAAAAAGCATTTGATTCGGTAGAGATATGGGCAGTAACAGCAGAGTCGATGAAAGGTACACAACTCTTCTTGAATCTATAATATATATAAAATGCAACGTCTCTCTGTCTGTCTGTCTGTCTGTCCGTTAGTGCGCTTATCACTGGAAAACCACTTATCCGATTTACGTACTTTTTTTTTAAAACATACATATGTTCTCTGGCCAGGTTATAGGCTATATTTTATTACGATAGGTAGCATAGGGAATGAGCAGTGACGTAAAATAGTGAATGAAGTCGGAAAAAAGTTTGCCGCTAGCGAATTCTCTTGAAATACACAGCCTAAACCATTAAATATGGAACAATATTATGTAGCAGAGAATATCTATAATCTATAATATATATAAAATGCAATGTCTCTCCGTCTGTCTGTCTGTCCATTAGTGCGTTTATCGCGCGAGAACCACTTATCCGATTTACGTGTCTTTTTTTAAATTCATACATATATTCTTTGGCCAGGTTTTATAATAATAATAATAATCTATATCTATAATATATATAAAATGCAACGTCTCTTTGTCCGTCTGTCTGTCCGTTAGTGCGCTTATCCCTCGAGAACCGCTTATCCGATTTACGTGATTTTTGAAATTCATACATATGTTCTCTGACCAGGTTATAGATATATACTCGTATTTTATTACATCTATATTATATATAAAATGCAACGTCTCTCTGTCTGTCTGTCTGTCCGTTAGTGCGCTTATCACTGGAGAACCACTTATCCGATTTACGTACTTTTTTTTTAAAACATACATATGTTCTCTGGCCAGGTTATAGGCTATATTTTATTTCGATAGGTAGCATAAGGAATGAGCAGTGACGTAAAATAGAGAATGAAGTCGGAAAAAAGTTTGCCGCTAGCGAGTTTCTTTGCAATACACAGCCTAAACCATTAAATATGGAACAATATTATGTAGCAGAGAATATCTATAATCTATAATATATATAAAATGCAATGTCTCTCTGTCTATCTGTCTGTCCATTAGTGCGTTTATCACGCGAGAACCACTTATCCGATTTACCTGTCTTTTTTTAATTCACACATATATTCTTTGGCCAGGTTATATAATAATAATAAACTATATCTATAATATATATAAAATGCAACGTCTCTCTGTCTGTCTGTCTGCCCGTTAGTGCGCTTATCCCTCGAGAGCTACTTATCCGATTAACGTGATTTTTTAAATTTATACCTATGTTCTCTGACCAGGTTATAGATATATATTTTATTACATCTATAATATATATAAAATGCAACGTATCTCTGTCTGTCTGTCTATCCGTTAGTGCGCTTATCACTGGAGAACCACTTATCCGATTTACGTGCTTTTTTTTTAAAAACATACATATGTTCTCTGGCCAGATTATAGGCTATACTTTATTACGTTAGGTAACATGAGGAATAAGCGGTGACGATAATACTGAATCAAATCGGAAACGCTAGCGCGTTCTCTTGCAATACACAGTCTAAACCATTAAATATGGAACAATATTATGTAGCAGAGAATATCTATAATCTATAATATATATAAAATGCAATGTCTCTCTGTCTGTCAGTCTGTTCATTAGTGCGTTTATCATGCGAGAACCACTTCTGTGCGTTACGAGTTTTTTTAAATTCATACATATATTCTTTGGCCAGGTTATATAGTAATAATAATCTATATCTATAATATATATAAAATGCAACGTCTCTCTGTCCGTCTGTCTGTCCGTTAGTGCGCTTATCACTGGAGAACCACTTATATATGTTCTATATAAATTCGATATAAGACTAGATAACGGGAGATAAGGTGCGATAATGGGAGATAAGGAGAAATAATGGGAGATAGGTCGAGATAAGCCGCGATAATGGGAGATAAGGTGAGATAATGGGAAATAAGTTTTAAATAATGGGAGATAAGGAGAAATAATGGGAGATAAGCAGAGATAAGTCTAGATAATGGGAGTTATGGTGAGATAATGGGAGATAAGGAGAAATAATGGGAGATAAGGAGAAATATTGCGAGATAAGCCTAGATAATGGGAAATAAGGTGAGATAATGCGAGATAAAGAGAAATAATGGGAGATAAGGAGAAATAATGGGAGATGAGCAGAGCTAAGCCTAGATAATGCAAATTATGTAGAGATAATAGGAGATAAGGAGAAATATTGGGAGATAAGGGGAAATAATGGGAGATATTTTATTACGTTGGGTAACATAAGGAATAAGCAGTGACGATAGTAGTGAATCAAGTCAACGCGAGCGGAGCCGCGGGCCCTGTTAGTACATATATAAAGGCAAAAAGTTTGAAACACTTAAATAAACAAATGAATGAAGGGAGACATCAAATAATAAAACTTGTAAATAACGATAACCAAGAAATCGTACAAATCAAAGAGATAAAGAAAGCTACAGAGAAAGAAGAAGGAAATAGGGCTATAGTAAGAAATGTGGGATCTGAAGAAATTCCCGATGTAACAACGGATGAAATAATAAACGCCCTACAACATATGCACAACAACAAAGAACCAAGAGGCGATAAAATAATTATGAAATGATAAGGTATGGAGGGGCATCTTCAAGCTCTATTTAACAGTTGCCTTAGAGATAGTAAAATACCAACACCTTCGGTAAACGCCTTGATTGTGCTTATTTTAAAAGAGGTAACAAATTTAAATTGGAGAATTACAGACCCATCATACACCCTATACAAAATACTCACCAGAATTATAACATACAGATTAACGAACAAATTCGACAGTTATCAACCACGTGAACAAGCAAGATCTAGACGGGGATATGGCACTTTGGACCATCTTTAAACAATTAGATTACTAGTAGAAAACGCAAATGAATATAAGGTCACCTTGTGGATAGCAATGGTTGACTACAAAAAAGCATTTGATTGTGTAGAGATACGGGCAGTCCTTAAAGCCTTAAGTAACAGCAGAGTCGATGAAAGATACACAACTCTTGTTGAACACATCACAAATAATGCCCGAGGAAAAAACAAACGAAGTCAAAATTAAAAGAGGAATTAGACAAGGCGACTCGATATCCCCTAAGCTATTCACTTTGACTCTAGAAGGCATGTTCAAATCGCTAAAATGGGAAAATAAAGGAATACTAATAGACGGTGAACGAATAAATCACTTAAGGTTCGCAGATGATAGCACTCTGATGGCCAACACAAAAGAAGAATTACAAGAAACGCTAATGGAATTAAATAACAAGTCTCGAGAAATAGGTCTAAAAATGAACTTCACCAAGACCAAATATTTGAACAACGAAAATGAAGATAACAGCCAGGAACAATTAATAAAAGGTGAAAGATTAGGAAAGCTACAAACATTCATATATTTAGGACAAAAAATCGAAATATCAAAAAATAATTTAAAAGCTGTCTTGGATGGAGGAGTCTCGTTGGCTCGGCCTGCGTTCGGAATAAAAGTATAATAAATAGACTCCAGGTAACCCAATGGAGAGGAGAATGCTAAATATTAGACTCCAAGATTGTATTCTTAACATCGAGATACGAAGAAGATCAAGAGTGACAGATATAATACAACGAATATGTATATTAAGGTGCAATTGAGCGGGGCATGTCGCAAGGCTGAATGATAACAGATGGACACGCCGTATAGTTGAATGGAGACCTAGAAAATACAAAAGATGCAGAAGTTGACCACAGACAAGATAGACGGACGTGATAAAAAGATTAGCAGGATACGATTGGATGCAAAAAGCAAACAACAAAGCTCATTGGAGACAACTTGGCGAGGTTTACATCCGACTATGGATGGAATAAGCTAATGATTATGATGATGATAATCGCTAAATTATAGCTATATTTTTACAATTTCCCTATAATATTTTTAAATTAATTTGCGTATGGGTTAAACAATATTTTTTTCCATAGAAGTTTACGTCAAAAATAATAACTTTTAATATCAGCTGGGAAAAACAATTTCGGGTTTGATTTAATACGAAAATCATATAAACTTGCCTTAGCGGAATATATTCATTTTTTTTAAAATTAGTAGAATTAGTAGAATATTAAAAAAAAAATGTTTTTTTTTGCTCCAAAAAAACCGCTTAGCCGATATTTTTCTATAATGGCTTGAAATGTTCCTAATACCACCCCATATTTTTATTTAATTCATCTCCAGGACACCGTGATTTGTTAGGGGGCACATAGTCGTAACTTACGGAAATAATCAGTTTTATACTTAATTTAATAAAAAATGTAATCAATAAAATAAGACCAAATTCTCTGTTTTCTGGAAATTTTGCTGTAATTTGCTTTATTCGTTTGAATTAATTAAAATATTCCATCAGTATCGAGAATTATTTATTATCTTTTCCATTAAATAAATGGCTAAAATTAGATGTTTCCCAAAAGTTAGTACAGAGAGAATCTTTCTTTTTTGCCGAACGTTTGTAATTGACAACGCCAATACTAATAAAAATCATTAATACTTGTCAATCAATTATGAATATTACAAAACTTGAGATTGTCGCAGGCTCAATAAATAACATGTCAATCAATTAAAACGTGTTATTAGAAAGCGATTAGATTAATTAAAAATGGTGTTTTGTTATCAAACATAATAAAAAATTTGTGTATGTATTGAAGAACCCTGTCCAACGAGTATTATCGGAAGTAAGTGTATATGTTTTTTGGTGACATAAAGTTTATCCCTAGTTAATGGAGGTGTTTAGAAAAAACACTCGATAGTTTTAACTAATTTAACATACCATTTTAACCTGGCCAGTAATTTAGTGAACAAGGACCGGGATATCAAAAAAAAAAACGTATGACACTTAGGCAACTTGTTAGCTAAGAGCTGTTGTTGTTGTAAGGGGTTAAAGAATAAGGTAAGGTATACAGGGTGTCCCAATATTCCGTATACATAGAGTTACTGTGGATTTCTGGAAAGAAAATATGACCATTTAACCCAACTTACCTTAGTTCCAAAAATTAGTAATTTTTGAGATACAGAGTGTCAAAGTTATACTTTTATTTTAGTTTTTCTTAAGAAGCTTTCTTAATAATTCTACTATTTGCACAAGATCGGTGCTTAGGGGATTTCTGAGATGAGAAATCGAAATCAGCTCACAGTTTTGTTGCAAATTGTAGGGGGCGTCACTTATTGCACTGTGTATACGTTTAAATTGTCATAACTTTTTTGCATCACTCTGTATGATATTTTTAATTAAATATTCGTATTTTGTGCCTTCTCCTGTCTAAAAAAGCTTTCTTGGTAAATGTTGCTCCCAGCAACAGTTTCTGAGATAATGTTTGTTTTCATTTTTTAATTCCATTTTCTAATTCGCAAATGTGTTCCTTCACACTTCATCCAGGTTGAGGAAAGGTCCAAAAGAATAGTCTTTGAAATTTGGAGCATACTTAAAGGCAAACAGACTAAGAAGAATAATAAATTTAAAGTCCAACGGGCCAACTGCAGTAAGAATGTAAAAATTCGAAAACAGTTTAATCGCTCAACTGAGAAGGTATTGGTTTCACAATAAATATTCAATATGGCCGCCAGCTTCGTTGATGGATAAATTAATACATCGCAGGAAATGTAAATGTACTCTTTTTAAGATGTCTTCATCTCGTACAGTGTTAGCAGCATTTTGAATCCTATTCCACAATTGCTCAATGTTGTCGATTTGAACCTTATAAACATTCAATGTCAATGTACCCCAAAGGAAAAAATTGCATAGATTCAAGTCTGGGGAACGAGGTATATTCACCTCTTCCAATCCTTTTATCTAGGTAACTTTGGTTGAAAAAAATTCTTACATTTCACGGGGTGGTGCACCATCATGCATGAAAAACATGTAGCGACGTAAATTAATGAGTAAGTTTTCCAATAATTCAGAAATAGCTTCACAGATGAAATTCAAGTAAATCTCACCACCAAGTCGATCTGGTAATCTAAACGGCCCGATCAAAAAAAAAAACTGTCTTTGTTGCATAGCATATGGATTTTCTTCAGCGTAAACATGATTGTTATGCATATTTGTTAAACCACGTTGAGTGAAGCATACTTCGTCCATAAACAAAATTTTAGTGTGAAAAACCGGAACAGTCGCTATGCGTGCTCAAATAATTTGTGAAAAATGCAAACGGGATCCAAGATCTGGAGGTAATTGTTCCTGTATATAAAAGGTGTGAATAATTTATTGATGATCCGGTTAGTTGTTGTACTTTTTGATATTTCCAGAATTATCGTGTACAATTTCAAGGATTTCCTCTTCAACATCGGGTGCTCTAGCTTGTGAAGGCCGCCTGATCGGCTTAAATTGTCCAATTTCTCGAAGTCGCCTTCGAAATCTTTCGTGATATACGCGAGTACTTTTGCGACCGTTGCCGTGACAAGAACCAAACACTAAAATTATATCAGTTTGCTCACCAAAAGTGTACTCCATAATAATCTAGATTAAAACACTCGCGCCCTCCTACAATTTACAACAAAACTGTGAGCCGATTTCGATTTCTCATCTCAGAAACTCCCTAAGCACCGAATCTTGTGCAAATAGTACAATTATTAAGAAAGCTCTTTAGGAAAAACTAAAATAAAAGTATAACTTTGACACCATGTATCTCAAAAATTACGAATTTTTGGACTAAGGTCTCTCTCTCTCTCTATTCGTTTCCTCAGTCTTGAGGGTCGTGATCTCTCTGGAATGACTTCACTGTTCTGTTCACTATTTCTCTCAATTTCTCTCGATCATCTGCCAAGTGCAACGATACATGGAGTGGTTGATCCATAACTTGTTTTATTTGATCTGACCATCTTGTTGGCGAGCGGCCTCTACTCCTTTTACCCTGGACCTCTCCTATTATTATTAGCCGGTCTACATTATTGCCTGGCCTTCTAGCTACTTGTCCAAAATACTGAAGAATTCTTTTCGTGCATAGTGATGATAACCTTACAGTTACATTTAGTTCATTCAGTATAGATTGATTAGTTCTTCTGGCGGTCCAGGATATTCTCAACATCCTCCTATAGCACCACATTTCAAAGGAATCAATAGATTTACGTTCCTTTACTCTAAGTGTCCAGGATTCTACACCATATGAAAATATTGGAAATACTAAGGTCTGTACGAGATTTAATTTCGTTCCTTTAGTTATGTGCGGACTTTTCCATATCTTAGTAAGTCTCGTCATAGCATTTCTTGCTAGGGATATTCTTCTTTTTATTTCATTCTCGCATCCTCTCATACTACTTACGGATGATCCTAGATATACAAAGGTTGTTACTCTCTCAATGCCATTGAGTAAGTCGGATCTTACTATTTGGTCAGACTTATCGACTATCATCAGCTTCGTCTTGTCCCTATTTATGGTTAGACCTAGTTTCTCACTTTCTTGCTCTATCCGATTTAAAAATGTAGCCATCTCCTCCTCAGTCGCTGCAAATATCGTGGTATCATTAGCGTAGCGCAAGTTGTTTATTCGCTCACCTCCTATTAGGATTCCACCATCCCATTCATTCAACGCATATCTCATTATAAATTCACCATAAACATTAAATAATGTAGGAGACGGAACACAGCCCTGTCTTACACCTCGGCGAGGATGAAACTGATCGGATATTGTATTGTCTATTCTCACCACTGCAGTGCTGTCCAAGTAGAGGTTTTTAATCAATTTAATCAGATGATAAGGAACACCCATTTGCTCTAGTACCTCCCAAAGCTTTTTCCAGTTGACAAAATCAAAAGCCTTATTATAGTTTATAAAGCACATTACCATAGACACATTATACTCTCTACATTTCTCTATCAATTGTCTTATGTTAACAATCTGATTTCTTGTGCCTCGTCCTTTAACGAATCCCGCTTGTTCTCTAGAGATTTGTTGGTCAACATAGTATCTTAAACGATTATTTATGATATGTAGCATTACATTACTTGGATGTGATACTAGAGATAATGTAAGATAATTACTACATTTACGGGTAGAGCCTTTCTTATGTAGTGGTATTATTATAGAGGTCGTCCAATCTTTCGGCCATATTCCAGTTTTCCAGCTATTATTACATATTTTATAGATCATCCCCACTGTGTCATGATCTAGTTCCTTAAGAATATCTCCCGTGATGTCATCGTAGCCAGGTGCCTTATTGCCTTTCAGTTTCTTAACAGCATCCTCTACTTCACTCCTCATTATTTCAGGTTCTTGCTGCGTGGTATTGATCTGTTGGTGTATGTCTTGTTCTTGTGCATCATAATAAAGGTCTTCACAATATTCTCTCCATCTGTCTATTATTCTTTCTTTCTCTGTAAGCAGTGTTCCATTTTTATCCTCGATTGCCCAAGTTTTAGGTTTGAAATCCTTATCTATCTCTTTAATTTTTTTAAAAAGATCTTTAACTTGATTTTTCTCTGCATATGCTTGTATTTCTTTACATTGGTTATTGAGATATGTATTCTTATCTTGTCTACAGTTCTTCTGTATAAGTCGGTTTAAATCTTGGTACTCTTTTATCTGCCGATCATCGTTTAGTCCAGTTTTCTTTACGTTTTTCCTATGCTCTATAAGTTGCCATGTTTCTGCAGACATTCAAGATTTTTTAATACATTTTCTTACTCTTCGGGATGCTATTTCTTCGTGGGCATCTTTTATCGATGTTTTCACTTTGTTCCACATCTCTTCATTATTTCCCGGATCTTCATTATATTGGATATTTCGGATATTTTTATTTACTAGTTCCGTAAATTGTTGTTTTTCTGGAGGATATATCTTCATTCGTTGCACCTTTATATTTTTTTGAGAAGCTTTGAGTAAGGTAAGTTGGGTTAAATGGTCATGTTTCCATCCCAGAAATCCACAGTAACTCTATGTACACGGAATACTGGGACACCCTGTATATCATAACATAATTTTGTTTCAGTGTTCTTGCTTTTTCATTGTTCCAAATTTTAACAAAAACAGTCCGTAGGTATGTAGGAGATGTTGATAACTGCTGTTTTACTAGGATTTTTTAGAGTTCCATAAGATCACTTCGGTGTCTGTCTGTCCGTCTATCACGATTTTCTCCAAAACTATTTGACATAGAATATAAAAACTGATGGCCCCATCATAGTATTGTACTTTTGAACATTTTTGAAAGTTAAATTTTGACTTCAGGGGTTAGTTTTGGAAGGTGAAATTGCAAGTAAAAAAATACCAGGTCATCGAGTGTGGTGTCAAATGAGAGCTTGTAAAAACACGAGTGCAAAAAGATATATGGTATATTACTGGCGCACAATTTTGTTTTTAAAAAAATTACTAAAAATCGTTGCCTTCCATATCTCGGAAAGTACTGATCAAAAAATTTGAAAAAATTCTGGAATATTCTCCACAAGGTGTGGATTGAACAAACTGGTATATATAAAAAAGAAAATTTGGAGGTCATAAGTTTTTAACAAAGATCGGAAACAAACTTTGTTGAGAACTAATTTATCATCATGAATCAAAAAAATTCTTATGCCAAGTTTTCTAGCGTTCTTTGTGGTATATATATATATATATATATATATATATATATATATATATATATATATATATATATATATATATATATATACATATATATACATATGTATATATACATATGTATATATACATATGTATATATGCATATGTATATATGCTCTGCTACGAATGATAAAGGAGGGAAAGATAAATGAGAACGAAATGTAGACGTAGGATTTTATGGTTGAGAAACCTGCGAGACTGGTTTGGGTACGGCAGCATCGAGTTGTTCTGAGCGGCTGCCATTAAAGTCAGAACACCAATGATAATTTCCAACCTCCGATAGAAAAAGGAGTTTAAGAAGAAGAAAAAGGAAAAATAACAATAAAAAGAAATCGCACGAATCGTAGAAAATGTGGTTATATGGAGAAAAGTCAATCACCAAAGTATGATTGTGGTAGTGGCCGTCAAACCGTTGGACATACATAGTGCACCCCAAAGTAAACAAGACTTTTTCAAACTAAAAACAACAACTTATTATTTTGGCCAAAATTATTAATTATGTTCAAAATAGTCCCGTTTGGACTCATTACAACGTTTGCAAGGTCAATAAGCATGTTAGAAGAACTTTTAGTTCATCTTTTGGGATATCGCCTTTTGGATGGCGCTGTCCTTTAATCGACAAATACAATTTTGAGAATAGACAGAAGTGGCGCGGAGCCAAATTGACGGAAGATTGTGAATGGTTGATGGTTAAAGTGCAGTTTTTGGTAAAAAAAAAGTTAGTAATAAGCGTCGAAGGATGAGATGGTGCATTATTGTATCATCTCCATCTTCCATTTTCACGATATTGTGGCCATACACACTTATATAATACTTATATAATCCACTAGGTCATACACAACCATATGACCTAGTGGAATGACTTTGGTCTTTCTTCATCCGGGTGCTTCCATTCAGAGCTTTTATGCTTGGTTTCTGGATCATATTGCAAATGCCACGCCAGTGACAATAGAATATTTGAGGTTTTTTGCTTTTTTTTTGGTTCCTTAATCAAGTCTTGACGATGTTGAATTCGAAGCAATTTTTGGTCATCAGTCAATTTACGTGATACAACCCGTGCGCAAATCTTTTTTAAGTGCTCAATGAAAATATGATGAATTGGATATATCTAATTTTATTTCAAATTATGGCAACAAAGTTTTGCGCTCCTTTTTAACGAGTTCATGGAGAACTTCGATGTTTTTTTATCCTCACGACCTTCTTTAAAACGTTTGTACCACTCATGCACTTTGCTACGGGACAGACAATCACCATAACCAAGTTTTATACAAAACTTAGTATTTGTTGTTTATTTCTTTGTGCGATGTTCCTGTTTCGACCGATAGCTAAACCACACTATGACATTAGGTGCAATATTTCAGCTTTTGTAATAAAAGTTAGACATATTATCAATAAAAGATATATCTTTCTAACGCCTATTATATCTGATAGGTTGCGACATTAATATTGACTTTTTTGAAAAAATTGTCTTGACTTTGAGACACACCGTGTATAACATATGAATGCCCAGAGAGCCAAATGTTTTTCGACCGAGAGGACAGTAGCCTACATTAAAAATTGGGACGTACGTTTTTGATCTTGCGTGTCTTAGTTTAATTGTTCCTGTACACATTGTTCATGTTATGTTAACCATATATTCACATACGGTTGAAAGCCTTTGGATGCTTTTTAAAACATAGAAAGAAAATAAAATAAGGCGTGTATCCACTAATCCAGGAAAATCCTGTTCTCGTTCATTTATCATTAGAAAAAAAACTTTTTTCTGACAGTACATTATAGCAGTTGGATATCAGAATATGGATGATTTTTAGATAGGTAGGGTTTCGTTAATCGTTGTCAAATGGAAAATAAATTGGCCTGGGAATTATTCGTTTATTAGCTTTAAAAAATAATAACGTGATGGCGTATAAATTTATCAACATTGAAAGCTTAATTGACGGATTATAAAAGTAATAATTTCTGTAATTTTTCAGGAAACTGAACAGCTGGTTCAATTTTTTTAGATTAAAAATAAAAACGATTAAAAAGACTATGAAACAGTTGATTCAGAATAAATATCTATGTTGAGACTTTTGTACTCGAACCTACGTTTTATCAACAATGTTAGCACCATCAAGAGTGATGATTGATTAATCTAAGATTAAAAACTAGTCTGTCCTTTACAAAATATCCACATCATATAAATTTTATTGCTAAAATTTTTTTAGTTAGTTAAATTCAATTTGTTATGCAAATCTGTTTTTGTGCATTCAGATTCAAGTGCGTAATATTATAGTAACATGAGAGAGAATAATATTAAATATTTATTATACGAATATGGAGAATCCTTCATTATATGCTTGTATATTGTGAGTCCGTAAAACCTATATCGTCAGCTTACGTATTGTGTAAATATAAAAATTCGATCATATATATTCAAATTGTAACAATTCAAAAATTCTACTCGCTCTAAATCAAACAAAATTTACCCTCAAAAGATTTTTTGAAATATTCGCTATGCAATAGCAGAATATTGTTAAATAATTATTCATTTTCAGTTATTTCTTCAAATATCTAGTGAACTCAATTTCACGAAAAAGTAAATGGAACCGGCCAATTATAAAATTTAAATTCAAAAATCTCTTTATTATTAATGATAAATTATTACAAATTCTACATACATGTTCAAGTACTGTGGATACAGAGTTCTTTACCACATTCTCATCCACAGAGGAGCCTTGCGGCGGTTGATGTCTTGCCTTGGTTTTTGAACTTTATGTACGTGATTGCCATTTCCGGCAGATCCTTAAATGGCAGATTATTTTTTGCTCGTTTTGTGAGATTTTTTTTTGTTATGCTTGTTTGCTTACATGGAGATTTAGTTTATTGTCTATTAGGAAAAATAATTTGATAAAAAACCCAGCTCAATGTAGTCAGGTACATGTGATTCATTGTTTATATTACACATTTCTATTCTAGACTCACTCACTCTTCTTTCTTTCCTGACATACTCTTTCATATTCTTTTTCACACCTGTATGTTCCTTTCACTCTTTTTTACATTATTTATGCTAATAATATTTATTTATTTACAACTTTATATATATATATATATATATATATATATATATATATATATATATGTATATATATATATATATATTATATATATATATATATATATATATATATATATATATATACATATATTTACATATTTGCATTTTTAAATACCAGAATTGAATATTATTAGGCTTTTTTATAACTTAAGAAATATTTTTAATACTTCCGGTTTGACCAGAAGTGACTGCAACTTTCTTATTTTTAACAGAGCTCTGTATATTTTTTCATCAATTTTAATTCGCTTAGAAATTCTCTTTCCAACGATGTATTACGAGCTGACATTTGTTTGACAGGTGACCGGCAAAAACTGATTTAAACTCTTAGACTTAGGCGGCCATGGCGGATGTACTAGCAATTTTTTTCGTTCGTTTTATCTCACTTTGGAAAGAATTGAAGACTATCCATTTACCGTGCCATTTTTGCGAGTCTAAGAGGCTCCTATTTTATGCTTTACATTCAGTTACAGAATTTTCTCTTTAAATAATGATCAATATCACCGAAATTAAGATAGGAACACATACTTTTTATTTAACCTGGTTATACGTCACAGGTTTTTTGGCAACATATATCTAACAGAACTATCTAACGCCAATTGGATTTCTTATTATTATCAGAAAATAAACCGTTTTATTATGCAATGTGATATCAACAAATTCCATTACGGAACTGGTTGCTGCGTGTTACCAAAATGGCCATTATTATTGTTTACTTTATGTCAAAAATAATTTTTCCTTAACAAAAATGTATTCAACGGATGAAAAAGTAGACATGTTATTAATTTATGGAGGGTGCAGAACGAATAGCCGACAAGCCGCCAAGTTGTACAGGGCAAGATATCCCGATAGGAGGCACCCACCTAACAATTATTTTTTAAGGGTAGAGCAGCAGTTTAGAAGTAGTTAAAAATATTTCTTAAATGATAAAAAAGCCTAATAATGTCCCATTCTGGTATCTAAAATTGCAAATATGTAACTTTCAAAATAAAAAAAATTACAGGGTATTACATGTTGGCTGTGTCACCCGGCATATATATATATATATATATATATATATATATATATATATATATATATATATATATATATATATATATATATATATATATATATATATGTATACTATATATATATATATATATATATATTTGTATATATATATATACATATATATATATATATATATATATATATATATATATATATATATATATATATATATATATATATATATATATATATATATATATATATATATATATATATATATTTTCTATGATGACTGGAGACTAACGCGACAAAATAATTTTATTTTATTTGTTTATAATTAAGCAAATATTTAGGTAGTAAATATTTGTCATAAACTTTTACTACGAAATTCTAGATTGAGCTAGATTCATTTATTAGCTATTAGGTAGCTAAGAAGCTATAACTATTGTACATTATTGACTAAGAAAAAACGTAAAAATACATATTGGATCTTAAGATATATACATGTCAGGGCTTAACCTTAACTTAACCTAGGTAAGAATTTTATCTTATTTTAAAAGCAATCACCGTACAGGACACTAATTGCACAAGTCCGACTTGCACTTGACCGGTTTTTTTATAGTTAAGCCAGGTGCATATATTTTTACTTTTCTTGCTAAAGGAAAGTATTGTATTCCTAAAAAAATTAGACATCGAGATTTTTGCTTTTCTTCACGTCTGTCAATCTGGCGGTCTGCCGGTCTGTTGGCAGGGGGGGGGGGGGGGGGGGGGGGGGGGGGGGGGGGGGGGGGGGGGGGGGGGGGGGGGGGGGGGGGACGATGACTCTCCAAAAAAATGAGATATTAATTTCAAACTTAGTGTCTAGGTATTATCTCTTGCGGAGATGAAGTCGAATGATTGTTTATGTTTTAAGAGTAATATAGCAACTTTTCCTTTTTTTATTGGAATAATAAATTAATTTTATGTCTAAATACATATAGTAAAACATATCGTGTTATGTCCGTTTTAGGATTTTTGAAGTCAAAAAATTCAAAAATTAGGTTGTGTTTTCACTGCTTTCAGTTTTATCCCAGAAAGGGGCTGAAAGGGGGGGGTTGTTTAATATTGTATAATTTAAATAGCATTTTTTTGTTATTTTTAATATTACCGAGGGAAGGGGGTGAAAGGGTTGAGAATTATGGTATAGTTTCAATATTATTATAAGATATTATCCAGGCTTTTGTTTGAAATATTTTATAAAATTTTAGCTAAATATTAATTAATTATTAAAAAACAAACATATAACAGATATAGAACGCAAAGTTACTCTTCTGAGGGCCAATTGTGATAAAGAAATAGCTTACGCCCGTCTCTTCATACGTGAATAAGTAGCATAAGCTGGTAAACAAATGAAAGATAGCAAAGCTCCGGGCGATGACAGTATTCACCTTGAATGTATAACACACAAAAGCTAGTTAACTTCTTCGAAGCCAGATTAAACCAAGCTTAAATTCCCGTGGCTTTAAAAAATACGAAAATTATATGGCTACTGAAACCCGAGAAACTCAATAACAGAGCTAGCGCACCGGCTCTTTGCTTAGAATAATTTGCACGTTATTAGAGAGGCTTATTGAATAATCATGACACAGTTTCTACGAAAATGGAGCAAACATTACAAAAATAAAATGTACTTGTTTACCATTTAAATAATAAACTGGTTAACAAATAGATTAATATATCCCTTAGAGGGTTATTACTGAAAATTGATACAAACCCGCAATACATGAGTATTACACATAGAACATTATCTTCTAAAAAACACCTAACTGATCTTGAGGTAAAATCTAACATCAGGAATAACATCTTTCAGAAGCTACTTGGGGGTCATTAGAAGTTTGTTTTATTTACATTAATATGATTTAAAACTTAATAAATTTTTAAGACATTTTCGAAACGCTCTGAGTTAGCAGTCTAACAATTTTCTGCCCTCGTATATTAACGAGTGCTTCGTGAGTGCCCTAACTGGAATAGGCAAAGGCAGATCTGTAATCCGTTGGGTCCCCCTCTGAGATGCTACGCGTTTATATATATATATATATATATATATATATATATATATATATATATATATGTACATATATATATATATATATATATATATATATATATATATATATATATATATATATATATGTATATATATAAGATATTCTTATATTGAAATTCATTCAAATGTTCCTTTGAGTATTCATAAAATATGGTAATGAAAATCATTCGAGAATTCCATTGTATTTTTATGTCGAAAATATTTATCAAAAAACATCTTAAAAATAAACATCTAAATTATACAAAACATGAATTTTCTCCTCAATTTGCATGGAATAAAAAAATATAATCCGCTTTTGCTTATTTAATACACTAGTCAACATTGTTTTCGTTACACAAGATTGACATTGACATTAAAACCTATTTAGGTATCCCCATTGCAAAAGGAGTTTAATTTGGCCACCTTTAGTTTATTTGTGAAAGTAGCATATTCAGACGAATAACTCGAGTTCTTACGTTTAGGATGTTAATTTGTGACTGACTAACCTGACAAACCTGAACTAACCTGAAAAATTATAATTTAATTTTATCTCACAGTGACAGATAGAAAGTGTGCGACATATGGAATTTTTCTTTTTTACTAAATTTAGACAAACACTTTTCTTCTAATTTAAAAAAATTCCCTATGCTGCATACTTTCTGTCTTCATTGTATAACTCGGAAATTTTGCCGAGAAAGTGTTCAAATCTCCGAATAACAAAATTTTACAGTTTCAGTTGACAAGTTTTATCTTGACTATTTCGATGTTTATGTTAGGCAGCAGGACAAATCTGGGTGCCACATGTCTGCTGTATAACTTGTGTTAGACTTCTAACAAAATGGGCTAAGGGATCTCGATACGCGAGGTGCATTGAAGTTCTAAGGGCTTCTAGTTTTTTTCTGACAACCTACTTACACTAGAAAGTTACAATTTCTGTTTCTAGTCAACAGAATCTCCAAGTAGACATACACATTTTTCAGATCGTCGAAGCCATGATTCCATGTCTCCTGAGGCCGATTCCTTTTGTCCACTGAAAACTTGATGATATAAGAATGGCTTCCCAGGAGCTTAACATCATAGGAAAAAGCCAAAAATCGCCACAAATGAAGTGAAATGTGTACGGAATACGAGACACCGATTCAAAGTTATTTCGAAGACTCTTTGAGTTAGAATCACATTATGACCAGGAGCATCGGATTGATGGAAAACAGGCGGGGCTGTTAGGATCCCAGTTGAAGTTAAAAATTTGCTATTTTCGAAATCATGACAATGAACAATTTTTTTTTCTTTTAGACATGCTTTTTGTCTATTATAATGGCTTTGTTCATTAACCAATATAAAGCAAGTTTAAAAACTGTGCTTTTGCCCAACGGAAACCACATTTTTCTTTACCAGTAGCTAACGGTACCAATATGAAAGAATGTTACCGAAATGTGAAATTACTTCTAGAAAAAATCGAGTATGCTAAACGTTTTTGGAAAAGGTGTGGAGACTTAAAAATTCTTGCACTTTTTCTTGGATTATAGTTTAGTTATATAAGGTATTGTTGCTCTATTTGCGAGTGAGGCAAGCAGAGATAACCATATAAAAATCGACTTGGCACTTTCATCGCAAGACTAAGTTCTAAAATAAACACTGAATTTGACTTTTTCGCACTAAAAAATAACTTAATTCAAACACTGCGACGATATTTAGTCATAATAATAACTTTACAGAAGATATTAACCATTATAAGAAAGTTAGAAACAGAAGTCGTTTCAGAAATATTTACAATTTCTTTCTACACAGTATTTGTGTTGAAATAAAAAATATTAAAAATTTACACAATTTTCAGATTCCTCGACTCAAAAAAAGGACATGTAAGGAAATATATACAAAACAACGGGTCTAACACCTTCTCCTATCCCATTGACACCTTTTATATTTACCCGGTTGAAAATAATAAAAAAAAACTCAAGACGGACTTGCGGAATTAGTGGTTCCGTATGATGATTGCTTTTAAAATAAAAGTTTTTGTTACGGAGGTATAAAATGATCAGCGATTTCACAAAACTTTATTTTTATATACCAGATAAATTATCTAAGTTGGGAATGTGGAACCTTTGTCACAATGACACTACTCACTATATATCACCAATACACCAAACACTCAAGCGGAACTAATTACATGGGTAAGGCCATCCGTTCTGGGCAAGTAACTAGTAGAGAAGATTATAAGGACTAGGCCCTCTGTCTTTATTTAAACTACTTTTACTTTTTATAATTTCCATACTTTCGTATGCATTCAACAATCTCCTATCAGATACATTTTTAATTAATCTTAGATTATCTAATGTTACAGTATGATCAGCTTCTAGGGCAGGTTCCGCAATGCTGGGTTTTTCTGTTATGCCGTATTTTAATTGGCCAAATGATCTTTAAATCGTGTTTTAATTGACCTTCTAGTTTGCCCAACATACTTTTTGTCGCAATCATTACAATTAATTTCATAAATGCCACTTTTCTCACAATTAGGAATCGTATTAGGAACATAACAAGAGGTAATGGGTATGACGATGAGTTAATAAATGAGTTAACAAATAGTCATAAGTTCAGGTTAAATATTCAGAATTCCACCTTTTTTTACCGAAATATAGCAGGGACTCAATAAGGTATTTAATAAGTTATGCCTCAACTTAGTTTATAAGTCTTCGGACAATTTGAGAAATATCTTAAGAAATCCCAAAGACAAGATTTCTAATTGTGAGAAAACTGACACTGATGAAATTAGTTGTAATGATTGCGACAAAAAATATGTTGGGCAAACTAGAAGGTCAATTAAAACACGATTTAAAGAATATTTAGCCCATTTAAAATACGGCAGAACAGAAAAGTCTGGTATTACCGAACATGCCCTTGAAGCTGATCATACTGTAAGATTCGATAATCTAAGATTAATTAAAGATATTTCAGATAGGAAGTTGTTGAACGCATACGAAAGTACAAAAATTATAAAATTTAAAAGTAGTTTAAATAGATACAGAGCGCCTATTCCTTATAGTCCCCTCTACTGTTTACTTGACCTGAACTGATGGGCTCGCCCATGTAATTAGTTCCGCTTGAGTAATGCAGATGTTAGGCTAAGTGTAAATAAGGTAGATTTGTAGTTTAGCTTTAGTCAATCATCGCTTCTGACGAAGCTAACATAGCTAGCGGAACGCAATCTACACCTTATGGGGAATATTCCACAATTTTTTCGAAATTATTCGATTAGTACTTTTAGAGATAGCGTTTGTGGATCGCGATTTTTGGAAATTTTTAGATTTCATTTGGCAGTCCACTCAACGAGCTTTAAAAAATTGTTTTTTATATACCAAATGAATTATCAAAAATGAGAATTTTTATTTCAAGCAATGTTTAGAGGCTTGTTCCTAAGATTTTTTGCTATTTAAGTTTTTTCCAAGTAACGGAGAGCTTATTGCCTCAACCCCAACCTGGAGGATCGGGTAATTTTTCGTCGTCGTTTTTCTTCCCCTAGCCTTTGATGTGCCAATTTATCTGCAAGGCAGCAGGGATGCCACTTCGGCCGGATTCACCTCATTCGAAAAATATCTCTTCTTCGCCTTCTCCGCCATTGTGGTCTTCATCCGTAGCCCCAGACAAGGGGCCCCAAAGAAGTCCCGGCCGTTATAAGGACTGGGGTTAACAGTTAACTGCAGTGCCTTACTCTAAATACCGGTGAGATCATTGATGCTTGTGAAGGGTATGTATATCTCAGAACTCATAAATAAAGACGGTATAACGGAAAAAGAAGTGGAGAGTAAAATAAGTAAAAGAAAGGCGCTCATAAGACACCTAAACTCTATTCTGTGATCGAAGAACATAACATCACAGAGAAAACACCTCATTTATAATGCAGTATGTAAGAGAATCATGTCATACGGTTGTGAAACTTGCCAAGAGAGAAAATTAAGACCCGAGGATTGGAAAGATTGAAGAGGATGGAAACAGGGAACCGAAAGGCGAAGAACGCTATAAAAAACCGGTTTGATGATGATGATGATAATTTTTATTCGGTCTACACCTTATGGAGACAACTTATGGAAATATCGAGGTAGGGTGGGGAGAGAGCGATTTTTGGATTTTTTTTTTAAATAATATAAAGAGAAGTTTGCGCGAGTATTACATCATATATATTTTTGAACTCGTGTTTTCACAAGCTTTCAGTTGACCTCCACTCGACGACCTTGAATTTTTTTTTTTTACTTCCGATTTCACCTCCAAAAATTAACCTCTTAAATTAAAATTTTACTTTCAAAACTACAAGGCTCTGATTGGGCAATAGTTTCGAAATGAATCGGGTGGGACAGACAGACGGACCCCGTAGTAATTCTATAAGTATGCCATACAGAACACTAAAAATAACACAGTTTTTAGATTTTTTTAATTCAAGAATCACAAAAAAGACCTATAATACTTTTAAAACCCTACCATACTTTATTATTACATGTTTAACAAATTGAAAATATTAAAAACATATTTTAGATTTGTCTACATTCTGAAGTGGACAAGGAATAGAATATATTCGAACCCCTCTCTTTCTTATTCATTAGCTGCTGACGTATTCAATTAACCCGAAATAGTTTAAAAAATTGTAGATTTCTTGACTCCAAAAACAAAACTATAACACGATATATACAAAGCAACCCCTCTAACCCGCTCCCTACTTCGTTAACCCCTTATATGTAGGATCATAAATAATTAAAAATAGAAGAAAAATCACACCATATTCAGAGTTCTCCTTCTCAAGAATCCTGAAAAGGAGTCTCACATGATATATACGAAGCGACCTTTCAGATTCCCTCCCCTATTGCATTATCTCCTTATGTGTTTAATAGTAAATAACTGAAAATAAAGAAAAAATAATAGAATTTTTGTAATTCTCCATTCCCTTATATGTTATGTGCGTAAAATTTGTTCATTATATCAATAAAAAACAAAGAAAAAAACAAAAAATGTATGTAGTGATTCAGAAAATAAGCATGATTTTTCGACCCTCTATTAACATTTTCCTTTTTAGTGGTATTGCCCAGAAACATTAGGTTTCATCTTTACGTCAGGTACTATATGTGTACCAAATTTGAAGCTCATATCGTGCCAACAGACCGTCAGACTCGCAGAACGACAGACTGACGCAAATGACTGAGTATGTTTTTCATGAATTAGGGACCATGAAACGTGAAAAAAGTGCAAACATTTCGTAGTGTGATTTTTTCACGAATCACTTTTTTCACTTCTCTTTAGTAACAGAAGTAAAAAGGAATGACCAAAGCATATTTCATTTATCCTAGGACAAAAAAGTTTTAATAAATAAATAAATATGGTCTTTATTTCCAATTATGAAAGAGAAAAAAAAACATCATAAACTAAATAAACAATAATACACCTTTATTGAATTCTAAATGGGGTACTTTTAACGCCGTTCTATATAAAACTGGATCTTCTAAAAAAATTGTAAAAGCAATAGGCAAATGACGATGGATCTTTATACCTAAAAGAAAAAGTTACAAAACTTAGTAATATAAAAATTAAACAAGGGATATTTGTAAGTCTTCAAATATGGGAACTTTGAAATCTAAATTCTTTCAAGAAACCTACCTGGAACTAGTTCGAAAAAGTCATTAAAAACTATTGGGCAACCATAAAGCAAAAAACTAGAAAGTTTTAATTAATCAACTTTTAACACTTCACAGAACTTTGCGATGTAATATGTCGTTACAAAATATACATCTTGTATTCGCAACGGAAATTTTTTCAAAAAAATTTGCGACGAACACGGCGAAAAATTTCACCAAGACATTTCCGCTGCCTATGGAGAAGCGATACCAACCGGGCCACAGTGTCTCGACTAGTACAAGCTAGCGGGACAATATTATTTCTTCACTTATTTCAATTGTTTATGTATATTCCAGGTATCTTAAGCTATTTTAAGAAAAAAAAAGTTGAAAAATGTATACTGTATGTGTATTAATCGAAATATGTAGCTGCAAGACGGAAGTGGTTTACTAATGTGTCTCATTTGTTCACTATTGTCGCTAATTGTTCTTTAATTAGCTACATACGTCTACCTACTCATTATGTGTGAAAAGCACAATCATGTTTGTTTACAAAGAAATTTCTAGGAAAAAAATAAAAATCATAATGATAGTACCCACATTTATTAATTTACAAAATATTATTTCTTTTAAATAAATTAGTACAATAACAGTATCTATATATCAATTATTTACAATAACATTGTGTATAAGTAACAGAAATATAATATTAAATAACTTATATACTAAGGCATAAATTATAAGGAACTACAACACACAATAAAATAAGAATAATAATTACAATAAAAAAATACTTAAACCTACTAATCACCATCAGATGAGTCGTCATCACCGCTCTCCCATTCAGTAGAATATTCAGAGAGTAAATAATCCTCCTCATTTAATTCGTGATGATGACTTACTGATGGTGTTTCGGATGGCAATGAAGGTGGGATAATCAACAGCAGACCCTCCGATGGCAAAGAAGTAAATTTTCTTCGCGGTAATTCTCTATACGAGTTGATAACAGGATCAGATGTAATTAAAAGCATTCTCAAAAGATCTGTATTTGTGGCAATACGTGACCGCTTCCTGGTGTGCCGTTCACGGAATCTACGACAGTCTTTATTTCTTGCCTCGTGGGCTTCTTCGGAGAGTTGTCCAATGGGAAGAAGAAAAGACTTTATAACTTCCGCGCTGTGTACAAGAATTTTATGCACAGTAACGGGCATGGAATACCACGAATACAGATCAAGGTATAATTTTCTAGTATCAACACAAAACTTTTCGAATTCTATATAATTTATGTCATATCCCGATGACAAAGTTCTTAAAATTACATGAAATCTACGAATAAGGTTTACGTCTAATCCTGTAATTTCGCTGCTCAATTCAGCTTTGGAAAAAAATCTACGTGCTGTGTTTCCATCATTTGTGTTACCATACCCAGGTTTTGGTTTATCTACAATGAGACCCATACGATCTTTAAACACTTTTTGTATCTCTTGTGAGCGTTGCTTCACAATAGCTTTGTCGTTATTTCCCCTGACTTGCCACTTTTTTATTTCTAAACGATAGCTGATGTGAAGCAAACATTCAAACGTGCGGATCCATGCATGTAAAGTAGATAAACCAAATGCAAGGCGTTCTTCGTTGCTGAGATATTTCTTTGACTCCTCGTTCATAGTAGACGGGGTGGCACCGCAAATATAATACTTTTGTGTTGAACTTGTGTCTGTTAAGGCATTGCACACTTTGCCATCAGTCATTGTCAACAACAAATCGTGTTTAACAGAGATTTGAGATCCAGCAACGTTACATAATGTTGAAGAAGCTGACTTACTTCATCTAAAATTTTAGAAGTTTCTTCTTTCGTAAACTCTTTTGTCTCCTTGGCAAAAATAAACTTAATAGGACGGCAATATAAAGTAGAGGAAGGTCTTGGATTTTGCCAGATCACAGTTTCGCCATCAAGCAGTCTCAAAGGGACAAATGAGTATACGAACAAAAATTCGTCTGTAGCGTTAGTGTTCTCAAATTTCTGCTTATACGTGCTATGCCCCGAACTCCTATCACAGCCCCATTTGCTTACCAACGTATAATATGAACGAGGTAACACACTTCTAATGACTTCCGTCTGAGCTTTAACTAATCATTCAGCCATTTTATCCAAAATCGCGTGAAGTTTAATTTCAGCTCGAGATTCATTCACAGAAATATATTCGTCAGAAGGACAACAAGAAGCTTTGGACTTACCTAAACTATAAAACGATGGATACACTTGATGTCCCGCTTTCATTGACCATTTTCTTGTTTGTTTATATGAGTGAGAAGTCGATTTCGAGTCCACATAATAAGCTAAAGCTTCGTCTGGTGTTAACTGCCGACTTTGTTCAGAACACTTATTCTTTTCTCTAGTTTCACTGACCGCGACGTTATGGATCTGTTTAGCAACACTTCTATGCCCTTCTTTTCGAGTAGCTAACTCAGCTGTTGTAATAAGCTCACTTGCACTTCGCGATTCCAAAAGATCTTCTACTCTCCGTCTCTTCGTTTTCGTTGATGAGTCTTCAAATGATTTTCTGGGTCGCCCTACGGAAAGAGCCGCTGATGATGTTGAAGTGCACGGCTGGTTAACATACATCTTTATTTCGATTCCGGATCCCTCTAACCAATCTTTATGTTTGATTAGAAACATTTCTTTGTTACACTTTAAAGAAGTCCACTTTTGATTGAATTTTGCTGAAAGGCTTGATATTTTCATTTTGAGTCGTTTTAGAGAATCGTCAGAAACATCAGACATATTGAATTTTTCACTTATATAATAAAAAATGCCACTGTTTCGTTCAGTTTTGTTATGTTTTAGCCATTCTTCAAAAAACTCCATTTTCGTCATAGTCACGACTCGTTCTGAAAAAAATTAAATAATTTTACTTTCGGGCCTTTTCGGGGTCTATAATATACATGAATCTGTGCCTGAATGTTGTAGGTATTACATATAGAAAAATCTAGGTGGATATATGTGGATTAAAAAAGTTGCTACTTTTAAAGGTTACAATTAATGTAAAATTTGCTGGATTTATCTATACATTTACAAATTGATATTACACCAAAAGTATACATATTTTTTATAAAAAATATAAGTCATAATAGAGTACATACCTTCAACAGAATATTCCATCCCAAAAAACTCGTTTCACTATGCTACCAATTTTAAAATATGTTATCACAAGTGTGCATAAAATGCAACTGATCTGCAAATGAAAATGACCTCTCTTATAAGGGTAACTTTGACCCCCTGATAAGATACCTTTATGAGGTGATAAACAAATTAATTCTTGGAATTCGTTAAATGGGGGGGTTGTTTACAAGTCGTTATCAGTGGTTCCTGGAAATTACGTCATGAATATTGTCCCGCTAGCATGTTCTTGCCGAATCACTGTGCGGGCCCTAGATTGTCGAGCGACTATTGTTGTACACTTCAAAGAGACTTATGATACTTACAGCTAAGTACTCGCAAGAATCGTGAAATATTAAATAGTTCGAATAATATGGAGAAATATCTTCAGATCCTTTAGGAAATACAAGTTTCTTTAAATAAAATGGCTAGAGGAAAAGCAGCAGGTGAAGACGGCATACTTGTCGAAATGTTGCGACAGGGCGGAGAGTCCATATTACGATTGGTAGATATATTGTATAATAAGTGTCTCGATGTGTGCTATGTACCTCGAGACTGAGATAATGCTGTGGTGGTCCTGCTCTTCAAAAAAGAAGAAAAGTCTAAATTAACCAACTATGGACCAATCAGCCTGCTCTCCGTAATGTACAAGTTATTTATGAAAATAATAACTGCGAGACTCACAAAGAAATTGGACGCTTACCAACCCAGAGAACAAGTCGGATATACGAGTAGAAAAGGCTTTACTACACTGCGCCACCTTCAAGTAGTTGACTCCTTAGAAATCTGGGTAACATTAACTGGTCTAAGTAACTGTAGAATTGACAGCAGATACTCGCAGATTATTCAAAATATATATAAAAATGCAACATTTTAGATAGTATTGAAAGAAAATACCAGTAAGATAGAAATGAAAAGAAGAATACGTCAAGGAGATACCATCTCGCCGAAATTGTTTACGTTGGCGCTAGAAGATCTATTCAAACAACTTCCATGGACAAGTAAGGTAGAGAGTAAGTATAGGAAGAGAGCAACTCAATCATTTGCGATTCGTGGATGATATTGTGCTTATATCTAACAACAAAGAAGGATTGGAAGAAATGCTGAACGAACTTAACAACAAGTCCAGAGAGATTAGTCTGAAGATAAATATCGCCAAAACCATTTTCATCACCAATGACCACTGCAGGGAAGTCCCTAAAGCGCTACAAGAGCGACACGTATGCGGAAAAAGCGATTCACGTTGTTCTTGAATCGCTGTAAATTGTACTCGGTGGGAAACACAGTCCTGGGCAAATTATTCCAAAGGGATGATGTTCTCCATATAAAAGACTGCCTGAAAAGCGTTGTACGAGGAGTAACAAGCTAAACCTCATACGGATGTGAAGTACTAGCGCGACGTGTATTTCTAACATCACCGCTCTGGGAGTAATTAAGCGGGCTACATCCTTCGAACACTTTCCATGAAAATACTTGTAGAATAGGCTCAAGTCGCCAGCCGTTCTTTGATGTTCCAGCGAATCAAGGCCGCCGGTCAGTTCCGTCTCTCCAATCAGACGAACAGCTCTTCTCTGAATAGAATCCAACAAATGCAATGTATATTTGGGAGTGGAGCTCCAAATATGGGAGCAGTATTCCATAGTTGGTCGAATTTAAGCTTTGTAAAGAATTAACAGTTGTTGGGGAGTGTAAAGCTTTCTGGTTTGAAATAATATTCCCAACTTTTGAGAACCTCTCCTTGCTATGCCTGCAACATGTTCATGCCAGGACATATTTGCTACCAAATTAACGCCCAACAAATTGAGTGACGATGTTAGAGGAATGAAGTGCCCCGCCATAACTATGTCGGGTTCAGCAACGTTAACTTTTTTAGAAAAAATTGCCGCCTTGGTTACTGTCACCCCAAGATAGAATTTCTTCCAGGTCTTTGTTAAGTTAAACGACTTCCCGCTGTCTGCGGATGTTCGTCTCAGTAACTGATGTCCGAGCGTTCAAAATGAATGTACTGTCATCTGCAAAGCTGTAGATTGTGTTTCCGGTTTTTTCCAGCAGATCGTTAATGTAAATGAGAAAGAGAGTAGGAGATAGTATGGAGCCTTGGGGCACACCGGCGTTGATAGTGAAGGTGTTAAAAAGAAATCCGTCAACTGCCACTCGTAAAGAACGCTCTCTGAGGAAATATGAGAGCCACGAACCTTTGATCAATGCGTGTATGTATTTACATACGGAACGGAAACGTGCGCTTTGAATCAAGACATTATAACTCGTTTACAAGCAGCTCAACGTGAAGCCGGGCAGGTCATATCGCAAGACTCTCTGATAATCAATGGGCTCATAAACTAATCAACTGGAGGCCCTGGAATGAGAAAAGAATTAGAGGACGCCCACAAACCCGACGGTCTGACGACATCAAAAGACTAGTGGGATACAACTCGTTAAACAAGGCCTAAAAGCGAAGAAGATGGACGTACTAGGGGAGGTTAATGTCCGACGATGGTCTACATAGCTTATGATGATGATATGGAGAAAATAAAATTTTTTTGAAATTATTTTATTTTTAAAAAGACTTAACACCATGAAACTATGGCAAAAATTGCTGTGTGACCATAAAGGTTTAAATTTTGTTGATCAGTGTAAATAAACACGTAAATTAATAAATATCTTTAGACAAACGAAAAGCTCCTGAATGCTTCGCGTCGTATAAATCATTAAATACATTTTGTTTTATTCTGTTAACAGTGATGTAGATTGAAGTTAACAAAGGCGGACAGGATGAAAAAACAGATCAAAGAGTAAATATTCCATCTTATCCGAAAAAGTTTAACTGATCCACGCTTTGAAAAATAATCTATCATTTACTAACAACATTAGATGTTTTGAAAAACAGTTTCCAGACCAGATAGTAAAAAGAATTCACAAGTGGATAGTATAGTTTTATCTGACATACACCGAACTACAAAGAAAATTGCCAAATTACCTAAAAAAATACAACATTCGCACAATCTACATTTTTAAGAAAATTGAACAATGCTTAAGATGACCAAAAGACACAATTTATTTACAAACAGAAGGAGTTCATAACATTTTTCTGTTCACATGGTACAGTGTGTATAGGAGAAACTGAAAAGCTATAACAAAAAAAAAACAGCCAAATGTAAGTTGGACCTATGCAATTAGTGTTCCGTAGTTTTAGAATAAAATAAAATACCTACCTAGGTTACTACTCAGTATATATCACCACTACACCAAACACTTTATTTTTGCACTCGACACGCGTTTCGCTAACCATGTTAGCTTCATCAGGAGCGATGATTGACTAAAGCTAAATTACAAATCTACCCTATTTATACTTAACCTAACCCTTGAATTACTCAGGCGGAACTAATGGCATAGGCAAGGCCATCAGTTCCGGTCAAGTAACCAGTAGAGGGGACTATAAGGACTAGGCCCTCTGTCTTTATTTAAACTACTTTTACATTTTATTTATTTTAAATTTTATTTAAATAAAGACAGAGGGCCTATTCCTTATAGTCCCCTCTACTGGTTACTTGACCGGAACTGATGGGCCTTTCCTATGCCATTAGTTCTGCCTGAGTAATTCAAGGGTTAGGCTAAGTATAAATAGGGTAGATTTGTAGTTTAGCTTTACTCAACCATCGCTCCTGATGAAGCTAACATGGTTAGCGAAACACGCGTCGTGTGCAAAAATAAAGTGTTTGGTGTAGGGGTGATATATACTGAGTAGTGTCATTGTGCCAAAGATTCCACATTCCCAACTTAGAACTACCTAGGTTAGTTAATTAGGTCCTTGACATGTATATATCTTAAAATCCAATATGTATTTTCCAGTTTTTTCTTAGTCAGTAAGGTATAATAGTTATAGCGTTTTAGCTATCTAATAGACAATAAATGAATATAGGTCAATATAGATTCTAGTAGTAAAAGTTAAATATTTGCTACCTAAATATTTGTTTAATTAAAAACAAATAAAATAGAATTATTTTGTCTCGGTACCTATCTATTAGTCACCAGTCATCATAGAAATTTATTTTATTTGTGACAGGCCAATCTACTGAAAAGTATATAAATATATGACTGCTTGCACCGAATATGTATTGATATTTCACAGCTGTTAGTCCCATTTAAATTTACATCTTTCCACGAAAAAAAAAAACTTCACTATATTGTCAAGAAGCATAGTTTCTTTATATGATAAATTATCAAAGTAATGCACTCGGGATAATTTCGCTCAACCTATAGAGAATATTCTAGATTTTTTTTAAATATTTTAATCAGTATTTTTCGAGATAGGTGGGGGGAAACCGATTTTGGACCCTTTTTCTAAAGGCACTATGAAGAGAAGCTTGCGTAAGTATTACACCATATACAGTGTGTCCCAAAATTTTTTATACAAATGGAGATAAAGTTTGTCTTACATATTACAAAAAAAATTTATTCGTGATAAAAAGTTCTGCATCACATGGAAATCCATAATCTAGCATCGAAAGTTCAAGATATTTGATGGTATACAGGGAAAATAAAAAATAATGATTTATAATGAAGAGTAAAGTGTGTTTAAATTTAAATACAGAGCAAAATACTAATTGAAAATGTTAATAGGCACTGAAAAATTATGCACACGTTTGTGTGGCCTTCCTAGTTAAAAATTCAAAAAAACTTCAGCAAAAACGTCAGTAATTGTCGGATTATTTATTAAATAAAGGAAAACAAAATTATTTCACATAAAAACTAGTGCACTGAATTTGATCGTATCATATTTTTGTTAAAAATTTTGATAACCTTTTTATCTGCTTTGCAACAATTACATTCATAATAAATTTGTGCTAACTTCATTTTATTTTGAAATTGCAACATTTCTGAATTACTACGTACATAACATGACAAATAAAGATATGGATTATTTCTAACTTTATTGCAGAAGTGCTTCAATGTATCCACCATCCCTTTCTAAACAGGTGATTGTTCTTCGAAAAGAATCTTTTATTACATTTCTAATTACGATAGGAGTTATAAATTTAAACACACTTTACTCTTCATTATAAATCATTATTTTTTATTTTCCCTGTATATCATCAAATATTTTAAACTTGATGATTGGTTATGGATTTCCATGTAATGCTTTTTATCAAGAATAATTTTTTTTTGTATTTCATTTGTATAAAACTTTTTGGGACACACTGTATATTTTTCAACTCATACTTTCACAAGCTTTCATTTGACATCCTGCTCAGTGATTTTAGAAGAACAATTTTCTTCACTTCCCTGTACAAGCTAATCCCTTAAGTTAAAAGTTAACTTTCAAAACTGCACGTCTCTGATGAGGCGACCAATTCCTATATTTGTGCCGAATTTCAACTTTCTATCTCAAATAGTTGGCGGCCACCCAAGTGATCCCATAAGTGTTCCGTAGGGAACACTGAAAATCGATAAAGTTATATAGTTAGTACTTTCCTTTCAAACATACACACACAAATAAGTAGCGAATTTAACTTTCTTAAATGAACGGAAAGTAAATTTCCAAAATATAATTAAAACCATATAATATATCGACACCCACCTCTTTTATTCCATTCCCCAACAAAGGTGTGGTGTAGGTTTCATTCCTATTTCAAGTATTGTAATAGAGTGAAAGTTTCTGAACTGAACCTCGAATTTCGCACAAAAATTCATAAATAATAATCAATGCTTTATGTAGTAAAACGATCCTATAAATTTTTTTGAAAAATTTTAATTTTTTCTATTTTTTATGAAGATTAACGTTTTTATGTAAGTGTTTTTCAAAATTTTATTTCTCTGAAAGCGCTTTACGAAACATTATGATTTTTTTATGTGAATGCAAAAGTATTTGAACTATACAAAAAATATTTTTTCCTTATTGTACCTTAACATTTTTCATTAAAAAAAATTGATTTTGGTAAACAATTTGAAATTTAAGCATGTTCTCAATGACCTTCAGAAATTACTATAACATATAAGTTAACTACATTCATCTAAGAAATTATTTATGTAATAAATTTTTTTTAGATCTCTTGACTTTATAAATACTAGCAACATTTGTTCGAGCGCGCACTCTTAGTAAAGCTAGTGCGCACTCAACCTCGGTGCGTTGCAACGTGTTTATGCGCTCGCAAAGTCGATTTTGCTGGTTTTATGTCAATTTTGTTAGTCATTTGTCATTTCTTAGAGTCAACGCGAGACAGCAGGTTAACAATTGCATTAAATCGCTTTGTATTTTGTGTGTTAAATTTACATATTGAGCACTAATTTTTTTTAAGGATCTAGCACACGTGCTGCAGGGAAGTCCCTAAAGCGCCACAGAAGCGACACATGTGCAGAAAAAGCGTTTCACGTTGCTCTTGAATCGCTGTAAATTGTACTCGGTGGAAAACATAGTTCTTGAAAAGCGTTGTACGAGGATTAAGAAGCTGAACCTCATACGAATGAGAAGTATCAGCGCGACGTGTATTTCTAACATACACCGCTCTGGGAGGAATTAAGCGGGCTACATCCTTCGAACACTTTCCATGAAAATACTTGTAGAATAAGCTCAAGTCGCCAACCGTTCTTCGATGCTCCAGCGAATCAAGGCCGCCGCACTATGGGTCAGAATCGTGCGTACCGTCTCAAAAATAGGTTTTGCGAATGTTCGATATTGAATATTTTGTTAATGCACATATCTAACTGAATGTCTAATACATATTATATAGAATTTAAAATAGATTATTTCTAATTTTTTCTTAATAAAACTTGACTTGCAAGTTGACGCTCAAAATAATGTCGATTATGTAGAACAGAATTGCACCAGTTTACATGGTCATATTTTCATTATTTTCAATGCAAATATGTGTGTGATATATGGTTAGAATGGTTATTAAGTACCTTATTTAAAAAGCATTTAAGTAGACATTTATGTAAAAAGAGGTACACGATTGTTTTTGCAGTGTCTAATATCCTAACCTTATTAGAAACTTTAAATACCCTTTGGCAGTTAGCGATGTCTGCCGATGTCGTAATTTTGATACCATCACATAGAGCAGCTCATATAAAAGTCAAGGCAAAAAAAAAATTTGCCCGAATCTGCCCCCTTTTAAATGGTACGAAAAATACCTAATGGGGAGGGAAATGCAAAATATTTAAAAAAAAATTTTAAGATTTGATTCAGGAGATTTTTCGAAAAATAGATTATTTCTGACATTTTTATTGTTAAATAATATTGTCTACTAGCGTCTATAGCGGACATAGGTAGGTAGGTAGGTAGGTAGGTACAAGGCAGCTTTACCAGGTAATATCACTAGAACAGGTAACTATTGTTTACATCCCAGCAAGTTGTCAAAATTTTGTTTACAAACTACCGCATTGAACTACATACATACATAAAGTGGTTGTTTTTTGAGAGAATGAACTACATACATACATAAAGTGGTTGTTTTTTGAGAGAAGCTCTCGTGATTTTTGACAATGTGGTAAATTTTCTACCAACAAAATACATGTGATTTTTTTCGGCTTTGTTGCTATTGCCGAACTGCTACTACCTGGTAGAGCTGCCTTGGGTAGGTAGAAACATTTTTGGTGTTTTATATATAAAGATAGATTACTACCTAAATTAAAGTTTAGGTAAGGTGGAAATACTGTTATTGGAAATCATATCATATCATATAAGAACGTGATAAATATGTGACTACCCGCAGATAATAATATTTTTCTCATGGAATTGAAGTATAAAAGTTATTGATTTAATTGTCATTTATCAGTACTTTATTGTGCTTCGACATAGAGTCTTCACCAACCTCGGTAAAAACAATATTTGCGAAGTACCTATACAACAAAATGAGTGAATTTGTTGTGCCTCGACGAGTATTACGCGAATTTTTTCATTGACCATGGGACAAAAAAAGAAGATATTCAAAAATACTTAGAAGAACACCATCATTTGTCGTCTTCAAGAAGTGAATTAGTTGTGAAAAGTATTCAAAAATCGCTTATATCAGCTTTTAACAATCGCTGGACCACATCTAACCGAACTAAAGAACATTTCTTTAATAAAAATACAACGTGGTTAGACGGTGAATTTAAGGTACAGTTCGACGAAATACCAATGGATATCAAACCTGCAACATCTGGAGAACGTGGACGTCCATCAAACTCTTATGAAGATCTGTCAGAGAAATCGAAAAAAAAGGAAGAATATGGCGTTAATAATCAAGAATATGGACTCGAGAATATATATAACGCATACGTCCAAGGATTGCGGCCTAAAGGAGAATTGGAAGAAGCTTTCGTTGTTGCAATGATGCGGAATTGCGATAGAGATGAAAAAAAAGTCATAAAGGAAAAAATTGTTGCATGAAACTCGCAATGCAACATATTTTACGGCGGATGAAGCTTTAAGTCTTTTTGCTGATTTAGATCTTTCGAAATCACAATACGGATTACTTTGAGCAAGTCTGATTAACAAAAACTTCGATATATTGCCGTCATATAATATATTAACAAACGCAAAAAAACTGTGTTATCCTCCACCCTCCAGCATTGAAATAACCGATACAGGCGCTAAAGTAAATCTACAAGATTTGCTGGATCACACTACTGCCCGTATCTTAAAAATTGAAAATATTTACAACCCAACAAGAAGAAATCTTAAATTGTTTACCAAATGGGATGTGATGGTTCATCAGGACAAAGTGAATATAAACAAATTTTAACAGATGAAAGTAACTTGGTCTCAGATGCAAACTTATTTATAGCGTCTTTGGTGCCAATAAAGCTGATTGATACAGAAACAAAAGAGGTTCCTTGGCAAAATCCGGCTTGCTCTTCTATTTGATATTACCGACCAATTCTGATGGAATTTGCAAAAGAAACGCCCTAGAAAATCCGTTCGGTGGTCGGTGATATTCGGGGTCAAATGAAAAATTTGAAAATTTCTGAGATACACATGGGGGACCAGCTAACTGAAATAGGTCACGAGCTGTTCTTAACTATGGTGGATGGAAAAGTTACACAAGTTCTAACTGACACAAGTTCTGGAGCTGTGTGTACGGTGTGTGGGGCTAAACCAAGCGATATGAATAATTTGGAGAAGATTGAATCGAAGCCAGATAATATGAATGCTTACGACTACGGTTTGTCGACGTTGCATGCATGGATTAGGTGCATGGAGTTAGTTTTACATATTTCATATAATCTTTCGTTTAAAAAATGAGCTGCGAGAACTCCGGAAGATAAAGAAAAAGTAGAGAAGACAAGAAAAAACTTGTACAAAGTCTATTTCGAAGCCGAATGGGATTGCATGTTGATAAACCCCGGCAAGGAAGTGGAAATAGCAATGACGGCAATACAGCTCCACGTTTTTTTGAGAACTACTACTGCTCTTCAGAAATAACAGGAGTTAATGAGGATCTTATTAAAAGGTTTTATGTTATTCTTCAGACTTTGGCATGCGGTATTGCTGTAAATCCAGAAAAATTTGGTGAATATACTCGCGCTACTGCACAATTGTACGTTACACAATATATGTGGTATAACATGCCTTCTTCAGTACATAAGATCTTAATACATGGGGAAAGTATAATTAGACATTTTGCTGTTCTGCCTATTGGTAATTTATCTGAGGATGCCCAAGAATCTCGTAATAAAGATTACAAAAATATCAGATTATGTCACGCTAGAAAGGGCTCTAGGTCCGCTACGAATGAAGACGTATTTCATGGTCTTTTATTTACATCAGACCCATACATATCAAGTATCAGAAAACCATCAGTCACTGTTGCCAAGGAACTGTTAGACGAAGCCAAGAACCTCTTAGATATTTAAATTGTAGTTTGTATATCAATTATTTTTTTTTTTCTATTTTATGTAGTGGATTAATAGATGTTTGTCATTTATTATATGCTATTTTCATATGTAATATTAACAAAAATACATTCAATAAGTTAAGTAAACTATGTTTTTTGTATGAAAAAGTGTCATTTTTATTTTTGTATTGTTTTTTTATATATTATAAATAAAATAATTCTCGCAAAAAAGAAAACCGACTTCCTCCCTCCGATTTTCATAAATTTTCAGTAGAGTTAACTAAAAATCAATATTTTGGATGGACAAAATATCCGTCCGATTTCCGAAATTTTTTTTATGTGTTCAGCCTGTTGACAAATTCTTTCAAAAAGAAGAAAGAATTTTGAAAATCGGTTTATAAATGGCCGAGATATTCAAAAATTAATTTTTCGGACGGACATTTTGTCCGTCCGATTTCCAAAAAAAAAAAATTATGGGACCCAACTGCAAGCAATACCTTTCAAACAAAAAAAGAATTTTTAAAATCGGTTCACAAATGGCGGAGTAATATTGGAACAAACATTAAAAAAAAACAAAAAAAGGAACAAAAAAAAATACACACGTGAAGTCGGTTGAAAATTAACAACGAATGTACCATTATTTGATAGTATATACATTAGAGATACTACGTACCAAATTTCAGCTATTTACTTTAATCAACGACAAAGTTACAGATTTTTGAGACGGTACGCACGATTCTGTCCCATAGTGCGCCGGTCAGTTCCAGGTCTCCAAACAGACGAACAGCTCTTCTCTGAATAGAATCCAACAAATGCAGTGTATGTTTGGGAGCGGAGCCCCAAACATGGGAGCAGTATTCCATAGTTGGTCGAATTTGAGCTTTGTAGAGAATTAACAGTTGTTGTGGAGTGTAAAGTTTTCTCGCTCGAAAAAATATTCCCAACTTTTGAGAAGCTTTCCTTACTATGCCTGTGACATGTTCATGCCAGGACATATTTGCTCCCAAATTAACGCCCAACAAATTGAGTGACGATGTTAGAGGAATAAAATGCCCCGCCATAATTATGTCGGGTTCAGCAACGTTAACTTTTTTTAAAAAAAAAACTGCCGACTGAGTTTTTGTAGCGTTAAATTCAACTTGGTTACTGTCACCCCAAGATAGAATTTCTCCAAGGTTTTTGTTAAGTTGAACGACTTCCCGCTGTCTGCCGGTATTCGTCACAGCAGCCGATGTCCCAGCGTTCAAAGTGAATGAAGAGATTAGCATACCGTCATCTGTAAAGCTGTAGATTGAGTTTTCGGCCTTTTCCAGCAGATCGTTAATGTGAATGAGAAAGAGAGTAGGAGACAGTATGGAGCCTTGAGGTACACCGGCGTTTATAGTGAAGGTGTTAGAAAGAAATCCGCTATCTGAGGAAACATGAGAGCCACAAACAGAACTTTTCAGACATACTATAAGAGGGTAGCTTAGCCATTCGATCGTGCCAAACACGGTCGAATGCCTTGGATATGTCGAGAGCAACCGCTCGAGATTCTCCAAAGTGTTCAATTGCGTTGTTCCAAACACGTGTTACATAAGTCAGAAGATCTCCTGTTGATCTATGTTTATTAAAGCCATATTGGTGATCGCTAATAATGTTGAATTCTTCAAGATATTTTAGAAGATGCTGATTGATAGCCTTTTCCATTACGATATTATTGAGTGCGACTGGTCAGCAGTTATTTGGCAAGGTCTTCTTGCCTTTTTTAGGTATCGGCTGAACTGTGACACATTTCCAGCAGGAAGGAATTATTCCCTTTCTGTAGGATATGTTGAAAAGTCTACAGAAAACTGGTGTCAGTTCCCTCGCACAGTTTTTGAAAACTATGGCACGTATTCCATCAGCGCCAGAAGCTTTTTTGGTGCCTAGCTTTATTAAAATACCTTTAATGATACGCTGTCTGATGACAATATTGGGCATCGTTGGCTGCACTATGGGAATAGTAGGTGGTGTTTTTCCTTGAAAATCGACAGTAGAATGTGAAACAAAGAGTTAAGCCGACAAGTTCGCTTTTTCAACAGGTGTCGTTACAACAGAATTATCTGGCCTTGTGAGTGGTGGTATGGTGGTTTTGATGAAATTTTGACTAACTGCCTTAGCGACTGACCAAAAGGACCTAGAATTGTTGGGACAAGCGAGAAGTTTGTTACTAATTCATTGATTGTGTGCTTCCTTGGTTTGGTCGATAATTTTTTTGCATCTGTTCCGGACACGAGCAAGGGGATTACGATTTATGGTGTTAGGAGGAACAGCTTCTTTGTATTTTCGGTCAAATCAAGGCTTGCCGTTGGAAGAGTATTTTTTCGGAAAAGGAATGTAAACTTCCATACCAGCCAAAATAATATCGGAAACCTCCCTGGCGTAGTCAGATGGATTGTCAGATTGAAAACAAACGTCTAACCAAGGGAAAGTTTGAAAATATTCCATAAAATCTTCTCATTTAACAGATCTGTTGTGCCAAATCTTGCGCGGTTTAGGCGCCTCTCTGTCACTGATTGGTAGGATACTCGATGTCGAAAGCAGTTTATGGTCGAAAGAACCTAAACGGCGGATTTACGGTGACCGTGTAAATCTCCGGATTGGTGGTTAAAAACAGATCAAGACTGGCAAACTCCCCGTCTTGATCAGGGATCCGTGTTGGTTCATTAATAAGCTGAGTTAAGCCACAACTGATTGAGAATGATTCAGCTTCACGACCTTGTTCGTCGGTAGTATTTAAATATTTAACTGATAAATAAAACTTATCGTCACAACGCCGAGAGCACATTGTTGTTGCAATCCTTTTGAAAAAAAAGGACATAAATGCGTTACTAAAAATATTACTGATAAGTGGGAGATTTCGTCACCACACCACAATGTTTTTCTGTAGGCCCAAAAGGTACCCACAATGTGTGTGTATGTGTAACGCATCAGAATTTACGCCCAAAATTCGCTGGTTTGAGGAAAGAATTAAAAGATCCTGAAATTTCATTTGAACATCAAAGTTGCTTCAAAAGTATGGTGTGTTCAAATTCTACACTTGACTGCTTTTTGTTGAGATGTTTGAAATGCCCCGGAACGGTAAAGCTTTTGAAAAATTACGAATCCATACTAAAAAAAAAAACAGAACAGTGAATCAGCACTGACAGGTAAACGGATATATGCAAAGTTGAAAGTAACAAATTGTTATAAATTTGAGTTCAAAATTCTTTTTAATTAATTTTTACTTTTGTTACAAAAATTTTTATGTTTCAAAGTCAGAGAAATCTTTATATACATAGAAAAATAATTCACTTAATATTAATTTTTTCGTTCAAAAGAAAAAAAAGATACTCACAGTTGAATCATTAACATTTTTTGAAATTCAAACAGGTGCACATTGCAAGTAGTAAAACAATCACGCAAGATTTTTCTGGAAAATTTAATGATTGATTAACCCCTTGCATTAAAGCATGATTTTCTTGCAAAATCCTAAAGTCAATTTCTCACCAACACTAAAAATGATTTCGGGAATAAAGAATATGTTGCTTGCTCGGACTTCTCAGAAAATTGTACGTGTCGTGTGCAAAATTCTGTTCAATAGGAATATTGAAATACAACCCAAGCGACCATTTATCCGTACGTGAGTTACCATAAACAAAATGACGTCGTGGAACACACGAATCTCGTGATTATTTTTGAAGAGTTAGAACACAATAATTCTGCCGTTAATTTGTTTAATACCAAATGATTTTTTTTTATGAAAAATCATTTCGACGGGGGAACATTAGAAAAATTCATTATTTTTCAGATGGGGCAGGATCCCAGTACCAAAATAAATTTAATTTTGCCAACTTACTCCATCATAAAAGGTTTTCAATATTAACGCTGAATGGAACTTTTTTGCTTTAGCATACGATAAAAGTACATGCGATGGGATTGGGGGGGGGGGGGGGGGGTGCTTATTGTTCCTTCTGATTACACAGGCCAACAAAAAAAATATTTGTAAAAACTACAATACATCTAAGTGTTGTGTATTTTTGGGTGCTGAAACAGTATCTGGTATCAGTTTTTTTGTATCACCCACAGTTCTCTCACAATATGACATCGATTAAATTTCAAAATAGGGAAAATTTGATACCTAAAAAATAAAAACTTACCGTACTTTTATTTGACTAGGCTACAATTTTTACTCACGATAACATATTTCACTTCAAGGCTTATTTTTTTTTTATTTCCTTTCCCTTTTCTCTGTGAAGTTTCTTGTATAGCTTTTTCTCCGATGTGATGCATTTTGTTGTTCTCTATGAAGTGACCAAAAATAATCACCCATCATGTTGATATCGGTATCGTTTCTCCAACTCCTTTATGTCCTGATGGAACAGTTCCCCCTGCTCTTCACTCACATCGCCTAAGTTTTTAGGAAAAAAAGTCAAGATGGTTGTGCAAGAAGTGGACTTTAAGTCTCATCAGACAAATCAGATTTTTGAACTTGTCTATCATATTAGCTATGATAAGTTCATAGTTAAGGTCTCTCAAATTGCCCAAAAACTTAGTCACAACTTCTTTAAGTGATATCCAAGCCTCCTTTTCCTTTCTTTCTAATCATCCTTGCTTCAAAGTTGGAATCGAACGTCATTTTACGAATATTAGGCCCAACGAAAACCCCTTCTTTCAGTTTGGCTTCTGATAAATGAGGAAATCTATTACACAAATATTTAAAACATTCACCATTTTTAGGCAAGGCTTTCACAAATTATTTCATTAAGCCTAACTTGATGTGTAGTGGTGGTAGAAGAATCTTTTTTGCGTCTACTAAAGTTTTATGCAAAATATTCTTCTCGTTAGGTGTTGTTTTATAGACCAATGTTGATCCCTTGCTCTACTGTCCCACTCACATTTAAAATATAGAAACTTTGTAAATCCTTTTTGTTGACATCCAATCGTGAGCTGGATAGTTAATCTTCTGTAAAATTATGTTAAGATTTTCGTAACTTTCCTTCATATAGACTGAATGATCAACATGCAGTGAAGCATAATTATTTCCGTTGTGTAACAGAACACCTAAACTAGTTTTTGATGAGTATATAAAAAACCTACAATCTTCCTTCTTGTACTCAATGACAAATTCATTCATTAGACTACCAATATCATGGCAGTAAACTAAATCCTCTTTCTGCTTGCTTTTCTTTTCTTTCCCTGCTTGAAAAACTGAGCAAACTGCTGATCTCTTGTTATATAATGGTAAATTGATGTTCCAGATTCCAATAAATGTTTTTCTTTCAGCCTAGAACCAAGCAATTCTGCTTTTTTCTTAGTCAAATCCAAATCTCACACTAAATCATTTAACTCAGCTTGTGTAAACAACTGTGGTTTTAAATTTTCTAGAGAACATTGAAACTCATCATCATCCGGTCAACTTTCATTAAATTCGGGACTGGACTGTAAAACGTCATTAATAGACTGAGGTGGCTTAGGGATAGGAAGTCCCGGTCCATGTCCTACCGGCCGATTAGCTGAAGTAAAATTAGGATAGACAATTACTTTCTTATTTTTGGAGTTATATCCAGAAACATTAACGCCGCAAAAATAACAGTCATTTGAATGATTTTCTTGCTCTCTCCATACCATGGGTATTGCAAATCTAAAAGTTTTCTTTTTTTCTTATACCATTTCCTATGATCCTCGACACAAACATAACATACTTTGTGAGGAACCCAGCATTTTTCTTGATTACCGATTTCTACACCAAAATATGCAAAGTATACTTTTTTTACAAAGTCAGTAATGTTTCTTTGATGTTTTTTAACTACAGACTCACCACATATATAACAAAAAGTGTTGGGAGAGTTTTTACAACCATGATTAGTCATACTTTGAGTGTGAATTAAAGCACATGGGTTAAACACTGCAATGCGAGGTTATATTAACTTGAAGAAAAGAAGCAGCCGTGATATTTATCAGAACTGCCAACCTTATAACATTTGATTTTACTGCCAACCTTATGAAATTTTGATTTTATTGCCAACCTAATAACATTCGAATGATAAAAAATAAACTTTTCAGATTTTGATTATTAAAATGTGAAAAATTGGCCGATGATACGACTTTTTTATTATTATTTTCGGACTCAGTACACCAAAAATCGTAGGAATCAGATAAAATTATTAAAAAAGTTTTTTTCATGGTTGGCCTCTGTTATCAATCCGATTGATGACGCACGGTCTGTCTGAACAGCGCTTCCATTCTTATGAGGATACCAAAAAATGGGTCGATTCGTGGATAGCCTCAAAAGAGGAGTCGTTCCTTCAACATATGCTGCCACAAGGATAGGAGAAAGTAGTGGCTAGCGATGGACATACTTCAAATAATCAATTTCTAACAATTTTCTTAAAATAAAGCGATGTTTTTTTTACCGAAAAACTCCTGAGAATTAATCCGCAAACCCAATACTTTTACCAAAAAGACTCAGTCAATAGCATACGGTTTAAATGCAAATAGCAAGGTTTTAAAGCGTTTTGTGTTTGTGATTTAGGTGTTTTGTTGGAGTTTACGCCATCTATCCGAAACCATATAACAAAAGTTTTGGAGGAAAGTTTTAAACTATTAGATTTTATCATACGTAATACCACAGACTTTATGGAATGTGACTTTCTGAAATTGCTTTTTGAAAGTTTTGTTAGAGCATGTGTAGAATAATCAATACTCTGTTGGGTGTCCGTTTTATCATAAACATATTTAGTATCTCCAAAATTCAAAAACGATATTTCAAGGAATATGTAATTAACACTTAATAAACAAAATATAATACGTCAATACACAGAATTAAGCAATATTTTGAAGCCGTTGCAAAAAAAAAAAAATTTCGTTAACATTTTTTTTTTTTAACAAAATAACCGAAAAAACGCGTTTGTTGTTATTTGTTAAAATGACTTCAAAACAATTTTTTAATGGCATCGGAAAACTGGCGTCGATACCTAATTTTTGAGAAAAAAAGGTCCATTTTGTACTAAATGGTATAAAATGGCGGGCGATTCAAATTTTAAATAACAAATTCGACTGTGCCCATTGGGTTTAATATATTCGTACCAAATTTCAAGGTATTTTTGCTATAACAAAAAGCATATTTTCGGAAAGTTTCAAGCCGATCGGTCCACTTAATCGAGCTGTAAAATAAAATGAAAAAAAAAAGACTGTTTTATGCCTGTTTTCTTCAATTTTGTAGATTATGTGCGCACTTGAGCGACTTAAAACGGGGATTTGTTGGAAATTTCATTACGAAGAGTATGTTTTTTTTGTCTCGATCCGACTTATATAACCGGAGTTATTCACTTCTTAAGCTCAAATAACCGGTAAAGCGCAAGTTGAACTTGCGCAATTAGTATTCCGTACGTCGATTGCTTTTAAAATTTATGTTACGGAGGCATAAAATAATCAATGACTTCACAAAATACACCCAAAATAAATTTTCAACAGAGTTTTTTTCCGATATTTACTGAAAACTGATGACCTTGAAATTTTTTTTATATACCAGATGAATTATTAAAGGTAATGCAGAATTTTCGTTCAATCTCCACCCTGTGGAGAATATTCTAAAATTTTTTCAAAATTTTTTGATCAGTAATTTTCACGATAAGTGGGGAGTCTAGCGATTTTTCGCGATTTTTTAAAAATAATACGAAGGAAAGCGTGCGCAAGTATTATATTATATATATTTTTGAAGTCGCGTTTTTACAAGCTTTTATTTGACACCCCACTCGATGACCTGGTAATTTTTTTTTTTACTTCCGATTTCACCCCCCAAAAATAACCCCTTAAGACAAAATTTAACTTTCAAAACTACACGGTTCTGATCAGGCCATCAATTCCTATATTAGTACCAAATTTCAACTTTCTATGTCAAATAGTTTCGAGGAAAATCGGGTGTGACAGACAGACAGACGGATAAACGAACGGACGAACAGACACCGAAGTAATCTTATAAGTGTTCCGTAGGGAACACCAAAAACACATTTTGCAAACTTAAATTGTTTATAAACAAAAGAGTACAAGTTTTTCGAGGTCCAAAACTCAGGACAATACTCCTGGTGAAACCTCAGGAGGGATAAAATCATAATATTGCTGTATCTAAACTATGCCTATCGACCATTATTTCGAACTTTTTTTTTTTTATTGTACTAAATGCATCACATTTAACATTTAAATATCAGCAGCCAAAACAGCTAGCACACAAGTGTGTGAACATTATCGAACAATTAATTTATTACAACACGCTTACCACAAGCCAGTTCATTATTAATCTACTGTAATTTGAATTCAGTTTAGGAGGCGGCAACTTTAAATCATAAGTTATGTATGTAACGTCCCCGGCCGTAAATTCTACCTTTCCCAGTTTTTTTTTTTCCAAATAACTTCCGCCTAATTTACTTATTTATTTGCTAACTTTTATGGACCTGAAAGTAAATTATGCCTTTGACATCGGATACTAACTTTTTCCATTAAATACGTTTGCCGATTACAATTTATCCAGTTTGCTTTGGCCTACTCCATTTTCAGTAAATTTTAATGAGCCCTGTTCGAATCTCTCTATAATGAATTTGACACAAAGAGCGTATTTCCCTTGAAAAACTGCATAGATTATGCTTCGTTATTTATTTTAATTGGATTTGTCGATTGACATATGGCAGACAAGGCTAAGCTAATATAACTGGCAACAATTGTTTTTGGGGGAATTTATTTGAACTTGGACAAAAAGTAGAATTTCAAATTTTTATGCTTTTTAAACTACCCTGTCTCAAATGACAGAGATGGATGGAAAAAGGCGTCACATACCCAGTTCGCATCAGGAGTAGCCCACCACATTGGCTTAAACTGAGCCAAGTTGTTCCGGATTTCAAGGTGAGGAAAATACAAGCATGGTAAAGCTTCAAGGGTCAAAACATTCTGTAAGTAATATACAGTCCCTGGCCAAATTATTAGACGCACTGCAAGATTTCATGTAAAATATTAATTACCGAGTGATATTGTACCGTTTTATTATTTTAAATTGATTTGTTTTTTATTTTTATATTATCCAATCAATTACCTATTTATTTCACATAAATAAAACAGCATTAATTTAGAAAAGCATAAGTTTATTAAGTTTTAAAGAAAAGTGAAATTAATGTTAGTAAAAAGTCAATATTTAGTTGAGCCACCTTTAGCCGCTATCAAAGCTTTAATTCTGCGCGGCATGCTATCAATGCAAGATTGTACTGTCTCCTGCATTTGAGGATGATGATTCCACACATGAATAATCTTTTCTAGGAGCTGGGTTTTTGTTGGTAATCACATCTTTAGCCACTTCTCTTTTCATCAGCTCCCACACATTTTCAATGGGGTTCATATCAGGGCTATTACCCGGCCAATCCAACAGAGGGATATTTTTTTTTGCCAAAAAAGCTTTAACAGACCGAGCAGTGTGGCAGGGAGCTCCATCTTGCATGAAAGTGAATGGTTCCCCCCATTTGGAAACCATTCTCTGAGCTGCGGAATCAACCGATTTTGTAATACTTCTTTGTACTGATCTTGCCTCATTATTCCTTTGACGACGTACAGACGTCCAGTGCCCTTGCCGCTGATGACTGACCAAATCATCACTTTGGTGGGATGTTTAACCGTCGGGACGACACAATCAGGATGAAACTTTTCTCCATGACGACGACGCACATACTGAGCTTTATTCTGCAAAATTTCGAATGTGCTTTCGTCACTGAAGCAGACCTGTCAAAAATAGGAAAAATATATAAACTTCCATGTTTATTTGCTTTATTTAACTGAAAATGATAATAATGTATCAATTATTGATTAAATAGCTGTATCTTACCGATCTCCAGAAGTCCACATCTTTGTCTTGCCATTGTTTGGCCCACTTCAGGCGCTTTGCTTTCATTGCAGCTGTTAACTTGGGCTTCCTGGCGGGGCGACAGGCCTTAAAATCTAATTCTTTCAATTTTCTTTGAACAGTGCGCTCAGAAGCATTTACGCTAGCATCCTAGAGTTGTGATTTTATTACCTTTGTGGTAGCAAATCTGTTTTTCTACACAAATTTTCTTCAAACATCTCTCTGACCGTGGAGTGAAAATTGGTTTTCTACCGCATCTTTTCTTTCTTTTCGGGCTTAATTCCTTCCCTGACTCAATTTTCTTTTTTATGCGTCGTACACTAGCTTCAGAAACCTCCAATCTTCGTGATATTTCTCGGTTTGTAAATGTTTTCGCAATCACAAGGGCCTTCACTTCAGCTTTTTTACGTGGTGAAAGATCGCCTTTTCTACCCATAATGAAAATAGTCCAATTACTTTTTTAAAACACTGCATACAAAATAACTGAGTAGTATAAAAACTGTTAAACAAACAATCACAGTCCATAAAGCCACAGAAACACGTCCGTACCTGACTCGATTCCGATCGCGACTGATACAGGTTTGTACTTGTTTACGTTCATGTATCACTTTGTCAACACAGTGTTGCCATATGTTAAAATAAATACAAATATGTAGTCTACAACAATTCTTTTAAATAAAAATCAATAATATTGTAGTTTAAATATACCATTATTGCATAAAAACTCTTAAGAAACATAAAATTACTAAAAAAAAATACAGGGCGTCAAATAATTTGGCCAGGGACTGTAGGCTCTCCTGTAAATCTCTGAGTGAGAACTGGTTCGAAACAACACCACACGGAAATCAAAATTTTAACGTAGATTTTTGCAACAAAAGAGGTTTAGGATTTCAGAAAACAAAATGGATAACCTATAATACAAGACCTGCCGTAGTTATATTGATATACAAAAAAGGAAATCCTAGCAATTTGGAGAACTATAGGCCAATAAGTCTTCTATCGCAAATATACAAACTATTCATGAGAAAATCACAAACCGATTTTTGTAACAAAAGAGGTTTAAAGATTTCAGAAAATAAACACTCTGGATAACATATAACACAAAACCACAAATTTTTTTTCCCGAACAAACTAAGATGTCCTATACGTATTTTGGGTCACTGTAAACGAATCTGTTGTCGGTTTCGACTTAGCACGTCTAGTTTTTGCGTAAATCAAAGAAATAAAATCTGAAAACTATATAAGTAAAATCACGAAAATAAATATCAAGATTCAAACCTAATGTAACCTAATCAATAAAAAATATGCAAGCCTATAGATTACAAATTAAATTCCGTATATCTATAATATATATAAAATGTAACGTCTCTCTGTCTGTCTGTCCGTTAGTGCTCATTTCACCTTATCCGATTTACGTGCTTTTTTTTTAAAACATACATATGTTTTATGGCCAGGTTATAGGCTATATTTTATTACGTTAGATAACATAAGGAATAAGCAGTGACAATAATAGTGAATCATGTAGGAAAAAAAGTTTGCCGCTAGCGCGTTCTCTTGCAATACACTGCCTAAACCATTAAATATGGAACAATATTATGTAGCAAGAAATATCTATATCTATAATATATATATATATATATATATATATATATATATATATATATATATATATATATATATAAGATGCAACGACTCTCTGTCTATCTGTCAGTCCGTTAGTGCGCTTATCACTCGAGAACCACTTATTCGATTTACGTGCTTTTTTTTTAAACATATATATGTTCTCTGGTCAGGTTATAAGATGTATTTTATTACGTTAGGTAACATAAGGAACAAGCAGTGACGATAATAGTGAATCAAGTCGGAAAAAGGTTTGTCACTAGTGCGTTCTCTTGCAATACACTGCCTAAGCGATTAAATATGAGACATTATCATGTAGCAAAGAATATAGTATATAAAAAATGCAACATCTCTCTGTATGTATGTCTGTCCGTTTTTGACTTGAGAATGGATTTACATGTTTTTTTTTTTAATTCATACATTTTTTCTCTGGCCTGCTTATCTATAATCTTCTATAATATATATAAAATGCAAGGTCTCTCTGTCTGTCTGTCCATTAGTGCGCTTATCACTTGACAATCACTTATTCCATTTACGAGATTTTTTTTAAATCATACGTATGTTCTCTGACCAGGTTATAGACTTATATTTTATTACGTTAGATACGAGTAACATAAGGAATAAGTAGTGACGATAATAGCGAATCAAGTCGGAAAAAAGTTTGCCGCTAGCAATACGCTGCCTAAACCGTTAAATGTGGAATAATATCATGTAGCAAAGAATATAATATATGTAAAATGCCACGTCTCTCTGTCTGTCTGTTAGTGCACTTATCACGCGAGAATCACTTATCCGGTTTCTTTTTTAAGAAAGGTTATATAATAATAATCTATATAATACATATAAGGCGCAACGTCTCTCTATCTGTCTGTCCGTTACTCCGCTTATCATTCGAGAACCACATATCCGATTTACGTGTTTTTTTTTTTAAATCCATATATAGGTTCTCTGGTCATGTTATAAGATATATTTTATTACGTTAGGTAACATAAGGAAAAAACAGTAGCGATTAAAGTGAATCAAGTCCATCACCAATATGGTTTTCGTAAACATAGATCAATAGGAGATCTACTGACTTATGTAACACATGTTTGGAACAACGCAATTGAACACTTTAGAGAATCTTGAGCGGTTGCTCTTGACATATCCAAGGCATTCGACCGTATTTGGCACGATGGACTGTTGGCTAAATTACGCTCTTATGGTATGTCTGAAAGGTTCTGTTTGTGGCTCTCATGTTTCCTCAGAGAGCGTTCTTTACGAGTGGCGGTCGACGGATTTCTTTCTAACACCTTCACTATCAACGCCGGTGTGCCCCGAGGGCTCCATTCTGTCTCCTACTCTCTTTCTCATTTACATTGACGATCTACTGGAAAAGACCGGGAATCCAATCTAGAGCTTTGCAGATGACAGTACGCTTATCTCTTCATTCACCTTGAATGCTCGGACATCGGCTGCTCAGGCGAATATCCGCAGACAGCAGGAGGTCGTTTAACTTAACAAACACCTGGAAGAAATTCTATCTTGCGGTGACAGTAACCAAGTGGAATTTAATGCTACAAAAACCCAGGCGGCAGTTTTTTCTAAAAAAGTTAACCCGATATAGTTATGTCGGGGCACTCCATTCCCCTAGCATCGTCGCTCAATTTATTGGGCGTTAGTTTGGGAGCAAATATGTCCTGGCATGAACATATTGCAGGCATAGCAAGGAGAGCTTCTCAAAAGTTGGGAATATTATGTTGAACCAGAAAGCTTTATACCCCACAACAACTGTTAATTCTTTACAAAGCTCAAATTCGACCAACTATGGAATACTGCTCCCACGTTTGGGGTTCCGCTCCCAAACATACACTGCATTTGTTGGATTCTGTTCGGAGAAGAGCGGTCCGTCTGATTGGGGACCTGGAATTGACCGGCGGCCTTGATTCACTGGAACATCGAAGAACGGTTGGCGACTTGAGTCTGTTCTACAAGTCTTTTCATGGAAAGTGTTCGAAGGATGTAGCCCGCTTAATTCCTCCCAAAGCGGTGCATGTTAGAAATGCGCGTCACGCTGGTGCTTCATATCCGTATGAGGTTTAGCTTATTACTCCGCGTACAACGCTTTTCAAGCAGTCTTTTATATGGAGAACGTCATCCTTTTGGAGTAATTTGCCCAGCGCTGTGTTTCCCACCGAGTACAATTTACAGCGATTCAAGAACAACGTGAATCGCTTTTTCCGTACACATGCTGCTCCTGGAGCGCTTTAGGGAGTTCCCTGCAGCACGTGTGCTAGACCCATAAAATAAAAAAATAAAATAAAAAATAGACAAAAATGGAAACCCTAGAGAAGAAAGACCACAAATATTTAAAGTGACAGAAATACTCTATTTACAGGTCGAAAGCCGATGAGGAAACTCTGAGAAGATCAAGAGAGGACAACCGAAGGATACTTAATATCGGTTCCGAAGATCTACCAGACATCGAAGTTGAAGAAATTGAAAAAACCATTAACCAAATTAAAAAATGGAAAAGCAGCAGGAGAAGACGACATCCTGGCGGAAATGCTAAAAGAGGGGGACCGGCATTAATCAAAGAGCTTAAAAAACTGTTCAATAAATGTCTAATCGAAGGAGGGATATCAAAAGATTGGGAAGCTACCATACTTATATATCGATATACAAAAAAGAAGATCCTAGTAATTTGGAGAATTATAGGCCAATAAGTCTTCTATCGCAAATATACAAACTATTCATGAGAATAATGACATACCGATTAGACAAGAAGTTTGAAAATTACCAACCCAAAGAACAACCAGGCTTCCGAAAAAGATTTAGCACAATCGAACATCTACACACGGTCAGCCAACTTATAGAAAAGGTAACTGAATACAATATCACAGCCTGGATGGCACTTGTCGACTTCCGAAAAGCCTTTGACACAATGGAATATTGGGAAATTGAGAAGGCGATGAAAAAAGCAAAAGTCGATCAAAGGTATATTAACATACTGACAAAAATCAATAAACAATCAAAAGCTGAAAGTGAGATTAGACGAGGATAAGAAGGAAGTAAAAATAAAAAGAGGGTGACATCATATCACCCAAAATATTTACTCTGGTACTAGAAGACATCTTCAAGAGCCTGCACTGGAAAAACAGGGGACTTAACATATCCGGAGAGAGATTCTACAACTTAAGATTTGCTGATGACATCGCACTTTTTGCCGAAAATGAAATCGAATTGAAAAAAATGCTCCAAGAATTACAAACTGAAGCAAGAAAAGGTCAGTTTAGAGATAAATATCAGAAAAATCAAATTCATGATGAATGAACTAACACCCATGAATGACGTAATATCCATACACGGACAACAAGTGGAAAGGGTGGATTCATATGTATAGTTGGGAAGTTGCACTCGGCAAATTGAATCAAAAACTGGAAGTCAATCGAAGGATACGCCTGGGATAGGGGGCGTACGGTAAAATGAAGCAAATCTTTCAGTCCAAACTGCCTTTAAAACTTAGAAGTAAAGAATATAATGAATGCTTTACCAGTAAACAACATATGGTATCGAAACTTGGGTTTTAACACGGATAATAATTAGAAAATTGCATGTTTATCAAAGAGCAATTGAAAGGAAAATCCTAGGTATATCATTTAGGGACTGCAAATCAAACAACTGGATTAGGAAAAAAAACAGAGAAGCATAGTGTCGGCGTTCTTTGTGTACAGTTCTTCCATTAGGTTATGTTTGGTTGTACAGATTTTAGGATTAGGTTATGTTAGGTTTGGAGTTCTTCCATCTGAAATCGTGAAGTGATAGAGCAAAACAAACAGCGGCATGAATATAGCGACCGAAAATAAATATACAGAATACAGATTCATAGCATATTTCGTCTCATGTATTTAACAAAAAAATTGTGGGCCTGTGTTAGGTTAGGTTAAATCTGGTTGGTTTTGTTAGAAGTTAGGCCAGTTTAGGGGTTATATAGGGAATTTAATATGTAAGCTCTAGGCTTGCAAATTTTTTGTCAATTAAGTTATCTTAGGTTTGACTCTTGATATTTATTTTGGTGATTTTATTTATATAGTTTTGAGATTATATTTCGTTGATTTACTCAAAAACTAGACGTGCTGGATGGAAACAGAGAATGGATTCATTTTCAGCCATCCAAAATACGTAAAGGGCACCTTGTTTTGTTTCAGTAAAAAAAAATTGTGGTCCTCAAATCGAAACATCATCTAAAGGATCTTAGAATATATTCGCATTTATAGACTATAACGAGGCGAAATTTGAGCAATTATAAAGCAGAGTGTAAACTCAAGATATATCAAATTAACCGAAAACTTAAACAAAAAGCAATCAGTACAGTGTCTCTAAATTAAAATTAGCTTAGACTTAGCAATCTACCCACGTATTTAAACAACTAAACTGGAAGAACTGCGGTATACATATTAAAGCACTAAAGTTAAACACACTGAAATATATAGACGATGTGGTGCTTATTAGGTAGAATCGCTTGGACTTACAGGAAATGCTGAAAGAGCATAAAGGCAGATCCGTGGAAACAGAGCTGAATATTAATATGAGCAAAACGAAAATACTGGAGAGATCCTCCCAATACAATAACGAACCCATCACGCTAAGTGGAACGAGTATAGAAGAGGTAGAATATATACCTAGAAAAAAAAAGATAAAAATAGGCAGAAAAGTGCAGGCAGGTGTAAATCCACTCGCATGAGCAGCTGTATTACAAAAACAAAACATTTAAGACACATGGAAACAAATATATATGTATACTATATATATATATATATATATATATATATATATATATATATATATATATATATATATATATTTATATGTGTGTATATGTATATATATATATATATATATATATATATATATATATATATATATATATATATATATATATATATATTTATATACAGTCCCTGGCCAAATTATTAGACGCACTGTATTTTTTTTAGTAATTTTATGTTTCTTAAGAGTTTTTTATGCAATAATGGTATATTTTAAACTACAATATTATTGATTTTTATTTAAAAGAATTGTTTGTAGACTACATATTTGTATTTATTTTTAACATATGGTAAACACTGTGTTGACAAAGTGATACATGAACGTAAATAAGTACAAACCTGTATCAGTCGCAATCGGAATGGAGTCAGGTACGGACGTGTTTCTGTGGCTTTATGGACTGTGATTGTTTGTTTAACAGTTTTATACTACTCAGTTATTAGTTTATTTTGTATGCAGTGTTTTAAAAAAGTAATTGGACTATTTTCATTATGGGTAGAAAAGGCGATCTTTCACCACGTAAAAAAGCTGAAGTGAAGGCCCTTGTGATTGCGAAAACATTTACAAACCGAGAAATATCACGAAGATTGGAAGTTTCTGAAGCTAGTGTACGACGCACAAAAAAAGAAAATTGAGTCAGGGAAGGAATTAAGCCCGAAAAGAAAGAAAAGATGCGGTAGAAAACCAATTTTCACTCCACGGTCAGAGAGATGTTTGAAGAAAATTTGTGTAGAAAAAACAGATTTGCTACCACAAAGGTAATAAAATCACAACTCCAGGATGCTAGCGTAAATGCTTCTGAGCGCACTGTTCGAAGAAAATTGAAAGAATTAGATTTTAAGGCCTGTCGCCCCGCCAGGAAGCCCAAGTTAACAGCTGCAATGAAAGCAAAGCGCCTGAAGTGGGCCAAACAATGGCAAGACAAAGATGTGGACTTCTGGAGATCGGGAGGTAAGATACAGCAATTTAATCAATAATTGATACATTATTATCATTTTCAATTAAATAAAGCAAATAAACATGGAAGTTTATATATTTTTCCTATTTTTGACAGGTCTGCTTCAGTGACGAAAGCACATTTGAAATTTTGCAGAATAAAGCTCAGTATGTGCGTCGTCGTCATGGAGAAAAGTTTCATCCTGATTGTGTCATCCCGACGGTTTTTTTTTTTTTAACATCACACCAAAGTGATGATTTGGTGAGTCATCAGCGGCAAGGGCACTGGACGTCTGTAAGTCGTCAAAGGAATAATGAGGCAAGATCAATACAAAGAAGTATTACAAAATCGGTTGATTCCGCAGCTCAGAGAATGGTTTCCAAATGGGGAACCATTCACTTTCATGCAAGATGGAGCTCCCTGCCACACTGCTCGGTCTGTTAAAGGTTTTTTGGCAGAAAAAAATATCCCTCTGTTGGATTGGCCCTGATATGAATCCCATTGAAAATGTGTGGGAGCTGATGAAAAGAGAAGTGGCTAAAGATGTGATTACCAACGAAAACCCAGCTCCTAGAAAAGATTATTCATGTGTGGATCATCATCCTCAAATGCAGGAGACAGTACAATCTTGCATTGATAGCATGCCGCGCAGAATTAAAGCTTTGATAGCGGCTAAAGGTGGCTCAACTAAATATTGACTTTTACTAACATTAATTTCACTTTTCTTTAGAACTTAATAAACTTATGCTTTTCTAAATTAATGCTGTTTTATTTATGTCGAATAAATAGGTAATTGATTGGATAATATAAAAAAATAAAAAAAAACAAATCAATTTAAAATAATAAAACGGTACAATATCACTCGGTAATTAATATTTTACATGAAATCTTGCAGTGCGTCTAATAATTTGGCCAGGGACTGTATATATATATATATATATATATATATATATATATATATAATATATATATATATATATATATATATATATATATATATATTTATATATATTAGGATGGTCACAAAAATCAATGTTCGAATTTTTTGGGGGGGACCCTCCTAAAAAATTGTCAATTGACTAAGAAATAAGATGGTTTTTCAGCTCAATTGGGTAACGTTAACCTGTACTTTATAAAGGTTGAAATTTTGACTTTTTATGAAAAATTGATTTTTATGAAAATGTCTAAAAAATATTGCAAGATTCAATTACATCGGCTCTATAGATTTTACTTTATTTATTTTGTCAATATGTACATAAAAAGGGTTTAGTTAAAACTGTTTTTTAAAAGTAAATAATATCTTTTAAATGTAGGGGACATCTAGAGAAGATTCCATAATTCTAAAAGGAAAATGATAGAGGCAAATTTGGTCAGATGTCCCTAAAGTTCAACAGTACAAAGATATGATATACAGAAAAAGAATATACATATATATATATATATATATTATATATATATATATATATATATATATATATATATTATATAGACTGTTATAAAAATCGTTTAATATATTGAAATAAATGGACTCCTCGACACAATTGGAGATACACTCAATACTCATTTCTATTAAATTTTTAACAAAGTCAATGGGACTGTGTAACTTTAAAAAGTAATGCATCGCCACTGGAACCGCTGAGATGAAGATGGGAATGCCTGAATGAGAGAGGAAGGAAATTTAAAAAAAAAAAAAAAATTGAAGAGAGACGACAGCCATACACGACGTGCATCGGTGAAACGTCAAGGATGTCTTATTAGTATGTCTGGAAATATATTACTTATTTAGGAGTATACAGATAATAAAATAGTAAATTGTTTGCACTAACCTGAACTAACTGGTTTTTAATTCACCATCAGATAGATAGGTGATTAAATGAATTTGAGCAGTCTTTAAGTTAATTTTACATGTTATTATCGAAGTGCGCTATTTATATATTTTTTTCAATTGCTTTTGCTACATAGATACATCAGTTTAAATATATTGGGTGATTTTTCATTCATTTCAGCTCACCTTTTACCATATATGTGTGTTTGTATATATATATATATATATATATATATATATATATATATATATATATATATATATATATTTATATATATATATATATATATATATATATATATATATATATATAGAAGGAGGAAGGACAGTAACAGGGCACTGGCAACAAAACAATCCTAAGTTTAACTGCTGGGAAACGCCCTTAAAAGGAGAAGAGATGAGCAATCAAAGATCTAAAGGCTCTAGTATCTGCTTTTTATTTTTATTATCGAGCTTTCGCTGCCTAATGGTAGCTTCTTCTGGATTCTAAAAATGCAAACCAGGTACAGGAAATAAACTAAAACGTTCGTTTTTTAAAAAACGTGATTAAATGAATTGTACGACTGAATGTGAAATTACTTACTAATGTCGATATTAAGGTAGGAAAGTTACAATACATTGAAGGCCTTTCCCAGTCCTTGTCTTCTCTTTTTAAAAATACAAACATTAAAATTGCCAACTACAACATAAAAAGAATGAATTGTTTTTATACCAATTTAAAAGATAAAACCGATACTTTACAAAGATCTAATATAATCTATGGCATTCCCTGTCAATGTGGTTTGGTCTACGGTGGACAAACTTCACAAAAGCTCTCTAAGAGATTAGCGTTACACAAAAGTGATAGTAAACACAAACCTAACGCAACTAGCTTGAGCTTACACGTAAATAATACAGATCACAGAGTACAATATAACAACAGCTTCATTCTGGATGTTGAGACTAATTATTTCAGAAGAAGTTTCTTGGAAATGTGTTACATAAAAACCTGTAAAAATAATCTCAACCACAAAAAAGACATAGAAGGATTGAGCTCCATGTATACTTATTTGCTAACACAAAACTATACCAAACCAATAAAAAAGAACGATCTTTATGAAAAAAATTAGTTTCTAGTAAAGTTGACGTTTCTGATCAGTAGTGTATTAATACGGCTACCACATTAATGGCCAATCACAGCCCAGCATTTGGGCGTGGCTCTACGTCATAGAAAATTTGGACCAATGAGAGCGTTGTATGAAGTGGCAACATTGTGTGTGTGTTAGGTGTGGCAACACTGTGTGACCGTTGACAGGGGCTGTGCGATGTTGCCATGTGTAATGGTTCCAGGGAGGGCTGCAGGAGGGGGGGGGGTTCCAGGGGAGGCCGGCCGGGGGGCCCCGCTTACAGTATCCTGCTGTGGGAACTGGTACCCCCATTTGGGTGCATGGGATGGGGGTGCAGGGAGCCCTATCGGTGTTCTACATGTGGGAATTGGTACCCCATTTGGTTGTGTTTGTTGTTACATGTGCAGGTGTATGGGGCTCAGGGGGCCCACGGAGCCATCAGTCACATGCACCAGCGCATATGACAAGAACAACATGGAGCCCTACCTGTAGGAACTGGTACCCCATTTGGGTGCATGGGAGAGGGGCTCAGGGAGCCCTATCGGTGTCCTACATGTAGGAATTGGTACCCCAATTGGTTGTGTTTGTTGTTACATGCGCAGGTGTATGGGGCTCAGGGGGCCCACGGAGCCACCAGTCACATGCACCAGCGTATATGACAAGAACAACATGGAGCCCTACCTGTAGGACCTGGAGCCCCATTTTTGTGATTAATTGGTTAAATTGCAGTCATAATGGTGAACGTAAAATAAAAAATTTCAGTATATAGGTTAGATTTGCAGCATGTGTAAACCTAACCTATATACTGAAATATTAATTTTACGTCACGTTCAAATAATCTAAGTGAAGGAAAGTAAAAGATGCATACACAAATTTTCAAAAAAAATACATATATTTATTTTAAAAATAATATAATGTTGTTACAAACTTATTTAAATGAAAGAGCGAGTAAAAATTTTATATGAATTTAAAGTAGATAATCATCATCAGAGTCGCTCTCGTAGGGATCTTTAAAAAACGTCTCTTCACTTCATAGGGATGGTTAGCATGTAGTTTCTCGAGACAGTGATCCTGTTCATATACTTCAAATAAGACTTCAGAAAAACAACTCTGACACCAAAACTCCATGTTGTGATAATAAAGTATAGGTAACTGTAGTTTATCGCATATAGCATGATAATGATCGTTTATAATATTAAAGTTTTTAGTACATTGTTTAAATTATTATTTCTTACATATCCTAATATTAAAGTCCTTAACTAAATATGTCATTACATCGAAGTGATCTAACCAATCTGTAGTTGTAAGTACTGCATTTCTGGAAGCCATAGTAAAAGTCTTACTTAAATGCGAAACCCCTGAAGCACCCTGAAAAATGATCATGATCGTGTACGATAACATCCTTCGATTTAAATCGAAGATCGCATATGTGGCAATGTGTAGCATCTTCTACAGAATCAATAACCATATGTGTTATATTTTTTAAGCGACTATAAATCGAACTAGATAACTGGGTCATTTCATTAATGAACCATTCAACATAATTGGTGCCGCGATAACTTTTGAAATGGGAAAAGGAGTCATCGTACGTACATTTCAAATAAAAACCATCACTGAAAGCTTCATGCCGTTGGTACTTCTCAGTATTTCCACCTGATAACTCATTTAAAGGAATTAACTGACATTCAAAGTCAGCATATATGATAAAAGGGCATTTTTGTTTATAAATAAAATTTTAAATTCAATAAATTCATACTTCGGAAACGTTACTTTGTATTCATTGAACTTCGTGCTCGGTTAATTTGTTTTCAGAAAAAAAAAATAATTTAGACAACGATCACAAAAAAATAATTTTTTTCTTTTGTGTTACCGAAATATTATTATTTTTTTCGAATTTAGGAATTTGGTCTAATGTCATAGGTGATGGTAAATTTTCAATGTTTATTACTGTTCTGTAATATGGATACGAAGAAGTTAGGTTATAGTTATTGTGAGCTGGGAATAATGCGCTAACAATTGCCCAAAAAGAAACAGGCATGATCATTGTTCTTAATATTGATACAGACCTTTTTTTCGTTCTATTTCGTTAGGTAGTTTAATGTAAGATCATCCGTTCCCATTTCAAATTTATTAATATTAATATCAAGATAAATTATTTGCTGTAAAGCGAAAACGCTCTGGCGTTCTTGAAATTCAGACAATTTATTAAGAACTTTATCATAAACATGCTCAAAGAACCATTGCTCTAAATCCGTACCCAAATCGATTCCTTGTATTAAAATATTTTAAATCAATAATGTCAGATTCGGTACCTTTTTTAATAAACCCCCCCACAAAAAGTCGTATTAACTTTTATAGTTGGAAAAATCCTCAAGATAGCTTTTATTTTCTTTCGAAATAAAATAAATGCATCGTTTAAAAATAAATTTATATCTTTGTGAACTAAATTAACGATAACTCCGGACTTAACATGACCCTTGAAAACAAGATATAATATTATTCCACACTACCCTATTTTTGATATCGGAATTTCTGTTAGTACACAAAGTATGCTTAATTAATGTTTTTAACGATTTTAAATGTTGAATTGTAGTTTGCAGTCTGCGACGCAAATCTAAAGAAATATGTTCACGGTGAATAGCTCTGTGACAAGAAATTAACCTCCTTTGTATCCGATTACACCAAACGGTAACATCCCAACCCGAAAAATTATCAAATAATACTTTTTTAAGATTTTGAAATGAAGAAATGAGAATATTAGCTTTCGTTATGGCTTCCATAATAACAGTAATTTACAAAATATAGGGTTAGACTCACCTCTTAATATTACTGCGATAGTTCAATCTTGAACAGCGTGATTGGATTCCGTTTTCCAACGTCCTTTGTACCCAGGAAAACTACGGAGTATTTACCGCAAACAAATTCGACTAGGTTTGGTCTAATGATATCAGTAACTCGTTTTGGTAAAAATACAACTTTTTCTCCCAAGTCCCAACAAGATGGACTTGCCAAAACGGGTGTCGGTCTCCTTCGCACTGAGGATTGGATGGGGTTGGTTAATTGGAAGGTCCTTTAGACTCACCACCGGCTTCTGCTCTGCAACACAGACGGAATTGATTATTGATAGATCCATCTAAAAATATAATAAGAAACTAATCAGTCAATGTCATTTTTTTTTCTCTCTATTTTTAATTTTTGTTTTATTTTTTTATGGGTCTAGCACACGTGCTGCAGGGAAGTCCCTAAAGCGCTCCAGGAGCGGCACGAGTGCGGAAAAAGCGATTCACGTTGTTCTTGAATCGCTGTAAATTGTACTCGGTGGGAAACACAGCGCTGGGCAAATTATTCCAAAGGGATGACGTTCTCCATATAAAAGATTGCTTGAAAAGCGTTGTACGCGGAGTAACAAGCTGAACCTCATACGGATGCGAAGCACCAGCGCGACGTGTATTTCTAACATGCACCGCTTTGGGGGGGAATTAAGCGGGCTACATCCTTCGAATACTTTCCATGAAAATACTTGTAGAACAGACTCAAGTCGCCAACCGTTCTTCGATGTTCCAGCGAATCAAGGCCGCCGGTCAATTCCGGGGAGCCCCCCAATCAGACGGACCGCCCTTCTCTGAACAGAATCCAACAAATGCAGTGTATGTTTGGGAGCGGAGCCCCAAACGTGGGAGCAGTATTCCATAGTTGGTCGAATTTGGGGGCTTTGTAAAGAAATTAACAGTTGCTGTGGGGTGTAAAGCTTTCTGGTTCTAAATAATATTCCCAACTTTTGAGAAGCTCTCCTTGCTATGCCTGCAACATGTTCATGCCAAGACATATCTGCCCCCAAACTAACGCCCAACAAATTGAGCGACGATGCTGGGGAAATGGAGTGCCCCCGACATAACTATGTCGGGTTTAGCAACGTTAACTTTTTAGAAAAAACTGCCGCTTGGGTTTTTGTAGTGTTAAATTCCACTTGGTTACTGTCACCCCAGATAGAATTTCTTCCAGGTCTTTGTTAAGTTAAACGACCTCCTGCTGCCTGCGGATATTCGCCTGGGCAGCCGATGTCCGAGCGTTCAAATAAAAAAACTATGCAAGCAGAAATGATTAATGATAGATCCAATCTAAAATATATTAATAACAAAAATAAATAATCAGACATTGACATTTCTCTCTTTACTTTATATGCCTAATTAATGTTTTTAACGATTTTAAATGCTGAATTGTAGTTTGCAGTCTGCGACACAAATCTAAAGAAATATGTTCACGGTGAATAGCTCTGTGACAAGAAATTAATCTCCTTTGTATCCGATTACACCAAACGGTAACATCCCGATCCGAAAAATTATCAAATAATACTTTTTTAAGATTTTGAATGAAGTAATGAGAATATTAGCTTTCGTTATGGCTTCCATAAGTAATTTACAAAATATAGGGTTAGACTCACCTCTTAATATTACTGCGATAGTTCAATCTTGAACAGCGTGATTGGATTCCGTTTTCCAACGTCCTTTGTACCCAGGAAAACTACGGAGTATTTACCGCAAACAAATTCGACTAGGTTTGGTCTAATGATGTCAGTAACTCGTTTTGGTAAAAACACAACTTTTTCTCCCAAATCCAACAAGATGGACTTGCCAAAACGGGTGTAGGTCTCCTTCGCACTGAGGATTGGATGGGGTTGGTTAATTGGAAGGTCCTTTAGACTCACCACCGGCTTCTGCTCTGCAACACAGACGGAATTGATTATTGATAGATCCATCTAAAAATATAATAATAAGAACTAATCAGTCAACGTAATTTTTTTTCTCTCTATTTTTAAAATAAAAAACTATGCAAGCAGAAATGATTAATGATAGATCCAATCTAAAATATATTAATAACAAAAATAAATAATCAGACATTGACATTTCTCTCTTTACTTTAAATAAAACTGTTACTTACATTTTCGAATTTTCACTAGGACACACACGCAAAAGAACGTCACGGCTCACGCAGTCTTAAAATACAGTGCGAGAGTAATTAAATAATATCACTTCAAGTGTAATGTGTATAAATATAGTTATGTTTACGTCACATAAACCATAAAACACACTGTACGTAGTGGTCTTGCGGGAATGCATAATGTAATCGTATGCAAATAGTTGACCTCACGTTCAGGAAATGTATTTGCTGATAATGCTTATTTTGAATCATAATATAGTCTATTAGTTTAAACATGTTTAAAAAATAAAAATACATATATATCTATATAATTTTTATTAATTGAAATATTCAAAATTACGCATTCTAGCGTTAGCTAGAATGCAGCAGTAGATGAGAAATTTAAGTTTAATGTTATATGGTTGCTTGTATCCTTCTGGCTGACTGCTGTGTGAATCGGTTATATATTAAAAAGGGTATATTAGCACAAGCCTTAATCTATAAGGATTATTTTAAATGTTATTATCGCAGAGTAAACGTCGTAAACGCGGAAAAGGGTTTGTAAATGCCCTAATTAATAAATTACCTTTTGAACTACATTTGCCAAAGTATAATTATTGCGGCCCCGGAACAAAGTTACAAGAAAGGCTTAAACGTGGTGACCCTGGAATAAACCCTCTGGACGCTGCGTGCAAGGAACACGATATAGCCTATTCTAGAAACAACTCGTTGAAGGATCGTCATAAGGCTGATTTTGTGTTGGAAAATAAAGCGTGGGAACGAGTAAAATCAAAAGACGCATCGCTTGGTGAGAAAGCAGCAGCTTGGACAGTTACTACAGTCATGAAGGCAAAGCGTAAAATGGGGATGGGGGTGCGTAAACCTACTGTATCATTTAAACGACACATAGTCGATAAAATAAATAATACTTTGAAGAAAGGTGTAGATACGGGTAATTTAAAAAAGTCATCTTTAATAGCATTGCGGGCAGCACGAGCGGCTATTAAAAAGGTGGGTGGTCGTTCAAAGGTTCGTGTTCCACGAATAATACCATTTGAATCGAAAAGAGGTGGAATTCTACCGCTCCTTCCAATATTAGGAGCACTGGGGGGACTAGGCAGCTTAGCCGGCGGCTCTTCAGCCATAGCAAAAACCATAATAGATGCAAAGAATGCCAAAAAGGCGTTAGAGGAACAGAAACGGCATAATAAAGCTGTTGAACAAGAGCTCGGTAAGAAAGGATCAGGTCTATTTATGCGAAAAAACAAATGTGGTGGTTATGGTCTCTATTTAAAGCAAAAACCAAAAACTACCAATAAAGCTACCCAAAAGGGCATTATGTGATATAGAATTACAGAAATATGCGAAGAGACTCAAAATATCCCATTTTAGAGGAGTATTTATGCGAGATACTCTACCAGAGGGTCCGAAAGTATATGAAAGCGGTATACTTAACCTAGATTTATCGTGTAATGAAGGAACCCACTGGGTAGCTTATATTAAACGTAAAAAATTCTGTTCTGTACTTTGACAGTTTCGGATACCTGAAACCACCGCTGGAGTTGGTGAAATATTTTGGGGCAAACACGGATATCTGCTATAATAGTACTGCTTATCAAACCTACAATCAAATAAACTGTGGACACTTATGTCTGGAATTTCTATATAAAAATAAAATAACTAAGTTGCAACTGATTAGTCTTACTATTACATTCATCATAGTGCAATGTCCCAGGTGTTTACGTTGAAAAGCACTAACTATATACTATCTATAGATTTCATCAATCCTCTTTCCCTAGACGAAACTTCCGACTACGGACTTGCTTTGATTGGATTTTATTCTTACAATAGTATCCCCAATATAGAGAGTGACAAAAACAAGTTCACCTATACAGACGTTAAAACAAACGAGACCAAAACAGTTGCTATACCCACTGGATCTTATGAAATTTCCGACATTGAAACGTATATAAGGCGGAAGATCATACCAAAAGAAGTCAAGCAGGAACATTACGATCGATATATTTCAATAAAACCTAACAATAATACGTTAAAGTGTGAAATTCAAAGCGAATATTTTCACGTGGACTTTAGGGTAGTCGATAGCATTGGCAAAGTTTTAGGATTTTCCCCGCGAGAGTTAAAGCAGGGGCAACTGCACGAGTCTGATCTCCCAGTCAATATAGTTAATGTGAGGACCCTACATATCGATTGTAACATAACTACAGGAGCGTTCTACAATCATAAACCTTCACATACAATTTACGAATTTGCTGTCGACGTTGATCCTGGTTACGCTATCAACGAGATTCCACGGAACTTAACCTATTTACCTATCGTTAATAAACGTGAAATTTCCAATATTACTTTGAGTATTCTCGATCAAGACTTTAATCCAGTTAATTTTAGTAACGAAGACATCATCGTTCGCTTAGAGCTTAAGAAATGGGTTTAAGATTCAACTATAATAATATAAGCAACCCAGCTACACCATCAGTCATTAGTAGATTATCAACTAGTCTACAAGGTCTAACTCCTTCCAATCGTCTCTTTCTCCAAAGTTTAGGATACAATGTCAGACCAAATATTCGATATATACCGAAAGGCGCAGTTCGATGATACGATTCAAAAAATAGAAGTTCGCACCTACCTTCCCTACATAAAATCTTTCAATAATAATGATGTTATAGATATTCAAATAAAACAGGGGGATGCGTGGTTGCAAATGTATAACGCGGCTCTAGTCATCGAAGGAAAGTTAACAAAAACCGAGGGTGATGGAACTGTAAACTTTGTGAATAATCCTTCTGCATTCTTCTTTGAGCAGATATCTTATAGCATAGATGGTCAAGAAGTAGACAGCGTGCGTGATCCTGGTATTGTAAGCTCCATTAAAGGATATCTCTGTTACAGTGCGAATGATACAAAACACTTGGCTATAGCAGGATGGAATTTTCCAGGAAATCCGATAATAAATGCAGCAGATAATACGTTTGTCATGCGTGTACCTCTGAATCATTTATTCAACGTATTCAATGACTATCAGTTGGCACAATTTGGAAAACAATCTATACGTCTAGTGAGAGCTCGCACTGATAATGATGCTATTTTAACAACCAATACTGCTAAAGGAGAGGTGACCATTGAAAATATATCGCTCAGGGTACCCGTAGTATATCCAAACGATATGCTAAAACTTCAGTTGTTGGAGTCTATAAAGACAGACAGACCTATAATTATTCCGTTCCGTAAATGGGAATTTCACGAATTACCTCAATTAACCGAAAATGCTCAAAAAGAAGTTTGGAGTGTTAAAACAGCTACACCCCTGGAAAGCCCACGCTATGTCATTTTGGCCTTTCAAACCGATAAACGGGGTAATGCTACATCAAACACATCACAATTTGATCATATAGATATTAGCGATATCCGGGTAATGTTAAATAATGAATATTACCCCGCAGAGCGTATGCACCTCGACTTTGAACATAATCATTTCGTTGAAGCCCATTATAATTACACCGAATTTTACAGTAGTTTTAAGGGTTCGCATGATAAAGATCCCCTGCTGGATTATACTACCTTTAAAGATCGCGCTCTATTTGTCGTAGATTGCTCACGACGTAATGATCCTATAAAAATGAGCACCGTCGATATCAAAGTAGACATTGAAGCGAGAAAAGGATTTCCAGCTAAAACAAAGGCATATTGCATCATCATCCACGACGTCATAATGGAGCATTTACCTCTTAGTGAAATTGTACGTAATTTTCTGTAAATTTATCAGTTGTCAAGAGACTGTATCACGATGAAGTTGGTTGCCCTCGATGTCCAGGGATTTAACATACTTTATGATAATGGAGTAGTCGAATTCCATGTCAAAGAAATAACGATATCGAACAGTTTGCAAACGAGTCATTATTTACTAAAACCGAAAGTACAGTTTTCAAAATTAACCCGATACAATAAAAAAAGAAGTCATTAAAGCTGAAATGGATCATGGTTTGAGGTATTCTTCCGGGTACATAGAGTATAATCTAATAGAAGAAATTCTACATAGAGGTCTGTCCGACTGTGATGTGCTGTATATTAAAGGAAACCATGCAGCTAGGTTCATTCAAGACAGCGCTACTACTTCTCATTTCAAGATTGTAAATATAGATACTCTCAACGTTTGGCACAAGCCATCATTCAAAGATCAGAAACCTGCATGTTTAGATCATATAGATTGCAACAGCAAGGTTCAGTGCAGTAAAACAAATTGTTTTGAAATAATTACCTGGCTTAAGAAGTTCATCCCATAATGTCCTGCATCGATCTACATTTAAGTAAGCTGAGACAACTAAAACAAGATGTTTACGAATATGAGAAACGTGTCCAGATGTATAAGGGTTTTGCCAACCTTTCTTTGAAATCATGGGAAGGACAATGTATTTAATAATAAACTTAGATTTTAAGAAATTTGTAACCAAAGTAATTAATAAAAATAGTTAATTCAAATTTATTTTATTAGTATATGTAAGCCCTCATAACCTCTAGTATTAATTATGAATTCATCCAGTCAAGATATACGCGAAACCTGTAGAAAAATCGATAGTTTTGTTAATAAATTATCTTGTTGCGAAGCTAAGGTTAGATGGATTTCTCAGCGGGAATATTTAACAGCTTATATCGATCGCAAGCAAATAACAACAAATTTGGGGGGAAGACATTACGTAACATGCATATGGTCGCAACCTGGGGTTAAAGAAGGTCCTGATACGTGTGAATGCGTCCAAGTTAGCATGGTGTTACGACGTGTCAACGATGAATTGCCTAACGAATGTTGCAATGCGCGATGTAGTGTTCATTGTAATAAACATATCGATAGGCTGTTAGATTGGCTATCGGAACTAGTTACCATCCTATCTTGCTGTTTAAAGAAATAATATATGCAATGTACGATTGAAACAAGGTGCATTTAACAGTATGAAGAGCATTAAGCAACATAGTTTGCCTATTATAAACTTGGACTTTTTCGATGCCGACAATAAACGTAAAAAATAGACATGGTGAATTACTGCCAAATTCATTCCGAGCGATATTTATAGGTCCCAGTAGTTGCGGTAAGACGAATGCTCTCCTAAGCTTATTGTTTAGTATTAACGGGGCTAGATTTGAAAATATATACATTTATTCAAAGTCTCTATACCAACCAAAATATCAATTATTGGAGCAGGTGTTGAAAAAACGTGAAAGGTGTAGGATATTTCCCTTTTAAGTGCAATGATGAAATTTTAGATCCGAATGAAGCAAAAAATAACTCCATATTTATTTTCGATGATATTACATGTGAAAACCAAAAAATAAAATAAGAGAATACTATTCAATGTGTAGACATAAAGACATAGACGCAGCGTACCTGTGTCAGACTTATTCAAAGGTACCAAAACAACTTATAAGGGATAACTGTAACATCATAGTGCTATTCAGACAAGATGAAATAAACCTGAAACATTCTTATGAAGAACATTGTTCTCCAGATATGCCATACAATCAATTTAAAAACCTATGCTCTGAATGCTGGCGTGAACCTTATGGGTGCTTTGTAATCGTAAAGGATTGTGATGTGAAAAACGGTCGCTATCGTAAAGGATTTGATGAATATATAAGTATATAACAATATAATGCCATTCATTTGACATGATGACCTCATTAGATTCGCATATTACTAAAAAAATCAACGAACTATCGCGTAATATTCGGAAAAAATATCGCGCTCTCAAACTGAATCGAAGTGAAGAAAATGTAGAACTAAACAGAATATTTAAACCTATTACCGAACCTTTAAAAAAAACACATTGCTAGACAAAAGCCGAAAAAGGGCGTTGATGACGATAATGACGATGATAATGACGATAAGAAAACAACGTTGCCAACGTTGTCAACGTTGCCAACGAAGAAGGAAGAAGTTATTCTAAAGAAAAGAGGATAGTCCAAAGTACGTAGCTGCTGCACAACCAAATTGGCGAAGTCGTTCCGAAGTATCGTTTTACCGACCAAATCAATCGGTGAGTTTGATACTACTACCGCAGATGACGATGATGATTCCATATTTACAACTGAAACGTCTGCCGCGGAACAAGTTAGTCCTGCAGTCTATGAGGAATACTTGAACGACTATCCTAGATTGGCACGCTCCTACATCGATAGATATAATTGCTAGACAAAAGCCGAAAAAGGGCGTTGATGACGATAATGACGATGATAATGACGATAAGAAAACAACGTTGCCAACGTTGTCAACGTTGCCCACGAAGAAGGAAGAAGTTATTCTAAAGAAAAAAGAGGATAGTCCAAAGTACGCAGCTGCTGCACAATCAAATTGGCGAAGTCGTTCCGAAGTATCGTTTTACCGACCGAATCAATCGGTGAGTTTGATACTACTACCGCAGATGACGATGATGATTCCATATTTACAACTGAAACGTCTGCCGCGGAACAAGTTAGTCCTGCAGTCTATGAGGAATACTTGAACGACTATCCTAGATTGGCACGCTCCTACATCGATAGATATAATTGCTAGACAAAAGCCGAAAAAGGGCGTTGATGACGATAATGACGATGATAATGACGATAAGAAAACAACGTTGCCAACGTTGTCAACGTTGCCAACGAAGAAGGAAGAAGTTATTCTAAAGAAAAAAGAGGATAGTCCAAAGTACGCAGCTGCTGCTGCACAATCAAATTGGCGAAGTCGTTCCGAAGTATCGTTTTAAAAAAAATAACCGACCGAATCAATCGGTGAGTTTGATACTACTACCGCAGATGACGATGATGATTCCATATTTACAACTGAAACGTCTGCCGCGGAACAAGTTAGTCCTGCAGTCTATGAGGAATAAGATAGAGCAAAAACTCGATGAGCGGTTTTCTTATACAAATCATAAGATTACCAAGCTAATTAAGAGTAATGGTGAGCAACTTGATAACATTAATCAAAAAACTGAAAAAAACTAAAGAAGGATATTGACGCATATAAAGAAGTACATAATGACACTATAGAACTTCATATAACGAATTTAATGTCACGTATAGAAAAGCTGGAAAGAATAACTGATCCACGCATATTCAAGTCACTTGCTGCGTATGAAACATCGCAAATATTGCAACGCCAACGAACAAGACGTAAATAATGCGTAAATAACAAAAAACAGACATCAAAGGAAAAACTTCAGCTTGTACACGAACTGCATAAGCCAATTAAAAGAAATTTTAGGCGACGTAGGACCATCATTAAATGATCAGTTGTTTGAGGATTATCATATGCTATTCAACTCGAGTTTCAATCTATATCTAGCATGTTCACCAAGGGCAGATTATTATTCCGATTTATATGAACAAGAGCATGATATATCTGATATGTTTATGGTCAAATTAGAGGAATGTGAAACAGTTTCAAGAAATTTAACAGATTCTGTAAACTATACAAGATTAGCTATGGCTAAATGGGAAAACATCGAACTGGAATCGGACTTGTTGAATACACGGAAACATTTGGATGCTTGTAATGAAAATCGAAATTTTGGTCTTTCCATAATATCTTATCTCAAAACTGAGAGTGATGGTTTTTATTTGAAATGTACGTACGACGACTCCTTTTCTCATTTCAAAAGTTATCGCGGCACCAATTGTGTTGAATGGTTCGTTAATGAAATGATCCAGTTATCTAGTTCGATTTATAGGCGCTTAAAAAAAATATAACACCTATGGGTATTGATTCTGTAGAAGATGCTATACATTACCACATATGCGAGCTTCGATTTAAATCGAAGGATGTTATCGTACATGATCATGATCATTTTTCAGGGTGCTTCAGGGGTTTCGCATTTAAGTAAGACTTTTACTATGGCTTCCAGAAATGCAGTACTTACAACTACAGATTGGTTAGATCACTTCGATGTAATGACATATTTAGTTAAGGACTTTAATATTAGGATATGTAAGAAATGTTATAATAATTTTAAACAATGTACTAAAACTTTATGCGCCAGGGAGAGCTACATTCAAATTCCCCGCGCGCGCAAATGACAGCTATCACACCCAAAATATGACAATTCTGACGTTTTTAGTACCAAATTGCTACTTAGTGTATCAACATCATGGAATCTCTAATAATACAACTACGTAATCTTTGTGTTTGTGATGTAATATCAGCCCCAATGGGATATATGTATGTAGTCTGTGTTAAGAAAGAAAAAGTCGAAAATTACCCAGAATGGCTTCATGAACTCACAGAGAAAATTGGAAAAGTGGTGCAAGATTGTGACAGTTATCTAGAAACTAAAGACGATTTATTTCTAATATCAGTGTTGGATTTATTAAAAGAATTATCCAAGTTAAGTTATCTTGAATATGAAACTGCTATTGACGAATACTTAAATAAAAAGAAAATATGTCAGACGACACCTCAGAATTTCAAGGAAGCGGCAGAAACTTGAAATATAAATTTAGATACGTTTGTAAAAACATTATTTTATTTTTAAAATAAATATATGTATTTTTTGAAAATTTGTGTATGCGTCTTTTTTTTACTTTCCTTCACTTAGATTATTTGAACGTGACGTAAAATTAATATTTCAGTATATAGGTTAGGTTTACACATGCTGCAAATCTAACCTATATACTGAAATTTTTTTATTTTACGTTCACCATTATGATTGCAATTTAACCAACTAATCACAAAAATGGGGCTCCAGTTCCTACAGGTAGTGCTCCATATTGTTCTTGTCATATACGCTGGTGCATGTGACTGGTGGCTCCGTGGGCCCCTGAGCCCCATACACCTGCGCATGTAACAACAAACACAACCAATTGGGGTACCAATTCCTACATGTAGGACACCGATAGGGCTCCCTGAGCCCCTCTCCCATGCACCCAAATGGGGCTCCAGTTCCTACAGGTAGGGCTCCATATTGTTCTTGTCATATACGCTGGTGCATGTGACTGGGGGCTCCGTGGGCCCCCTGAGCCCCATACACCTGCACATGTAACAACAAACACAACCAATTGGGGTACCAATTCCTACATGTAGGACACCGATAGGGCTCCCTGAGCCCCTCTCCCATGCACCCAAATGGGGGGTCCCCAGTTCCTACAGGTAGGGCTCCGATTTTGATGTTGTTCTTGCCATATGGCGAGCGCGAGGTTGACGGTTTCGTAGTTCTGCAAGTGGCCAGCGACGATTGGTGAGAGGACGCCACCGTCGACGCACGGTGTGCTCTCTCGCTCCCACTCACATTTTAGCTGGATCTATCAATAATCAATTCCGTCTGTGTTGCAGAGCAGAAACCGGGGGCAAGTCTAAAGGACCTTCCAATTAACCAAACTAAATTGCTACTTAGTGTGTCAACATCATGGAATCTCTAATAATACAACTACGTAATCTTTGTGTTTGTGATGTAATATCAGCCCAATGGGATATATGTATGTAGTCTGTGTTAAGAAAGAAAAAGTCGAAAATTACCCAGAATGGCTTCATGAACTCACAGAGAAAATTGGAAAAGTGGTGCAAGATTGTGACAGTTATCTAGAAACTAAAGACGATTTATTTCTAATATCAGTGTTGGATTTATTAAAAGAATTATCCAAGTTAAGTTATCTTGAATATGAAACTGCTATTGAAGAATACTTAAATAAAAAGAAAATATGTCAGACGACACCTCAGAATTTCAAGGAAGCGGCAGAAACTTGAAAATATAAATTTAGATAAGTTTGTAACAACATTATTTTATTTTTAAAATAAATATATGTATTTTTTGAAAATTTGTGTATGCGTCTTTTTTTACTTTCCTCCACTTAGATTATTTGAACATGACGTAAAATTAATATTTCAGTATATAGGTTAGGTTTACACATGCTGCAAATCTAACCTATATACTGAAATTTTTTATTTTACGTTCACCATTATGACTGCAATTTAACCAATTAATCACAAAAATGGGGCTCCAGGTCCTACAGGTAGGGCTCCATGTTGTTCTTGTCATATACGCTGGTGCATGTGACTGGTGGCTCCGTGGGCCCCCTGAGCCCCATACACCTGCGCATGTAACAACAAACACAACCAATTGGGGTACCAATTCCTACATGTAGGACACCGATAGGGCTCCCTGAGCCCCTCTCCCATGCACCCAAATGGGGTACCAGTTCCTACAGGTAGGGCTCCATGTTGTTCTTGTCATATGCGCTGGTGCATGTGACTGATGGCTCCGTGGGCCCCCCTGAGCCCCATACACCTGCGCATGTAACAACAAACACAACCAATTGGGGTACCAATTCCCACATGTAGGACACCGATAGGGCTCCCTGAGCCCCTCTCCCATGCACCCAAATGGGGTACCAGTTCCTACAGGTAGGGCTCCATGTTGTTCTTGTCATATGCGCTGGTGCATGTGACTGATGGCTCCGTGGGCCCCCTGAGCCCCATACACCTGCACATGTAACAACAAACACAACCAAATGGGGTACCAATTCCCACATGTAGGACACCGATAGGGCTCCCTGCACCCCCATCCCATGCACCCAAATGGGGTACCAGTTCCCACAGCAGGATACTGTAAGCGGGGCCCCCCGGCCGGCCTCCTGGAACCCCCTCCTGCAGCCCTCCCTGGAACCATTACACATGGCAACATCGCACAGCCCTTGACAGATGCGCGCGCAAACTTCACATCTGTCAACGGTCACACAGTGTTGCCACACCTAACACACACACAATGTTGCCACTTCATACAACGCTCTCATTGGTCCAAATTTTCTATGACGTAGAGCCACGCCCAAATGCTGGGCTGTGATTGGCCATTAATGTGGTAGCCGTATTAATACACTACTCTGATCTCTTTCTGTCATTTTTTGCTATTTATTACCAGTTACTTTTCTATATTTTCTTGTTAAAAATTACATAATAAAAAATTAAATATGACTAATAATAAATAACGTCCAGTATTAATTTTCGATTTCAAATTTTTAAATTTTTAAATTAGCCTATGAATCTCTTGATTATAAAATTAAAGAATTAATATAATTAATAATAAATAACTCGTCGAAGAGTAACATTCATCAAATTTAAGTCCCCCTTTTTTTTATAAAATTAAAACTAAAAAATAGATATCATTAATAATAAATAATTTATCTAAAATTAGCATCTACCTAAAAAAATTTACCACATCCCTAACTTTAATGCTTTTTTTGTCGACCTGATGACGACATAGACTACCAACAATATCCGGTTCGGACTCAAATATCACTAAATAGTTACTAAACTCGACGTCAAAAAATTTTAAAATGGAGTACCATTTCAACATCATGGTTTCTTGCAGTTGTGTTTCTGTCTTTAAAAAGTGTTTTAACTAATGTTTATTGACAAAGTTTTATTTTCAATATTTGTGTAACTCTCTAAGTGTCTTTTAATCATGTTTTGTGTAATCATGCATACTACCTGGCCAACAAAAATGCAAATTTCATTGTCTTCACCAGAGATGAACTAACTGCTAAATTTTTGTAAGTAATTTCACATTCAGTCGTACAATTCATTTAATCACGTTTTAAAAAACGAACGTTTTAGTTTATTTCCTGTACCTGGTTTGCATTTTTAGAATCCAGAAGAAGCTACCATTAGGCAGCGAAAGCTCGATAATAAAAATAAAAAGCAGATACTAGAGCCTTTAGATCTTTGATTGCTCATCTCTTCTCCTTATAAGGGCGTTTCCCAGCAGTTAAACTTAGGATTATATATATATATATATATATATATATATATATATATATATATATATATATATATATATATATATATATATTTATATATATATATATATATATATATATATATATATATATATATATATATATATACATATATATATATATATATATATATATATATATATATATATATATATATATATATATTTATATATATTTATATATATATATATATATATATATATATATATATATATATATATATATATACACATTTGATGCTGTTTATTAATGTTCAAGAACAAAAATGTGCTGAAGATCACGCAACTTTGGAATTCTGTCCAGGGTTTTCTACCTGTCCTTACCGCACTTATTGAAGTTTCTAATGGATCAGTGATTTGAGGGGAAATGATTATATGAATGACATACTTTGTCTACTGCTATACAACATTTTTGCCCAGATCACAGGTATACTTCTTTTGCAATTTATAAACTGCTTTTCCCTACACCGGAGGCCATCTACGCCCATAACTGAAATAACACACTTTTTAAATACTATATTGACATCGTTCTCTTCGGGTTTGGAAGGAATTAGTGGCTTTTCCAATTTATCTAATGGTTTGTTTGTTATAATTGAGTCTTGAATTTTTATTTTCATTCATTTTATTTATTATTTATTTTTTGATTTTTTTTTGATTTTGATACATTTTAAAATATAATCAAGTTTTGAGAGCAAACTCTGCATTTGTAATATTTTGATGATTAAAAAGTTAATGTTATTCA
>CM032455.1:40671510-40741510 GCA_019049505.1 Pachyrhynchus sulphureomaculatus | reverse complement strand
AACCCGACCACGAACTTGTCGGAGCTCCTGCTGGACCTCAATGTCGGTCAAGTGACGATTTTTCAGAGTTCTATTGACAACGAAGCCGTCGTCTCGCTCCGAGGTACACTCTTGGTAACGTCTGTAGACTCTGGAGACAGCTGACTGACTCAGGTGCAGTTGCGCAGCGACTACACGCTCTCTATGCCCTTTTTGTAATAGGGCAACGAGTTGTGTCGTTTTTTCAGGAGTGTTATCCATTTTCCGATGACGGAATTAGTGAGCAGGTATAGCAGAAATGTTGACGGTTCAAGTTCCAATAAAGAAATGATAGGAAAATGGCGTTTTTATTGAGTATTAGTCAGTAAAACTTTTTGGAAACTCAAATGTTTTTTGGTATTATTGGAAAGAGTAGAAAATCAGCATTCTAATGATACCAAAAATAATACCACTGTTTAAAAATTAAGATCGGTGTTAAATTAAGCAAAATCGTTTTTCTATTAGTTAAATCTCATTACGGTTACATAAACACTTTTTATAAGATATGGACTGTTGTGTGACATTCTTGGTGTTGTGACAACAAATTACATCTAAATGCTCAAAAATGCAAAGTTCTAACATATACTAGGAGGGTAGCGTCAATAGAGTTTGAATATAGAACTCAAGACCATAATTTAAGTAGGTGTAGCACAGCTAAGGATTTGGGAGTTGTTTTTGATGCAAAACTAACATTTTCTCAGCATATAGCACTGAGAGTTTCTGAATCAATGAAGTCTTACGGGTTCATCATAAGGAACTGTAGGGGTTTCACTAATATTGCATCACTGAAGATTTTGTATTTCTGCTTTGTTCGCTCAAAACTAGAATATGCAAGTATTGTCTGGAGTCCAATGTACGAGGTGCATAGAGTTTCACTTGAAAAAGTGCAGAGGAGATTTCTGAAATTTCTGTTGTTTAAGATTAATGGAATGTATCCTGAACGGGGAATCAGCAGCGATTATTTGTGTGAACAGACAAATATTCTTAGCCTGGGAATCAGGAGAGTTTGTGCCTCAATATTATTCCTATATAAAGTATTGCACAATATGATTGATTGCAGGGATATACTGTCTCGTATTAACATCAATGTGCCACGGATACACTCACGATCAAATATATCTTTCAGATGTAACAGACCTAATACTAATTTGTTATTGAATTCACCTGTACCCTGTAATGGGTACTAATTTTAATCATATTTGTAATGTTTGTGACATATACTGTTGTACTAAGGAGCAATTACTACAGACTATCATTGAATATATAAATGTCTAAATATTTACCCTATTAATGGGAAACTGTTGGGTAATAAAGCTATTATTATTATTATTACAAAAAAGTTCTTCTTTCTCACATTTGGTCAATGTGGTTCCATGTTTGGCTGACGGGCCAAAGCCAAGTCAGCACAAACGCATTACCATTGTGTATTAAGGAATGACCTGAAAATGTTACATGTTTTCAAAATCACTGACTTCTGAATGTTTTTATGTATGTTTGTGTTGAGTCCTAATTGTACTAAGTGTGGTGTGAATGTTATTGGTGTAAGGCCTGTGGCTGACATAATGAGGGGGACATTGATGACTTTTTCTTGTTTCCATAGCCTTTTTATTTCCGTTGCAAGGTCTGTGTATTTGGAAATTTTTTCTGTGTATTTCGTTTGGATGTTTGTGTCGTTGGGGACCGCTATGTCAATTAGATAGGTGACTTCTCCTTTTGTGCACTGAAAAGTAATATCGGGTCTATTGGCGGAGACTGTTTTATCCGTATGGATACTGATGTCCCAGTAGAGCTTGTAATCTTTATCTTCAAGTATGGATGTTGGTGTGTATTTGTAGTAGGGATCTGTGTTTTCTATGAGTTTATGGTTTATGGTTAATATGACTTTATCCTGGATGGCAAGTAAGAATCCTTCTGTTTCAGGGAATAGCTGCCCATCCTGTAACCAGGTGTATGATTGTTTTTTATTTACGTGGTCTTGTTCTATGTGGTATCTGTGTTTTCCGTGGAGTGTTTTCTCTGACCACGTTTTTTCATCTTTTCCTGTTCTATTATTATTATTATTATATATATATATATATATATTATATATATATATATATATATATATATATATATATATATATATATATATATATATATATATATATATATATATATATATATATATATATATATATATATATACATATATATATATATATATATATATATATATATATATGCATATATATAGTATATAACTATTAAATTTGACTATCTCACTCCAGAATAACTTAATATAATCCACTTTTTGGTACAATGTTAACAAAAATTTACAAATTTACTTTGTTTAAATCATTAAAAAATGCTCTCTAACAATGAAATATGTACGTACGTTAAAGCGTAAAATTGAAATGTGGACGACACAGATAAAAAAAAAATGTCAGGTATGCTGAAAAAAAACCTCTTAATATGTAAACAAAAAAAATTATGTTTGGGATGTGTGGCTAGATTATTATTTTTGCGATATGTATTATTATTTGTTATAGAGTTGGAAGTTAAAAAATATGTTTTCGGTGACCTAAAAGCCCTAAGACCTGAAAAAATCAAAAATTTGGGACAGTAATTTTGTCACCAATATAATACTACCCGTTAGGCACGAAAGTGAATACAATAATGTACCTGTTGTTCCATAAGCATTTTTCTACCAACTTAATGTAAGACGAATACTTTGTAAACTTACCCCGAATAATTTTTTGGTTGTTTGGCCCTCAGTGGTTATTTCTCACAAATCATTTTTGTGTATTTACGAAAAAAGACTGACGATATTTTTTAGTAGGTCAGAGGCCCAATTCTAATATCCCTTTATTTACTTATCAATTTATAGATTACAGAAACGGGCCTGAAAAGTGGAAAATAAAATTACATGATTAAACTTTTTTCTTTTTATATAATTTCGGGCCTGTAAATAATTTTTTTTCTGACGAGGCACTTTTTAGACTTAGGTTATTGGCAATGTTAAACAATCAGAAAAGAGAATTTTATTTTCGAGAATTTTCTTTTCTTTTATATCAGTATCGTTTATATTTTTGTATTGTATATTTGTTTATTTGGTAATTAATTAGTTTTTTATGCTGTAAGTAAAACTCTAAAGCTCTATAAGGGCGACACATGTGCAGACAAATCATTTCAAATCATAAATCATATAAAAAATTCTTGAAAAGGATGGTACAAGGAATAACAAGCTAACCCTCATACGGATGCACTACTCTGGAAGCAAATAAAAAGGCTACATTTATCGAACCCTTTTTATGAAAGTATTTATAGAATTGATTCAAGTCGCCAACCGTTCTTTTTTTTATGAGTCTAGCACACGTGCTGGAGGGAAATCCCTAAAGCGCTACAGGATCGACATGTGTACGGAAAAGCGATTCACGTTAGTCTTAAATCGCTGTAAATTGTACTCGGTGGGAAATACAGTCTTGGGCAAATTATGCCAAAAGAATGATGCTCTCCTTCATACGAATGTGAAGTATTATCGCGACGTGTATTTCTAACATGCACCGCTCTGGGAGGAATTCAGCAGGAAACATCCTACGAACACTTTCCATGAAAATAGTTGTAGAATAGACTCAAGTCGCCAACCGTTCTTCGATGTTCCAACGAAACAAGGCCCGCGGTTAGTTCCGGGTCTCCAATCAGACGAACAGCTGAATAGAATCCAACAAATGCAGTATATGTTTGGGAGTAGAGCCCCAAACATGGGAGCAGTATTCCATAGTCGGTCGAATCTGAGCTTTGTAAAGAATTAACAGTTGTTGTGGAGCGTAAAGCTTTCTGGTTCGAAATAATATTCCCAACTTTTGAGAAGCTCTCTTTGCTATGCTTGCAACATGTTCGTGCCAGGATATATTTGCTCCCAAATTAACGTCCAATAAATTAAATGATGATGTTAGAGGAATGGAGTGCTCCGACATAACTATGTCGGGTTCAGCAACGTTAACTTTTTTAGAAAAAACTGCCGCCTATGTTTTTATAGCGTTAAAAATATTCGAGAGTAGTAAATGAAGAGATAAGCATACTGTCATCTGCAAAGCTGTAGATTGGATTGCCGGTCTTTTTCAGTAGATCGTTAATGTAAATGAGACAGAGAGTAGGAGACAGTATGCAGCCTTGGAGCATACCGCCTAGATAGTGAAGGTGTTAGAAAGAAACCCGTCGACTGCCACTCGTAAAGAAGGCTCTCTGAGGAAACATGAGAGCCACAAACATAACCTTTCAGGCATACCAGAAGAGTGTAGCTTAGCTAACAATCCATAGAGCCTAACACGGTCAAATGCCTTGGATATATCAAGAACAACCGCTGGAGATTCTCCAAAGTGTTCAGTTGCATTTTTCCAAACATGTGTGACATAAGTCAGAAGATTTCCTGTTGATATATGTTTACGAAAGCCATGTGGTCGCTAATATTGTTGAATCCTTCAAGATATTTTAGAAGCTGCTGATTGATAGCCTTTTCCATGACTTTCGATATTATTGAAAGCAGTGCGACTGGTCGGTAGTTATTTGGCAAGATCTTCTTGCTGTTTTTAGGTATCGGCTGAACAGTGGCACATTTCCAGCAGGAAGGAAATATTCCCTTTCTGTAGGATGGGTTGAGAAGTCTATAGAGAACTGGTGTTCCCTCGCACAGTTTTTGACAACCATGGCAGGTATTCCGTTAGCGCCAGAAGCTTTTTTGGTGTCTAGCTTCATTAAAAGCCGTTTTATGATACGCTGTCTGAAGACAATATCGGACATCCTTGACTGCCCGGAAATAGTAGGCGGTGTTATTCCTTGAAAATCGACAGTAGAATGTGAAGCAAAGAGTTCAGCCAACAAGTTCGCTTTTTCAACAGGTGTTGTTGCAATTGAATTATCTGTACCAAAAGGACCTGGAATTGTTAGGACAAGCGAGATATTTGTTTCTAATTCGTTGATTGTGTGTTTCCTTGGGTTTCGTTGATAATTTCTTTGCATCCGTTTCGGACAGTTCGATGTTCCAAGGAATCCAGGTTGCTGGTGAATTCTAGGTCTCCAGCCAAGTAAATAGCTCTCTTCTACATATAATCCCACAAATACAGTCTAATTCGGAGGACCAAAACTTCTGATCTAATCAAAACCGTACAAGCTTCTATTCAATGTTTATTATTTTTTTGAAAATATTCAGCTTAGTGATTACTACAATCTTGTTCGGGAAGAATTAAAATTTGTGCATTAATATGGCGAACTGAATCAAAGAAAATCATTGAAATTTATTTGGAATAACATTTAGGGTACATCAAACAGACCCATTCAATTCGAACTAAGATACAGAGGTTGAAGATCTGCCTTATTTCAGAGAGAGGTAAGCAATTTATGCTGCCAGTTGTACAGTACAATTAGCTTTAAGAGCCACTAGCTTAAGATTTTTTCTTAACCTTTCAAAGTATTCTCGTAGACATCAGATACGGCGAGTTCTATTTTTCATCGCCCGGAATGAGACGTGTCAAGAATCGATCTATTTTGCTCCGTGTCAATAATGTGTCCCGGATGGAAATTCGGTCAATTAAATTTGTCACCGTTAAATCTTCTTCTTCTTACTACACCGTCTACTCGTGAAGGTTGGCGATTCAAATAGCTAGACAAACTTTAGAAACTATTGCTCGAAAAATATCATCCGAAACACATTCAAACCACCCTCATACATCTCAAATGCTGCCAGTCGTTTTTCTGAGTAATAGTCAAGGGTCCTCCAGCACTCACATCCATACAATAGCACGAAGAATACATAGGCTATCACCATTCTTAGTAGGAGTTCGAGACTGAGACTTGCCCGTTGGAAAAATGTATTCATATTCATATATAGCACTCAGCTTGTTCAATTCTGGAATATATCTTCTTTCTTGGAGCACACTTTCATTTATAGCTCAGTTATCAGAGACAAATCATTAAATGTTACCAATGCTACATTTACACAGATAGTTTTTTAGACGTAGAATACGATAACAAAAAGTTTGCTGCTCTAAAATGTACGCTAAGCCTGCAAAATCGAAAATAAAATGAAAAATTCGGTTTTTCGCAAATATCTCTAAAAATAAAAAAAATAAATATCGAAAAACTAATAACACCACGTGAACGAACGGCAAATTTCACCAAAAAAAAATAGTATATAGATGTTTTATTAGTTTTACCGTAAATTAAAAAATTATTTAAAATAAAGTGGCTTGTTTAACCCCTTCAGTTGTAGTGGGAATCATGCTTCCAACCTCATTTATAATTAAATTAACGTTTCTGTATACCCCTAAATATTTTTAAATTGACTATTAAGGGATTTCTCGGGATGATGCTTAGTAGTAATTTAGAATTTTTATGTTTTCAATAACTGTTTTCTTTGTACCTGGATGTTTAAATGAAATATAAATAGTTTATACTTAAAGCTTAGACTTTTATCTTTCTTTTCTCACCTTTCAAACTTTTTTTATTATTTTAACTTTAAGTTGAATGACTAATAATAAGCAAAAAAATACGTTTATCATGAACACTTTTTTAAGAGCAAAATTACAAAAAATGAGAAAGTTTTTAGACCAACTGCTTTTCCATCCTTTTGTAGTTATATTGTTTAGTTGCAACTTTTCTGATCTATGTCCAATGAAAAGTTGTTCTATATATTATTTCCATGTCTATTTTGTCCTTAGTATCTAAAACAATCATTACTTCCATTTCTCAGAATTACTTCCTGTTTTCTCTGTTTTTCCTGCCAATTCTATTATCTTTTTTTATGTAAGTTGAATGTGTAGTGTTTTTCAGGTGGCTATTTGTATCCAATCTTCACCAACTGAATTAAAGCTGTTTGGTGGTGGATAGTTAGTTTTCTAGCAATATCTTAACCGCCTATGTCCTGCTGTTGCTCAACTTTTTCCAAGAATTTATTGTTTTTGATAAAATAACTTGATCATAAACAGCATAAATTCCTTTACAAGCTTGCGCAGCATTAGTTCCTCTATCGCGATATAATTGCAAAATATAGCAAATTTATAATTAAATTAACGTTTCTGTATTCCGCTAAATATTTTGAAATTGACTATTAAGGAATTTCTGGGGATGATGCTTAAGAATCCGATGACAGATTCGAAGAATCCAAAATGACGTATCCAATATAACGGCCAGAGAGTATGTAATTCCATTAATTTCTTCGAGTAATTTAGAATTTTTGTGTTTTCAATAACTGTTTTCTTTGTACTTGGATGTTTAAATGAAATATAAATACTTTATACTTAAAGCTTAGACTTTTATCTTTCTTTTCCGGCCTTTAATTTTTTTTTTAATTATTTTAAGTTTAAGTTGTATGATTAATAATAGGCAAAAAATACATTTATCATGAACACTTTTTTAAGAGCAAAATTACAAAAAATGAGAAAATTTTTAATGATTTTCTAATATTAGAGGAAAGCCCTCCAGTACCAGCCGGCGTTCAGTACCGGCCAATTACAGTTTGGGCGTTTTCACCTCTGCACTGACTTAGCCGTTACTTGATAGAGATCCATAATAACTAGGAATAAAAATTTAAACAGCTGTTTAAGATCACCACTTATGTTTATTATATTATTGCTGACAATTGTTTCGACCCACTGTGTCTTCTTCTGGAGCAAGATGTAAATTGTATATAGATGTAAATTTACATCTTGCTCCAGAAGAATACACAGTGTGTCGAAACAATTGTCAGCAATAATGTAATAAACATAAGTGGTGATCTTAATCAGTTGTTTAAATTTTTATTCTTAGTTTTCACATCTACCGGTAACGACACCGACACGACACCGACACGGCACCGACTTCGACCCGACACCGGGGAAACATTTTCACACTTGCACGTCACCGCCCCGACACGCCACCGACAAAGTAATATAAAACCGAGGAAAAACATTTTTTGCTAGTTCCGTTGAGTGCCATGTCATCTGTTAATAAGTTATATTTGAGTTATTTGTTATATCTTAGACGTAAAAGGCTAAAATGTAGTCAAAGCCTGCCAACTTTTCACGTAGAATTTTATTTTTATTATTTTTGTTGGTTTTATCCCAAAGACGGGGACGTTAAATATTATGAGATTGGCTATTAAGGAGTTCCTCGGGGTGCTGATTAAGAATCCGATGACAGATTTGAAAAATTCAAAATGGCAGATCCAATATGATGGTCAGGTTAGTTCAATACGTAATTCATTTAATTTCTTCGAGTAATTTAGAATTTTTGTGTTTTCAATAATTATTTTCTTTGTACTTAGTTGTTCAAATAAAACATTAATACTTTATACTTAAAGCTTCGACTTTTATCTTTCATTTCCCACCTTTAAATATATTTTTTTTTATTTTAAGTTTAATTTGTATGAATATGTTTATCCTGAACACTTTTAAAAGCAAAATTACAAAAAAAACGTTTTCTTTTAAAATTTTTAATGATTTTCCAATAGCAAGTATACTTTTAACTGTAACTAAAAAAAATTGTCGGACTTTTTTTACCATTTCGTACCGCTCGAAACGTAAAATTGCCGGCGACGCACTACAGCAGGCAAATTTTCATATTTTAGAACTCAATTTTTTAAATAACAGAGTCACTGTAGGCATTTTTAATTATTCTTATATTGAAACTTAAGGCAGAGTAATGATATATGCACGAGGATTTATTTTCAATATTTATAATTTACTGCATGCCCGTTAAAATCATGCAAACAAAAAATGCGTTTTAAGTTTTACAAATTATGAAGCGGCAAAAGTAAAAGCTATTAGTATCATCGGAAAGCTGAAAGTCTCCTTTTCAAAAAGCTATCCTTTAGTTTTTTTTTTACACTCTGAAAATAAGTAATATCGATTAACCTTCGAGCGGTGCGTGTAGACTTTCAAACTAACCTGTTTGGCGCGCTACACTTTTTGAATCACCTATTCGAATTTTTAATAAATTCGTATGCTAATAAAAAAATGTGAAAAAATCTATATACTATTTTTTTTGTAAAATTTCCCGCTTTTTTACGTGGTCTTATTAGTTTTTCGATATCATTTTTATTTTTCGAGATATTACCGAAAAACCGAATTTTTTTATTTATTTTGGATTTTGTGGGCTTAGCGTACATCAAACTTTAGCAAGCTTTTTTTATCGTATTCCACGTCCAAGAAACTACCTGTGTCCCAATACGGAGCCTGTTAACATTTAATGAGAACTCAAAACCCCTGGCGACTGGGCTATTATATTAGTTTCCTAATATTTAAATGTGGGGACCTGTTCTACGGTGCTGTCATCGATTTCGAACGATTCTAGTGGTAGACTTTTCTTTGTTATTACCATCCACTTGGTTTTTTTTGTATTCACAGTTAATCCCAATCTTTCACTGGCTGAAACACTCAATCGGTCAGTTGCTGCAGATCTTTAATATTGTTTGCTAATAGAACAGTATCATCAGTATACCGTATGTTGGTCAGTATATCTCCATTAACTGTTATGCTCTCAATGGATTTATATATGGCTTCACACACAGCATCAAAATGATTAAACAAAAATAGTGAGAGAATGCATCCCTGTCCTACTACCGACTGATTTTTATGTCGTCGGATCTTTCCATCCCAGATTTAACTTCTGCTAATTGATTCCAGTATAGACTTTTGATGATATTTAGATGTTTTTGTCTATATTAGCTGTTTCTAGAATTCTTATTAATTTCTCGTATATAACATAATCGAAAGCTTTATTGTCATCTATAAAACACGCATATTTGTCTACGTCATATGGTTATAGCGTTAGGCTAGTACATTGAATGAGAATAAAGCTTCTCATGTATCCGTGCCTTTTCCGAATCCACTGTGTGTTATCTCTTTCTGCTTCAAATTTTCTATATATTCTGGTATGGATGATTCTTAGGAATATTTTGAGAACGAAAGACAATAATCGTCACATTTCACTGATTTTCACTTTTTAAGTATTGGGATGAAAGACGACTTCAGCCAGTCAAAGAGACTTTTCCACGTTCATATATCTTATCGAATAAGATTAAATAAGATTACCATTCGAGTAATAAATGGACTTTCATCTGAAAATATTTTAAGGATTTCTTCCTTTATCCTATCATATCAAGTTCAAGGACAACAAATACAAGTGACAGAAAAAATGGTATGGAAACCAGTTAAATTCATAAAGAATAGGAAAGCAGCTGGACCAGAGGGAATTCCGGCAGAATTACTGAAAAACGGCACAGAAGAGCTAATAAAAAATGCTGACACACTTATTAGGAAAATATGTAAATGAAGAAATAATTCCCCAGATCTGGAAGGAGGCATGGATAACGCCAATCCACAAGAAGGAAAGCAGAACTTAATGCCATTACTATAGATGTATATCTGTCACAAGTACCTTCAGTAGAGTGAATGGCAAAATCCTCAGAAATATTATTGAAGAAGAATATGGGCCGTGCGAAATAGAAGAACAGTAGAGGTTTAGAGCTGGTAGGTCGTGTCTGAATAATATATTTGCCCTTACCCAACTAAATAAGAAAAAGTCCTCAACTAATAGAGAGGTTCATTTATTGTTCGTGGATTTGACGAAAGCGTATGATACGGTCGCAAGAAAAACACTATGCCAAGTATTAGAGGTCTCTCCAATCAACAGTACAGCAATTACCGCAATAAAAACAGCTTTATGATCGGTCGTACTCCAAAATAAAACTAGCCAACTCGTTCTCGAATAGCTTCCTCATGACTAAGGGTCTCAGACAGGGCTGCTGTTTATCCCCAACGCTTTTTAGAATATATCTAAATGAAACACTGAAAAGATGGAGAAGAGCATATAGGGGAATGGGAATACAGCTCACAGGCTATACAACACTTTACACATTACACTTTGCTGATGACCAGGTTATTATAGCACAGGACAAAGAGGACCTTGAGTTTATAACCAGAAGATTGTTTGAAGGATATAAAAACTAGGGCCTGATAGTGACTACAAAAAAACCAAATATCTATGCATAGGAGGAAAAGAAGACAACCTTACTTTAAACTCTGACGTGCGAGGAGTACACCTATCTGGGGACAAAAATGGAAAAGAACGGCAGACCAGAACGAGAAATAGAAGACAGAATCAATAAGGCACAAGCGGTGATAGGACACCTAAACTCTATCCTTTGGTCAAGGAACGTATCCCTAGAAAATAAACGATATATCTATGACTCAATTTTTAAAAGCATCGTACTATACGGATGTGAGACGTGACAATTGACCAGAGGGTTAGAACAAAAGCTTCTTGCGTTGGAAATGCACTAATTCCGAAGATCAGTAAGAATATCTAGAACAGACAGAGTTAGGAATGAACAAATACGGGAAGTGATGAAAACTGGAAACCACAATTATTGAAGAAATCCAACAGAAACAACTTACCTGGTAAGGACATGTGGAAAGAATGGTAGCAAATCGAATCCCGTAACTAGTCCACAGATGGAGCCCAATGGAAAAACGAAAAAAGAGGAAGGCCTAAAGCAAATTGGATGGGTGGTATCCAGAAAGCCATGTCAGAAAGACACTTAAGACCGGGAGATTGGGAAGACCAGAGGGGATGGAAACTAGGAACCGGAAGGCGTAGAACTAGGACCGGATATATATATATATATATATATATATATATATATATATATATATATATACATATAATATATATATATATATATATATATATATATATATATATATATATATATATATATATATATATCATCTAGACCAACTGCTTTTCCATCCTTCTGTAGTTATATTATTTTCCCTGTTTAGTTGTAAGTTTTCTGATCTATGTCCAATGAAAAGTTAGTCTGTGTATTACTTCCATGTTCATTTTGTCCTTAGTATCTAAAACAATCATTACTTCCATTTCTCAGAATTACTTCCTGTCTTCTCTTGTTTTTTCCTGACAATTCTATTATCTTTTTATGTTGGTTGAATGTGTAGTGTTTTTCTTGCAGTTCCTTTATTTCTACCGTTAAATCAGGTGGCATAGAAACATCGAGCTTCTATTTGTATCCAATCTCCACCAACGGATTTAAAGCTGTTTGAAAGAGGATATTTAGTTTTCTAGCGATCTCTTAACCGCTTATGTGCTGCTCTTGCTCAACTTTTTCAGAAATTTTACTCATAGTCAAGACATTGTAACTTTGGCCTCAATAAATATTTACCAATACAATTTTTTTTCATTTATTTTCTGACTTGTCACTTTTTAAGCCCAAGTCAGTACGACCAGATTCGACTAGTATTGCCAGAGGTAAGCGACTAAAAAAACCATCTAGCGATAAAAAGGCCCAATACTTTTTGTACAACCTGTGATATACTGTTGGATACCAACATGGAGCAAGCTACAGGACAAACGGCTAACAGAGAAACATTGTCGTGCCACCATAAGATTCGATCATCAATAGATTGGATAGCCAGGCATGACCACGATATGTCTGACAAGACTTTTAGACTACAGGAGGAGGAGTGATATTTTAACATGGGGTAAAAAGTCCCGAGACTTTTCAAAAGATGGCAGCATAAACAAAGAGAACCATATGATTTTCAGTTAGTGTCAACTCTCAGAAGATTCGTGTAAAAGTTCAATAATATTTTGTCCAGTCATAGTTGTTTGAGTAACGCTACTTTTTATTTTTGCAAAAATATAGAATAAAAATAATATCGTGTATTGATTAAACATTGCTTTTTGATGGGAAAAATAGGGCCAAAACCCAAGAATGGCTTAGGAAGCATTATGGCACATCTGCTCCCTCGAAAGCGACTATATGTCGATGGTTTAGTGTACATAAATACAGTCATAAAATCACTGATGATGCACCACATGCACACAAAAAAAATCCACCATATTGTTCTGAATGAATGCAAAGTGAAAGTGGGAGAGGCAGCTAGCATCGTAAAAATATCAACAAAACTCGTGAGGCATCTTCTTTTCTTCTTCTTCTCTAGCCTTTAACTCGTCTACTCCTGGACATAGGCCTTTCTCAATATTTTCTATTTTGCCTTGCCTTGTGCCTTTTGGTGCCAGTCTCTACCAGCTGTCCTCTTGATATCATCTATCCAGGTCAATTGGGGTCTACCTCTATTTCGTTTTGTCTCCCTAGGTCGCCTAGGTGATTTTTAGTGCTTATCTTTCATCTTGCTCTCTTGCGATATGTCCAGTCCATTGTCACTTCAATTCGGCAATCTTCTCTATAACATCCGTAGCCCTTGTTCTTCGACGGATCTCTTCATTTCGGATTCTGTCACTCAGAGATAACCCCAACATTGACCTTTCCATTGTCCTCTGCATTACTCTCAGTCTATTGGCGTTCTTCTGCGTTAGATACATTGTTTGCATTCCGTATTTCCTTTTTTAAATTAATCGGGATACTGTTATCTCTCAGCACAAAGGAGAATCTCCCAAATACTACCCAGGAGAGCTGTATTCGCTTGGTAACCTCCCTGTACCGATTCTCTTTCCCTAGAGTGACTGAATGGCCCAAATAGTTGTATTCACTAATATTCCCTATGTCGTGATTCTCAGTCAATATATGTGGTCTTCTAGGCTCATTATTTTTATTTTCGAGTAATTCATTTTGAGGCCAACCTGTTTCGACCCATAACCCAGTTGTTGAAGCATTGATTCCAATTTGTTCAAGTCATTTGATATCAACACAAGGTCATCCGCAAATCGGAGATGGTTCAGATATACTCCGTCAATTCTAATTCCTTTATCTTCTCATGGTAGTTTCTTAAAGACATCTTCGGGTACAAGTGTAAATAATTTTGGTGATATAGTATCTCCCTGATGAACGCTTCTTCGACTTTAATGCTATTGGTTTTTGTCTCTTCATCTATCCTTATATGAAGAGAAGCGTTTTTGTAGATATTTTCGATCAGTATAGTATATCGAGTGTCAATTCGTGCTCGGTCCATAGCCACTAATATTTATCCAATTTCGACTGTGTTCAAAGCTTTCTGAAAGTCGATAAAGGCTAGGTATATTTGTATATTATGTTCAGTTGTTTTCTCTATAAGGGATCTTATGGTTTGCAAATAGTCACTTGTGCTGAAGCCTTTCGGAAACCAGTCTGTTCCACAATTTGGTACGTGTCAAATTTTGATGTTAGTCGATTGGTAATAATTTTTGTAAATAGTTTGTACGAGTGGGACAGTAAACTTATCAGTCTGTAGTTTTCTATGTTTACTGAGTCTCCTTTCTTAAACATCAAGATGATTTCTGCATCTAATCAGCTTTCCGGAACTTTTCCTTCCTGCAGGCATTTATTAAAGAACATACAGATACATTTTTCTAGCGTTGGTTCTCCAAACTTCGACATTTCAGCTTATCTTCATCACGGCTTTTCACGTTTTTCATGTGTTTTAAGGCTTTCTGTAATTCTCCTGATGTTATGTGTGGGATATCTTCTGATCCAGAATTCATTACCTTAGTTCTTACTCCCGGGTTCGGCGTTATTGATAAGTAAAGAGTACTTTAGAATTTCGTGAGGCATACTCTCCATCAATATTTGCATTTGAATAAGCTATGTGCCCGCACCCCCATGAACGTGTCGAAGATTCGCTGTTTGGTCCTGTTTCGGCGTCATCCAAAGGAGTTTTTGCATCGATTCGTAACAACGGATGAAACATGAATCTACAACTACACGCCTGACTCCAAGAGGGAGAATGACTGGAACAGCATGAAAGCTGTCTGAGCTGTCCAAAAACATTAGCTGAAAAGGTTTTGGAAAGTATTTTTTTGGGATGCACATGAAATAGTACTGATCGACTATCTTTGAAAAGTGACTCTAACTGTCATTTTCGGACCTTTTAGATGATTACATAAGAACACAGCCTCGAAGCGTGAAGCCTACGCAGCGCTCATGTTCGATAATGTGCTATTTAACCATAAATAAGGTTAGAAATGAATCTCGTTCTACATTTATTTGTGCTTGAAAATTAGCTTTACAAACAAGTTTTATTTCTCTTTATTAAACACAATTTTAGTTGTTTTTTTTGGAAGCCTTGTAGCAGTGATAGACATATATAGGTATACACTATTTTTACATTAGTAAAGTCTAGAAACCTAAACATTACTTTTAGTTCTCGGAGGTTGTAAACTCCAATAATAGTTTTCTACCCTCTAAAAAATGAGTCGTTGTGTTCCCCAAGGCGCTAGTTGCTTGAATTTCGAGAACTATTTATATTAACCACGAAATTAACCCTTTATTTTCAAGTAAACACTTTGAACAAGGCTAATGCAAATTAGATAATTATTTTAGCTGAGTTCATTGATTAAAGCGAAGATGTTTACTTTTATACTGATAATAGTTTATTTACTTTAGATAGAGGAATAACATTATACAGACGACTACACATGGTGAAATTTCATTTTGAATTTAATATGGGGAAATTATATTCAGTATTTTGCTTTTTATTTACAAAGTAAAAATGAACTTAGCTAAACCTGAAATAACAGCGATTCATAAACTATCAAATCATCGGAGATCGTTTAAATGGTGAAACCTCAAAAAAAACAGGCCACACTTAATAAAGACAAAGGTTTTTTTTTTTCACCAAGATAATGCATCTGCTCACAATTCTATAAAATCGATGGTGAAATTGGATCAATTGGGATATAACTTACTTTCTCATCCACCATATTCACCAGATCTGCCTCCCAGCGATTATTATTATCTTTCCAAATTTGAAAAGGTGGCTCCTGAGAAAGAGATTTGGTTCAAATAAAGAAGTCAATGAGAAACTGAGGCTTATTTTAGGGAGAAAATTATGTTGAATAAAATCGATTTTTAGCAAAAATATTGTTTTATCTTTAAAAGTCTAGGGACTTTTCACCTCACGTAGTATTCAATAGAATTATTTTACTTGTTTCTAGCTAATATACAGTCAGTCCAAAAAGTCTCCATACATCACCTACACACACCACACACATACTATTGTGTTTAACTAATTAATTGAAACTATGGGAAAACATGTTTAAATTAATATTTGAAACTTAACCAACGAGGATTAGTATTAAAAACAACTACGGAACATTTTATTTAGAAGTTACATCATTGTTATAAAAATGTAAACAAAATTAATGTCAAAAAAGTCTTCATACACTTAACTATTACCAATAATAGTATGATGGAGTTTAGCGGAAAATAACAACTTCGTTTAAACTAATATTTAGTGGGACCGCTGTTAGCCTTGATAATGTCCTGTAACCTTTTTGTCATGCTTGCAACTAGCATTCTAGGAACTTCTGCTGGCATGTTTTCCCAATCGTTCAATATTCTGTTTTTTAATTCTTCTCTATTTGAAAACGCGACTAAGTTTAAGTTCTCCCATAAATGCTCGTTGGGGTTAACATTGGGTGATTGCGGAGGTGTAGGAAGCTGCTGTCGCACATTATGGATCATCCATTCTCGCACCCAGTTTTACGGTATGTTTCGGAGCATTGTCCTGTTGGAAAATGTATCTTTTTTCGAGTGCCACTTTTTGGACACTTTCTCTTAAACTCTCAAAATGTTCAGATAAACATGCTGATCCATGGTACTATTAATAAAATGTAAATTTCCAACCCCTCTAGCGGATATGCATCCCCAAAGCAGAACACTGTCACCCCCTCGTCTCACCGCGGAACAAATGTTTTTAATATCGAATGTGGTATTTTTCTTTCTCCAAACTTTAGTTCAGCCATTAGACCCAAAAAGGTTAATTTTAGTTTCATCACTAAAGATTACGGATTCCCGAAATTCAGAAGGTTTAGTAATGTATTCTCTAGCAAAAGCTAACCGCTTTTTGCGATTAACTTCCGAAATTAACGGCTTTTCCTGGCTGCACATCTCTTATAGCTTTCCCTGTGTAAACAATTTCTCACTGTTGGTGAACAAACATTTTTCGAAAATAGTTGTCATACTTCTTCTTTTAATTTTAGTACAGGTTTCTTGGGATCTATAATTATTTGTCTAACAATACTAACCTGTTCAAGTGGAATCACTTTCTTGGGACGACCGGAGCGCGGTCGATTTTTATAGGAACCCGTTGATTTATACTGGTTTACAATATACTGAACGGTCACATGCGATGTTTTAACAATCTTTCCTATATTTCTGTACGATTTTCTTTTCCCAAATCAATTATGATCTTTCGAACTTGAAATGGAATTTCACAATTTCTCTCGCTCATTTTTAATACTATTTTGAAAACCCACTGTAAAATTACTAGCAACAAGTAAGAGATTATGAAGTATGGCCGAAAAATTATTCATTTGTTTTCAGTTTAGCGAGCAATAGATAGCTTGATAAAATGCGGCTGATTATAACATATATAATATAAATAATATAGAAAGCAGGTGGCGTATGAAGGATTTTTGGAATGACTATATATATATATATATATATATATATATATATATATATATATATATATATATATATATATATATTAATATATACAGTCTGTCAAGTAAGAATCTGACCGCTCGTATTCTTGAAGAAAAGTGTTTCGAGAGCATTTTTGCCATCAATGTATTGTTTTGTGTGCTAAGAAGGGGTAATATTCTACTCCAAAAAACCTAGAACTTTTGTAAGAAAAGTTTTTTTATAGCCCCAATTTTCGGAGATACGATTCAAAAATTCTAAAAAAAATTCATGGTGATTTTACGAACAAAAACAAGTATTTTTTTTCTTGTAATATTTCTCTGAAAGTTTTAGTTTTCGAGTAAAAAATTGTTGAATATCCAAAATATGGCAAATATACTGTGATCAATATTTCCGAAAATTGAGGCCATAAAAAAAAAAAAACGTTTCCTACGAAAGTTGTAGGTTCTTTGGGGTAGAATAATATTATCAGAGAAAACTTTTGGTTACATTAGAAAATTACATTTTACTTTAATTTTTCTCAAATTTTTTGAAATCCACTTTCAAATTTGTGTCGGTATTGAGCCCAAATCAGCACAATTTCATAATATGCCACTCAAAATTTAAAACTACATATCATAAGATTTAATCTGGACCAGACTGTGTCCTCATAAAATGTGCCAATTTATGGACTAATGGGTGGGTCCGGTTGACGAAGAATGACCTATATATATATATATATATATATATATATATATATATATATATATATATATATATATATATATATATATATATATATATATAAATATATATTTATGTATAATATATATTATATATATATATATATATATATATATATATATATATATATATATATATATATATATAAATATATATATATATATATATATATATATATATATATATATATATATATATATATATATATAGAAAAAAAAAAGAAAGCAAAAGATTGCCGTATCTACCAAAATTATTAAAAATAGAATCTTAGTTGAGGAACTCGGCAAAAAGGGGGCGTGATAAGAGATCACACAATTTTTATTAAGCCAATATTTCGGTCCTGGATTGGGACCTTCTTCAGGGCAGAACTGAAAAAGAACAAAGCGTATTCACTGATCGTGTCTGGGACAACTTTAAATTAATGATGTTATCATTAGGTTGTTATAATAAATAAAATTAGTGTAGAACAAGAATAAGATATTAGTCATAATAAATCAAAAAAACTCACATGACAAGTGCAAAGATTTCGTTAGCCTGAATGGCCGTAGATAGCTTATACATAAAAAAGTTGTTACATATAAACGTTGGTTAATCCATAAAATATATAAAATACACACTAAAACACTGTAGACAAAATTATAAAAATTAAATTTAAAACATGGATGTAATTGGGAACCTTGGATGTTGAGAACATTGTTAATTATTTCACCTGTGACCACCACACATGGTCCACATTTTGCGTGTCATTCCTAACATTAAAATTGCCAAATATTACTTCTTCAAAAACAGACGTGTTTTCAGCAAGCTGAAGGCTCCGCTGCCAGTTCTTTCCATGTCAGACTTAGTTTAGTCAATTTCCTGGCTCAATTGTCCATCAATCTATATTGGCCAAACTTCTCAATCCTTGAATCGTCGTATTGCACTCCATAAAAGTGATACTAGATGCCATCCACACAGATGTGCTTTGGCGACTCATTCTGTTGACAATGGTCATTCTTTTAATTTCAGGGAACTCAAAATTCTTCATTTCTCTAACAATCTTTCCAAGAGAGAATTCCTTGAAATGTGTTACATCCAGGAGAATCACCTTAATATCAATAAAAGAACCGACCTAGATGGTAGCATATATAGTTTCCTCCTCTCCTGTGATAAATCAATTCCACACAATAATTCCCTCTCTTCAAGTGTTTTATGATCCATCTGAATTGAAATGGTAGTCTTCTCTCTGTTAGCTCTGTAATGTCCAGGGTTTCTCTCCTCCTTCCTATCTTTGTTTACGGTTCTCGTTGATCCTGGGCTCCACAGATTCCTTCCACTTTATCTGGGCCATTTTGTGCACCTAGCGATTACTGTCTTCCTTCCATTGACAGTACCTTGCGTCACCCCTTCATTACCTCCGGGTGCTTTCAGTCTTCATTGGTTTTTGCAAACAATCTCTTCCTCCAATCAGATTCCAACAAGAAATTAATAAATTAATAATTAATTCATTAGACAATCTTCCTCTTCGTTGCTCCCATTATTTTCTCTCTCTCTCTCTCGCTCCCTCGCTCACCCTTTACCTATAATTAGGTTATGATTTATCCTTTCTCGACTCCATGCCGGTTTTTTGGTCGCTCATTTGGCTATCTCTTTCTCACTTAAAGGTCCAATACTTGCAGTTCCCAATTTTGATCGGTTCCTTCCAGGTGTCGACCCCGCATTCTGGTTAATTGAGTTTTCTTGACTAAACCCCTTATCTCTGTCGGTCAGCTGTCTCCCGTCGTCCTTGTCATCTTTCCTAAATGGCGGTGGCCATGTGTGGTGGTCACAGGTGAAATAATTAACAATGTTCTCAACATCCAAGGTTCCCAATTACATCCATGTTTTAAATTTGATTTTTATAATTTTGTCTACAGTGTTTTAGTGTGTATTTTATATATTTTATGGGTTAACCAACATTTATATGTAACAACTTTTTTATGTATAAGCTACCTACGGCCATTCAGGCTAACGAAATCTTTGCACTTCTTATGTGAGTTTTTTTGATTTATTATGATTAATATCTTATTCTTTTTCTACACTAATATTATTTATTATAACAACCTAATGATAACATCATTAATTTAAAGTTGTCCCAGACACGATCAGTGAATACGCTTTGTTCTTTTTCAGTTCTGCCCTGAAGAAGGTCCCAATCCAGGACCGAAATATTGGCTTAATGAAAATTGTGTGATCTCTTATCACGCCCCCTTTTTGCAGAGTTCCCCAACTAAGATTGTATTTTTTTATACATACATATATATATATATATATATATATATATATAAATATATATATATATATATATATATATATATATATATATATATACGTATTATATATATGTATATATTATTTATATATATATATATATATATATATATATATATACTCGTATATATATATATATATATATATATATATATATATATATATATATATATATATATATATATATATATATAATATATATATATATATATATATATATATATATATATATATATATATAATATATATATATATATATATATATATATATATATATATATATATATATATATATATATATATATATTAATTTAAATAAGTAAGGGACATAAAGGATTTATTAAGAGTTTTATCATGTTATATGTCATTTACAACATTTGTAAAAGCGAAAAATTTGAAAATCTTGTTATTTTTTTATTATTTTCAATCTAAACTCACATAGTCAGTTTAAAGGACTGGGATGAGATTAAAAAAGTTTTTTCTAAAAGTTTTTTATTAAGCGTGCTAAGGAAAAGACAGTTCGAAATGAAATTTTTATTTAAGTGATATTATATAAAATGAGTTGATCATAGAAAAAAATGTTAAAATATAGAATTTTTAATTTTTAAAAAAGTCGGTATCGCACAGTTGGTATTTTTTTTTTGTTAAAGCTTTTGATATGCTAAAATTATAATTTATAAAATTTAATGTTGCACGATATAAAATTTCGGGTTGTCATAATCTTAGAAATTCAGTTTTTTTTCTGCCATTAAAACAGAATTACAAAAAAATTCATTTAATATTTTACTTTGATATCTTTATATCTCTGAGTCCTCTTCTTCATTCAACTTTTTAGTATGATTAATAAACCTGTTGTCCAAAAAAGAAAATAAGCTTTTCAAAAACAGTTACTCCAGCTTTTATATCTGTTTGTCGTCTAAAGAGGCATTCTTCATAACTATTACATCCGTTATTTTATAACAATACCATTGCAATAACACCAGTTAAGCCAACTTGTTAGCTTCACATTCTACTGTTGATTTCATAAGAAGAACACTATCAACTGTTGCCATAGTTCAGTCAAGGATGCTAACACGATTTTTCTATAGACTTTTCAACCTATCCTACAGAAAGGGAAAAGTATTTCCTTCCTGCTGGAAATACGCTACAGTTCAACCGATACTCAAAAAAGGTAAGAGGACCTTGCCAAATAACTAGCGACCACAAAAATGTATTTCGGCTTTCAATAATATCGAAACTCATGGAAAAGCATAAGCATCACCTTTCGAAAGATCTTGAAGTGTTGAATATTATTAGTGTCTTTTAATAAGCAAAGATCAACAGGAGATCTTCTAACTTATGTAACACATGTTTGGAACAATGCAATTGAACACTTTAGAGAATCTCGAGCCGTGATTGGAATGATAGATTGCTGGCTAATCTACGCTCTTATGATATGTCTGAAAAGTTCTGTTTATTACTCTCGTGTTTCCTCAGAGAGTGTTCTTTACGAGTGGCGGTCGACGAATCTCTTTCTCATTTATAATAATAATGTACTAGGACCAGAGCTCCTATCTACAGCTGTGCAGATGACAGTATGTTTATTTCTTCATTCACTTTTAATGCTCAAGCATTGACTACTCATGCAAGTATCCGAAGACAGCAGGAAGTCGTTCAACTTAATAAAGACCTGGAAAAAATTCTATCGTGCGGTGACAGTAACCAAGTAGAATTTAATGCTGTAAAAAGTTATGTCCTCCATTCCTCTAGCATCGTCACTTAATTTGCTGGACGTAAATTGGAGAGCAAATAGGTCTTGGCATGAACACGTTGCAAGCATAACAAAGAGAGCTTCTGAAAACCTGGAAATATTATTTCGAACTAGAAATCTTTACACTCCACAACAACTGTTAATTTGGTACAAAGCTTGAATTCGACCAATGATGGAATACTGCTCTCATATTTGGAGCTCTGCTTCTAAACGTACACTGCATTTTTTGGATTCTATTCAGAAGTGAACTCTTCGCCTAATTAGAGAGCCAGAACTGACCAGCAGCCTGGTTCCTTGGAACATCACAGAACGGTTAGCGACTTTAGTCTATTCTACAAGTATTTTCATGGAAACTCTTCGATGAATGTAGCCCGCTCAATTCCTCTCAAAGAGGTGCAGGCTGGGAACGCATGTAGCGCTAATACTTCACATCCATGTGAAGCTTGTCTTGTCACCCCTAGTACAACCCATTCGAATGATTTGTCCTGGACGGTGTCTCTTACAGAGTACAATTTATAGCGATTCAAGCCCAACGTGAATCACTTTTTCCGCACGCGCATTGCTCCTGTAGAACTTTAAGGATTTCCTTGCAGCATGGGTGCTAGGCCCATAAAAAAATTCTCCGTCTCAAGACTTACATCTAGACACCATCAAAGATAAAATGCGGACTCGAGAAAGGGCGATTAGAAACGATGAGATATGATTTAGTTGAATGTAAGTGTTGTCAGATTTCTAAAATTTCAAATAGTCAATTGTTATCGGCTTCCATTATAATACTAAAAGTCCAATATGATTGGACTTTTAGTATTATAATGGATGGAATTATTAAATTGTCATGCGTAGTTTTGGCTAATAGAGAAGAAAGTAAACAACATTATATTTATAAGAAACAGCTGAATATTTTTTAGATTTATACTTTAATAAATTACATTTAATTACATATAAATTGCTATTAAAATTGACAAATATAAGTTACAACACCGCTACGAATTTCCATCAAGTTTTACTAGTAGACCACATGCGATTATTCCGGTGTTAAAGGCGCTATACGGACCCAAGTAACGTTATTTTTTTGTATAAGACACCGTTAAAATTTTATCCAGTGTTTTTTAATTGTACTTAATGCACTCATTGCAGTTTCTAACGGATCATTAATTTGACACGAAACGATGTTGTGAATATTATTTTTTGTGTCTGAGGTTCTACAAATGCCTAATTAGAGTGGTTAAAGTGGCAATTTGTTTTAACACACGGTGAAGTTATGAGTTCCAAACTAAGATTTATGAATAGGTTTTATGTTAAACTTAGTAACCACGAATTCCTAAAATGCTTTGAAAAGCATATCATTTAGGTGACTTAAAGGTGCTCGTTGGATGCTTGAGGAGGACAAAATTGGTCCAGAAACTAGACGGAGGGAACTTAAGATTCCAAAAGTGCCTGCTTTTACCAAAGAACATTGGAAATTGTAGACGATGTTGATTGAAGATAAATTGGAAATTCCAAGATTGAACTATTCACAAAATTCCGGTGGTAGGGGAACAAATATCCTTAAAACGATCGTTACTTTTGATGGAACGACGGAAATTAACTTTGTGGATCCTTTACATAATTATCTGATTTAGTACCCTGTGACTTATCTCCTTGTCTCCTAATTCATTTGCAAATGAAACAAAAACGATAAAACACCATGTAAAATATTTAAGCAGCAGGTACCACTACCCAAAATCCTATGTAAGAAAACTTATTTAGCAAATTAGTCGACTATACCAAATGATGTACTGAAGCTGGGAATGAATATATCTAAAGAAATAAATGACTGGAATTCATGTGTTTTATTTTCTATGAAAAATTATGGCTCTTTTTGGATACAAAAAGTATCTCGTAAAGGTTCTATACCATTCTTTAAAATATTCGATAAAAACCGCATTAAATTATTTTTTTTTACCATTGCAAACAAATAGCAATGTTTACGAACGTTACCATGGCATCGTGCACAAAATGTTTAGCGCCTTAAAGCGCTAACTATTTTGTACACATTGCCAAAATTAATGAGTATATATATATATATATATATATATATATATATATATATATATATATATATATATATATATATAAGAAAGAGTAAGGACAGTAACAGGGCACTGGCAACAAACAATCGCAAGTTTAACTACTGGGAAACGCCCTTATAAGGAGAAGAGATGAGCAATCAAAGATCTAAAGGGTCTAGTATCTACTTTTTATTTTTGTTATCGAGCTTTCGTTGCCTAATGGTAGCTACTAATCATTAATTTTTTATATGAACATACATTTTTCTCCTTCAATAGTACTTTCTACAGACAAAAAATTGGCGTCCCAATGGGAAGTGCTATTTCGCCAATTCTGGCCGAAATCGTCATGAATAAACTTCTTTATTTTGTCATTTCAAAGGTGGAATTTGAATTTCTCCTTCTGTTTCAATATGTAGATGACTTACTAGTAGCTTTATCTGAACACTCTTTATATATATATATATATATATATATATATATATATATATATATATATACATATATATATATATACATATATATATATATATATATATATATATATATATATATATATTAAGCTGCTTTCAAAAGAAGCCTGTGAAAACCATTTGTTTCAGTTTTTCAACCAGAAATCACAGAAGTTCTTCACCGATGGCATCATGGCGAAACATTGTCGATAATAATAGAGCATATTTGGTTTTAAACAAATTCATTTTCACACTATAAGAAAACCAGTTGAATTTTACTAAAATAACGCCACGAACTTTTTCTACAGACAAAAATTTGGCGTCCCAATGGGAAGTGCTATTTCGCCAATTCTGGCCGAAATCTTTATGATTAAACTTCTTTATTTTGTTATTTCAAAGGTGGAATTTGAATTTCTCCTTCTGTTTCAATATGTAGATGACCTACTAGTAGCTTTATCTACCGGAAGTGTACAGAACACTCTTAATATATATATATATATATATATATATATATATATATATATATATATATATATATATATATATATATAAGCTGCTTTCAAAAGAAGCCTGTAAAAACCACTTGATTCAGTTTTTCAACCAAAAACCACAGAAGTTCTTCACCGATGGCATCACGGCTCTACCTTAAAAATGGCGAAACATTGTCGATAATAATAGAGCATATTTGGTTTAAACAAATTCATTTTCACACTATAAGAAAACCAGTTGAATTTTACTAAAATAACGCCACGAACTTTTTCTACAGACAAAAATTTGGCGTCCCAATGGGAAGTGCTATTTCGCCAATTCTGGCCGAAATCGTTATGAATAAACTTCTTTATTTTGTTATTTCAAAGGTGGAATTTGAATTTCTCCTTCTGTTTCAATATGTAGATGACCTACTAGTAGCTTTATCTACCGGAAGTGTACAGAACACTCTTAATATATATATATATATATATATATATATATATATATATATATATATATATATATATATATATATATATATATTAAGCTGCTTTCAAAAGAAGCCTGTAAAAACCACTTGATTCAGTTTTTCAAACCAAAAACCACAGAAGTTCTTCACCGATGGCATCACGGCTCTACCTTAAAAATGGCGAACCATTGTCGATAATAATAGAGCATATTTGGTTTAAACAAATTCATTTTCACACTATAAGAAAACCAGTTGAATTTTACTAAAATAACGCCACGAACTTTTTCTCAGACCTGATGATTTGAAAAGATTTACTGGAAAATGGGTACAAGCGGCCCAAAACAGAAAAAAGTGGCAAGACTTGAGGGAGGCTTTCGTCCAGCAGTGGACAGTATAAGGTGATGATGATGATATATAAATATGTATATGTCTTAGAGAAAAATAATAAATATTACTTCGAACTGTACATAGCCTTGTGTGGGCAATCAACGACCTAAACAACCACTCCGGAAGAAACAGCACAAGTCATTTCCCTATTGCAAGAAGGGCATAACCCCCGTGTAGTCCTTGCGCAACTGTAGCTGAGCCAGTCAGCTGTCTCCAGAGTCTACAGGCGTTGCCAAGAGACTGCTTCTTTACTCGGAGACCAGGATTAGGAAGAAGTAGGTGTACCTCGGAGCGAGACGACCGCTTCATTATCAACACAAGTCTAAGAAATCGTCTCTTGACCGGCGTTGAAGTCGAGGAAGAGCTCCGACAAGTTCGTGATCAAACTGTCAGTCATTGGACAGTCAGAAGAAGACTTAAAGAAGCTAACCTAACTCCGAAGAACCTAGCTAACGGACCCAAATTAACAGCAGCCCATAAACAAGCGCGACACGGATTGGCCCGAGAACAGGTCGATGGGACCTTAAAGCAATGGCGCTCCGTTTTAATCTCCAACGAGTCATAAATATGCCTACATGGCAATGATGGAAGAAGTCGAGCCTATAGGAGGCCTGGGGAATGCTATGCGCAGTGCTGCGTTACTAAAACGGTCCGGAGGAGATGTTTTGTCATAGTGTAGGGAGGCTCACTGGATGCGAAAACCGATTTGGTTTTTGTGACTGATGAAACTCGTAGTTGTGGACTAACGGCTCACCGGTACATCGAGGAGATCCTGCAGGAACACGTCGTTGGCGATAGCTTCGTGCTAATGCACGACAATGCGCGGCCTCATGCTGCTGCATCGGTGCGGCAATACCTGACGGAAGTGGAAATACCCACATTAGACTGGCCTCCTCAGAGTCCTGACCTCCATCCAATCGAGCACATGTGGGATCAGACCAAAGGCCAGAAATCCAGCCCATGCATCGCCGAGGGACTTACCGGTTGCGATGGCGGAAGAGTGGGGAAGAAGTGGTGTAAAAGCTCACCCGCTCCATGAAAAACCGGCTGGAAACATTAATAAGGGCTAGGAGTTAATACAAAATATAATTAATAAACTTAAAGTTTGTTTAATTTTACCTTTCTCTTACCCCTATTTTCAATCCTTGTTTCCCCTTTCAATCACCAAAAGCATGAGGCTTGCTATGGAATTTGATATCATTAGGAAGAAGATAGACTGTACTTTCAAATGATCCATAAAAATTCTAGGATCCGTGTTAAATGAAGCCCAATAGTTTGAGTAGATATTTTTGCTCACCAGTGTATAAGAGAGAAATATTGGATAAATAAATTTGCAATTTTTTTAAAAGAATTTCAAATTGTTTATGGTTTCACGTATCCATTCTAAAAGCGGATGTTATTAAGCCTATAAACCAAATAAAAAAATATAAAATATCCAGAAAGGTTTTATATAGTCATAAATCAAATTGGATAAACAAAAATACACGGTACACAAGCATGTTTTTATTAAAATGATTGATAGAATTAGAAAATGAAGCAATAATGAATATTTTATAAAAAGTTAAGATAATAATCGACAGTTTCGGCTTTTTTTTCACATGAATGTTTTCCAATTAACTACTTTATTTGATGGATAGATTATATTTTTGGTAATTTTTCGCTAATTTTCTGTGTTAATGCAAGAACGATTGTGTTTGATTGATAGTAAAAGCTGTTTTTTTTTTAATATTCTAAATCAATATCAATTTTTTGATCGGACGGATTCGTTGTCTGTTAATTGTGCAGTAAAAAAGTCTAGATACAGGAATATCATGATTTTATCCTCTCTGGGGTATCACCAGGAGTATTGCCCTGATCCTACATATGGCAGATTAGAATTGGCAGAAATAGACAAAAAAATAAAAAAAAATAAGACATCAGACAGTACAGAAACTAGAAAATAGAAGAAAATGTGAGAGAAGCAAAAAGTTTGAAACATCTAAACAAATGAATAAAGGGAGACATCAAATAATAAAACTTATAAATAACGATAACCAAGAGGTCGCACAGATCACAGAAATAAAGGAAGCTACAGAGAAATACTATCAAACACTACATGACATGAAAATATCGCCACCGTCCGGAAAAGAAGAAGGAAATAGAGTGATTTTAAGAAATGTGGGATGTGAAGAAATTCCCCTTGTAACAACGGATGAAATAACTGTGGAAATGATAAAGTATGGAGGGGCATCGATAATACAATCTCTTCAAGCTCTATTTAACAGGTGGCTAATAGAAAGTAAAATACCTGCACCTTGGGTAAAAGCCTTGCTTGTGTTTATTTTTTAAAAGGGGAACAAATTTAAATTGGAGAATTACAGACCCGTCAGACTGTTCTCGGTACTATACAAGATTCTCACTAGAACCATAACATATAGATTAACGAACAAATTAGACAGTAATCAACCACGTGAACAAGCGGGATTTAGACGGGGATACAGCACTTTGGACAATCTTCAAACAATAGATTACTAGTGGAAAAAGCAAATGAATATAAGGTCACCTTGTGGATAGCAATGGTTGACAATGATTGGTGGATGATGATAGATATGGGCAGCCTTAACGCCCTAAGTAACAACAGAGTCGATGAAAGATACACCACTCTTCTTGAATACATATATAAAAATGTAACATCACAAATAATGCTCGAAGAAAAAACAAATAAAATCAAAATTAAAAGAGGAATTAAAAAAGGCGACTCGATATCCCCAAAGCTGTTCACGTTGACTCTAGAAGACATGTTCAAATCGATAAAGTGGGAAAATAAAGGAATACTAATGAACAGTGAACGTTTAAATCACTTAAGCTTCGCAGATGATGCCACTCTGATCGCCAACACAAAAGAAGAACTGCAAGAAATGCTGATGGAGTTGAATAAGTCTCGAGAAATAGGTCTAAAAATAAACTTTACCAAGACCAAATATTTAAACAACGAAAGTGAAGATAACAATCAGGAACTATTAACTGAAGGTGAAAGAATAGTAAAGGTACAAGCATTCATATATTTGGGACAAAAAATCGAAATATCAGAAAATAATTTAAAGGCTGACTTGGATAGAAGAGTCTCGTTAGCTTGGTTTGCGTTCGGAAGGTTACAATCAAGATTTAAATTAGACATCCCAAATACAATAAAAGCCAGAATATTCGATCAATATGTACTGCTGGTATTAACATATGGCATTGAAACATGTGATTTAAATAGAAGTATAATAAATAAACTTCAGGTAACCCAAAGAGCATGGGAGAGAAGAATGCTAAATATTAGACTCAAAGATTGTATCCCTAACATTGAGATATGAAGAAGATCAAAAGTGACAGATATAATACAACGAATATGTATATTAAAGAGGAATTGAGAGAATGGAGGCCTAGAGAATATAAAAGATGCAGACGGACAACATAAAAAGATTAGCAGGACACGATTAGATGCAGAAAGCAGACAACAAAGCTCATTGGAAACAACTTGGGGGGACTTACATCCGACTATGGAAGGAATAAGCTAATGATGATGATGATGATGATGATGATGATTATCTTGAGTTTTGGACCTTGAGAAACTTGTGCTCTGTGTTTATAAAAATTTTTCAAAAAAAAAAGCTTAAAAGGTGAATAACTCCGGTAACATGAGTCGGATCGAGGCGAAAAAAAACCAAACTCTTCGTAATAACATTTCCAACAAATCAACGTTAGTTTTAAGTCGCTCAAGTGCTTACATAACCTACAATATTGAAAAGAAAAACAGCAAAAAACTGTTTTTCTTTTTTTTCATTTTATTGTACATGTCGACTAAGTGAACCGATCGGCATGAAACTTCGGAAAATATTCCTTTTGTGAAAGCAAAAATATCCTGAAATATTGGTACAACAATATTGAACCCATTTGGTCCAAAACGGATCTTTTTTTTTCAAAATTTGGATCGCGACGTCAGCTTTCCGATACCATTAAAAAAATTTTTTTTGAGTCATTTTAACTGTTTTTTTTTACATTTGTTTATTAATCAAATAACAACAAATGCGTTTTTTCGATCATTTAAAAAATAAAAATTGACACTTTTTATTACATCTGGTAATTTTCTTTTGAAAAATGACCGAAAAAAAAAAAAACGCAATTGTTACATATTTGATTAATAAAAATAACGGTTAAAACAACTCCAAAAAATTTTTTTTTATGGCATCGAAAGGCTGGCATCGAGATCTAAATTTTGAAAAAAAAAATTTCCATTTTGGACCAAATGGCGAGCAATTCAAATTTTAAATAACACTGGGTTCAATATTTTTGTACCAAGGGTATTCTTGCTATAAAAAAAGGCATATTTTCTGAAAGTTTCAAGCCGATCGGTTCATTTAGTCGACCTATACAACAAAATAAAAAAAAAGTTTTTTGCAGGTTTTTTCAATTTCGCACTTGAGCGACTTAAAACTACGAGGACTTGCTGGAAATTTCATTACGAAATGTTTTTTTTTTTTTTATCTCGATTCGACTTATATAACCGGAGCTATTCACATTTTAATCTCAAAAAACGCGTTTTGAAAACTTCAATTGTTTATAAACAAAAGAGCACAAGTTTTTCTAGGTCCAAAACTCAGGACAATACTCCTGCCAATCTCATCATTATTTTGACCTTTTTTTACTGCACTATAATGTTCCTAAATATTTAATACTGGTACATATTTAAATTTGATTCTGTTATGCTAATATTACTGAAAAGCAGATACGAAACAGATTTAATTAAAAAATATGATACATATTACAAAAATAAACGAAATATACAAAACCCTAATATAAAAAGACAACATGACGTATGTATTTTACGGGGGTTGATATACGAGGACTGTCTGAAAAGACCTCCGCCTGATACATAGATGGCGTTAGAAATTATAAAATATATTGGAAAGTTCCATCCTTTATATAAACACATGTAAAATTTTATTTCGATCTGGCAAGTCATTCGAGTAGTAGCAGCTGCTTAATATTGACGTGACATTGATTTTTTTAAAATCGAAGCAATTGAATATCGTGCAGTGATTAAATTTATTCTTTTGGATGAAATTGAAATTCATCCGAAATTATTAAAAGCGTATAAAGATGCATCACCTTCACTTTCCACTGTGAAAAACTAGGCTGCTCTTTTTAAATCTGGTCGTACAAGCCGCGAAGGTGATTCACGCGAAGGTCGTCCAAAAACTGCAACAACACCACAAATCAATCAACAAGTCCATGATATGATCTAAGATGATGAGTGAAAGTGAGTAAAATAGCTGAGGCCATAGGCATGTCGAAAGAACGAATTGGAAATACGCATTCGAATGCGTATTTCTCAAGCGTGTTTGGATCGTTTTAAGCAAAATAAAAAACATTTCGAGTATCGCTTCATAACTGTTGATGAAACTTGTATCTACCACTATACACCATAGTCGAAACAATAGATTGAAGCCGGTGGAAGTGCACCAAAAAAGGTAAAGAAGGTTCCATCAGCAGGGAAGGTTATGGAAACAGTTTTTTCGAAATACAAAGGTGTTTTGTTGATCGATTATCTTTATAAAGGTAAAAGCACTAACTCTGAATATTATTGTAATCTTTTAGATCAGTTGGATGCAAAAATTCGTGAGAAAAGACCAGCTTTGAAGAAGAAAAGAATCATTTTTTATCCAGACAAGGCCCGTGTTCACTCATACAAGTGTTTTGACGATGGCACAACTCAACGAATTAAAGTATGAATTGCTTGAACATCCAGCATATTCACCAGATTTGGCTCCCTCTGACTATTATCTATTTCCAAACCCGAAAGAATTCCTGGCTGGAAAGCGTTTTACATCAAATGACGAAGCTATTGCAGCCGTGGATGGATATTTTGCAGATCTTTCGGAATCCCACTTTAATGATGGTATTGAATTATGGAAAAAACGTTGGAATAAACAATTTCGGGAGATTACATTGAAAAATAAAACATATTTCACGTCAAAAATAATTTTCTTTTATTGTTAGTCCGGGAACTTTTCAAACAGCCCTTGTATTATGCCAAAACTATTATCGATTGCAAAGCAGTTTCGAATCAGATTTAATGAAAAAATATGACACATATAACAAAAATAAACGAAATATATGAAACTCTAATATAAAGAGATGACATGACGCGTGTATTTCACGAGGGTTGATATAAAAAACTCCCGAGAGGAAAATAGTTCGACGGCTCACTCACTATTGCGCAAAAAAACTTGTATTAAATAAAAAGTGTATCCCCTAAGGTTACAGGACCTAATGCTAAATTGAATTACGACAATATATATATATATATATATATATATATATATATATATATATATATATATATATATATATATATATATATATATATATACAGTCTAACTAATTAATTGGAACTATGAAAAAACATGTTTAAATTAATATTTGAAACGTAACCAACAAGGATTAGCATTAAAAACAACTACGGAACATTTTATTTACAAGTTACATCATTGTTATAAAAATATTAACAAAATTAATGTGAAAAAAGTCTCCATACACTCAAGAAGTGCATTGCAAAAAACACGTTATAATCAGCCGCATTTTATTAAGCTATCTATTGCTCGCTAAACTGAAAACAAATGAATAATTTTCTGCCATACTTTATAATCTGTCACTTGTGAGTAATTTTGCAGTAGGTTTTTAAAGTTTCAAAAATGAGCGAGAGAAATTGTCAAATTCCATTTCAAGTTCGAAAGATCATAATTGATTTGTGGAAAGATGGAAAATCGTACAGAAATATAGGAAAACGTTCAGGTAAACCAGTATAAATCAAAATTCCAGCACGCTTCGGTCGTCCCAGGACTCCACTTGAATATGCCAATATTGTTAGAGAAATAAGGATAGATCCCAAGAAAAGTGCACCAAAATTAAAAGAAGAAGTACGGGAACTATTTTCGAAAAATGTTTGTTCACAAACAGTGAGAAATTGTTGACACAGGGTAGGTTATAAGGGGTGCGAAGCCTGGAAGAAGGCGTTAATTTTGGAAGCCAATCGCAAAAGGCGGTTAGCTTTTGCTAGGGAATACGTTAGTAAACCTCCTGAATTTTAGGAATCCATAATCTTTAGTGATGAAACTAAAATTAACCTTTTTGGGTCTGATGGCCGGACTAAAGTTTGGAGAAAGAAGAATACCTCATTCGATATTAAAAACAATTGTTCCATGGTGAGACAAGGGGGTGGCAGTGTTCTGCTTTGGGGATGCATGTCCGCTGGAGGGGTTAGAAATTTACATTTTTATTAATGTTACCATGGATCAGCATGTTGATCTGAACATTTTGAGAGACAATTTAAAAGAAAAGTGCACTCGAAAAAAGATACATTTTCCAACAGGACAATGATCCGAAACATACAGCAAACTTGGTGAGAGAATGGACGATCCGCAATCATCCGATGTTACCCCCCCCCATCGAGCATTTGTGGAGGAACTTAAACGGTATATTTATATATATATATATAATATATATATATATATATATATATATATATATATATATAATAGTATATATATATATATATAAATAATATATATATATATATATTATATATATATATATATATATATATATATATATATATATATATTGTAACATTCATTTTTTCCTGGATTTTAAGACCATGCAATGTTACTGATTTTTTCACTTCGAATTGTATTTATTTTTATTTTAAAACATCGACCGGTATATTAAACAAAAGTTTCAGGACATTCAGTATATACTGTGTGGTGCGGGTTGCTGATCGAACCTACCGCCAGGCCGCGATTGGCGAAATGTTTTGACCCGGAGTTTTGATTGGAGCGTCCGGATATTACCGGCAAAAATCGCACGATTATTTAAGGGCCTGAAAAACTATCAACCAGGCTTATTTCCATCGAGCCGCAGACCAGGCTTATTTCCATCGAGCCGCAGACCAGGTCGTTTCCATCTAGCCGCCGACCAAGGCTTTTTTTTTTTTTCGATCGAGCCGCAGACCAGGCAGTACCGTCTAGCCGAGAGGCTACTTTCCATCTAGCCGAAGTAGGCTAATTTTCTTCAGAAGCCGCTAAGTAAAAGTACCAGTTTTCGACAATAAAAGCTGTAGTGAGCCTTCTAAGTGTTAAGAAAAAGAGTGAAATCGGGCGAAGTCCATCACAGCAGGACTGAAAAAGAGTAAGTCAACAAAACTCCCTCCAATAGACTTATTTGAGAGTAGTGCATTAACAGCAACGTATAACAGACAAAAAAGTGAAGTGTAAAACACGATGTCTCGCCTTCGGGGGTTGTAAAGGTTTAAAATTTAAATGTAACAACTACTATTTAGGCTAGAATTTTTTGGTATAACTGTAAAGGTTAGAACTTTTTATTTTCATTTTAAAAACATGAATAAATTCTTTTTTTGTTGATTAAAGCTAGTGTCTCACTGAATATTTATTTTTCTTTTCAGGATCGATCAGTTGTACTAGACTAATTATTTTTAGTAATATCCATAAAACACTTCAGTTTTTTCTCATTTTTCTTAGCTGAAGTTAAATCCTTTCTATTTTAAAATGAGTGGTGCCCAAAAAAAAGTCGTACAACTGAGGTTTCTTTAAAAATAGAATTAAATTCCAAAAAGACGTACAAAAATTATCTCTTACCCATATCTCTCCACCAAGGAAAACTGAGCTAGTATTTCTTTAATTTCTTTAGTTCTTTTAAAATCAGGTTTCACTCAATTCATTATCAGAAATTAAAGCGGGGCTGCAAGAAAATTGTGCTCAAGCTTGGGGCGTCCAGTATTTAAAAATGTTACAAAATGACGCAGTCTACATGGGGCGAAAAATAAAGCAAAATTAGCACACCTTACAAAATTGCGCTCAAGCGTGGGACAAACAACTTCTCACAGGGTACGGAAAAAGATGCCTCAAACTGAGGACAGTTTAGCATGTCATAAAAAGACGTCACAATAAAAATAGCGCTGTCAACGCGGGGCTTTTGGAATTTTATTTTTTAAAAAAGGGTTCAGTGTACTAGCTTTCGAACAAAATAAAAAGCTCTAACTTTGCAGATATTTTATTTCATAATACTTATTAAACGAAACTACAATATAGCAGTAAGACAAAAGCAGGAAATTTGTAGAATTTTTTATTTCAATTTATCTGTGGTGGTTTAGATATTGAATTTTGTTAATCGACTCTAAGATAAGCGATTCCTACTTTTTTCTTAACAGCTAGCTTTATAGTTCAGATTAGCAAATGTGTTGGTCGACTTTAATTTTGCACTGTTTATTTTGCGGATAACCGAACAAAAAACTGTTCTTTTTTCTCACCTATATTTTGCATGAATATTAAAAAATACTTTGCTGATACGAAACGGTATTTAGAGATTTTTTATAGGAAATTCTTAAGATAAATTGGTAAAGGAATGTTAATACAAGGCGATACTTAGAAATTTTTTTTGAAATTGTCGAAGATTTTTTTTAATGTTTGGTAAAGAAGTTTACATATTTTAAGTGCCTTTACATATTTTCTATTTTGACTATTGGGAGCACAGGAGAAATATTTTTACGACTTTTTAAACAATTCTTTTAAATTTTATAATCTAAATACATTTATCATGGAAGCCTTAAATTTTAAAGTCAATCACCTACTGGAAAATGAATTAGACTATGAACTGAAAATCCGTCGTACTTTCTCAGAACGACCGGTCGCGGATAAAAGAAAGATTCTAACGAGGATCTTAAGTAAAGAATACTCCAATAAATCAGATTGGACTAAATAGTTACAAAAAGTTTCTGATTTTTTTAAGTCTAATAAAAATTCTCCTTCTCAAGTTCAAACTCCTGCTTCTCCGAATGGTCACATGTCTCCTTTATTCGTGCATAAATATTCAGATAACAGACCGCATATCAAGATAAATCTATTAAGTGCCCATTTCTCGGCTTTACTTGACTCTGGTGCAAATGCCTCCGTTTTAGGTCAGAATGGTATATAAGAATTTTAAGTCGTTTAAGTATAAAAATATGCCACGTCAAAAATAGAAGTGTTACCACTGCAGATGGCAGCCGTCTAAAAGTTTTAGGTACGGTTGAGTTGCCGCTAGTCTGCAATGGTCATTATTTAGTAATTTCTGCTCTAGTAGTACCTTCTCTATCACATACTTTGGTTTTAGGATGTGATTTCGCACAAAAATTCGGAATTCTAGTAAATTTTAAAAATAATTCGTGGTATCCCCAGTCCCTAGAAGTCAACTCTCAAACAAGTTTTAAAGATTGTTATTCAGAAAATTCTTTAGAAAACCTTTTCTCGCGTCTATGTACCCTAGATGATCTCTCGCGGACGGAACGCTTAAAAGCAGAAAAAGTAATAAGCTCTTTCAATGAAATAAGTAGTAAAGATAGGTTAGGCCGAACGAATAAGATCACCATGTCTATAGATACGGCTGATGCCAGTCCGGTAAAGACAAGGCCCTTCGCCATGTCTCCTAATATGTCAAAGGTATTAAATAAGGAGTTAGACGAAATGTTGACACTCGGAGTGACATCGTCTAAGCTATGACGGAAGAAAGCTCAACGAGGTCAGCAAATTTGATAACTATCCATTACCGAACATCGATAGAATTTTGACATCACTCAGGAATGCTAAGTATGTATCCTCGATAGACCTTAGAAAGGCATTCTGGCAAATTCCTTTGGACAAATCCTCTAAGGAAAAGACTGCTTTTGCAGTAGTAGGCCCGAGGTCTATTTCAGTTCGTCACTATGCCGTTTGGTCTAAAGAACGCTGCTCAAACTCAGCAACGGTTAGTAGATGCTATATTTGGTCCGAAATATGAGCCACATATTTTTACCTATCTAGATGATATTTTAGTAACATCGGAAGACTTCGAATCGCATATTCGCTTACTTAAAGAAGTAAAAGATAAATTGAAAGAGGCCGGACTGACGATAAATTTGAGCAAATGTGATTTTTTTCAAAACTTCTCTAAAGTTTTTAGGCTATATTGTAGGCTCAAATTCTTTGCGTACCGATCCGGATAAAGTAGCAAGCATGGTTAATTATGCGAGGCCTACTAATACTACGGAAGTTAAGCGCTTCGTAGGAATGTGTTCATGGTATAGACGTTTTATCGAGAATTTTTTCTACCTTGTTGGCGCCTATTAATGATCTTTTGAAAGGACGAAAAAAAAGGACAATCGATAGATTGGACAAAGGCAGCCGAAGAATCTTTTATAAAGATTAAAGAGCTATTGGTTTCAGCTCCCATTTTATCCCAACCAGATTTTTCCGAACAGTTTTATATTTCTAGTGATGCTTCTAATACCGGTTTAGGGGGGCGTCCTAACACAGAAAATCAATGGTGAGGAAAGAGTGATAGCGTATGCCAGTAGAACTTTGTCAAAGGCTGAACGTAACTACTCGGTTGTTGAAAAAGAATGTTTAGCAGTACTCTTTAACATCGAAAAGTTTCGACCTTACATAGAAGGTGTTCCTTTCACGGTCATAACAGATCATTATAGTTTATTGTGGCTTAATTTTATTAAAAACCCTAGTGGCAAAACTAGCGCGTTGGGCGATTAGGTTTGAGACAACATACGTTTAATTTAATTCATAGTGGCCAAAAATGCGTTTTGATATCTTAAAGTTTGTGAGGACTTGTGAAGTATGTGGAGCGCAGAAATCTCCCAATACACTACCTATGGGACTGATGGGAAAAGAGAAAACGGTTAATTACCCTTTTCAAGTCATAGCAGCTGATCTAGTAGGTCCATTTCCACGTTCAAAAACAGGGAAATAAATGACTTTTCGTAATTTCTTGCTGGTTAACAAAAGTATACCGTGTTATTTCCTTTGAAAAGCTCTAAAGCCGAATGCTTTTTGAAAATTTTAGAAAACAATATTTTTCTAATCCACGGAGTTTCATCGCTTTCGATATGCGATAACGGTACTCAGTTTACTTCTGAGTGTTTTAAGAGCTTAAGTGAGACATATAGTTTTAACATACGTTTCAATCCCGTGTGCCCTCTACAATATAATTTCGTTCAAAATAATATTCGTTGATTCACGTGATAATTCGGGATAAAGGAATTTCAAAGATTCAAACACGAAGTAACCGGGTTTACACCGTCTTTCTTAGTTTACGGCAGACATATACCTCTATCTGGATCATATTATAAAAACTTAGACTTGGATGTCAATGCTGACAGCGAAATAATTCCGGGTAACCGGGGTGCGTACGCCGAAAATTTAAAGGGTTTAAAAGATATTTTCACCGACGTGCGTAGTAGGATACATAAGGCTTATGAGCGGAACAGTAAGTCTTACAACCTTAGAAAAAGGGATTTTTTCCTTTAAGATAGGTGATCACGTTTGGCGAAAAAAATAAAATTCTTTCCAGTGCAGCTGATAAATTCACATCTAAGTTGGTACCTAAGTATGTGCATTGCGTGATTAGAGAAAAGATTTCGGATTTAGTTTATGGTTTAGTTAATTTAGATGGGACTAAAAGTAGGACGATGGCATATTAAAGACTTAAAACCATTCAATGAACCTAACCCTAATGAAAGTTTGTCAGAAGAAGAATAATTTATATTTACATTATCTTAATTGCTTAAATTTTTTTTGATGTTGCTCTGTAGAGGTGACGACCTCGTTTTTTTGCCTGTTATAAAAGTTGAGCTGAGGATAGCTTACTTTTATAGTTTTGTGCTAAGGTTTTGGGTATTGGCCATATCCCAAACTTAGGTTGATTGTGGTTGATGTTTAGCATCGACTCAGCCGTTGCGAGCTTGCGAAGGAGTCACACTCAGGATATATCATGAGACTGGTATGTCGGTGGTCGCGGGATCTGATTTGCTTATGACCCCAAATAATATCCAGTTCTTGACACTTGGAAGCGAAATTTTGATTAGAGGCAATCCAAGGTGATCTTGAGTTAGGACAAGCGCAAGATGTAGCTCGTGTAGTATGATGTTGAGTCAAAAAAAATTTTTTTTATGAGCAATTTCAAAGTTTGTTACCCGAGTGGGTGTATTTTTTATTACCTTAATGGTATATGTTGGGTGCAATTAAGAGTAAATTGATTTTGGTTTATCCAGTAAGTCTAAGACTTGGATTATTTTGATTTAGACCTTCTTCTGAATTGACAAACTGAGGGTATTTTCTATTTTTTTTCAGAGCCGTTTAAACGTTACCTTTGAGTCACTAATTTTTTAAAAATTTTTTGCATGGACTCATAGGCGTATGTTGAGTTTTTTCGGTTTACTATCAGATGGATAGAAAATTGAAGTTCTGCAGGAGAACTAAAGGCTGATCATTAACAGGAGATGAGAGCAGAGTAAGACAGTCGTTTCACAAAGAAATGATCAAAATCTGATACCGAGATGAGAACCTTGTCAGGAGAGGCTAAGCGCAGTGAAGGAAGATTCCTAACCGAATTTTTAGATTTCCAAGAGGTAATCTAGAAGTTTGGGCTGACAGAAAACGGTTATGCCTGATACCTGTAGCAGTTTCTTCTTCTAGAGGCTATTGTTTAGGGAGACGATTAACACCATGATCGAATATTTTAGCTGTCAACGATGTTTTCTTCTTGTTTCTGATTAAGCTGGGAAAGCTCTTGTCGTCTTCAAAAGTTTTGTTGCGTTGCCACCGGAAAATTGAGCAATTTTTGTTTCATGTAGCCTTTTTAAGCTCATTTTCGTTTTTTAAAATTTCGTTAGAAGCTTGGTTAAGTCAACCTTGTAAACCTTTTAGGTTGTATCCCATGAGTTATTTGTTTTTACAGGCTGTGATGCACCGGGTGCTAACAGATGCCGTTACGACGTTTGGCAGGGAGTTAGTCTTCCTGAGGAACAGACTGATTGGAAGGGTAGTCTATGGGGGGCGCACGTTTAACCTTTGGGACCTTTAGAGGTTTTGTTACCCAATGGCTATTTCTATTTGAGCCAAAGGAGAGCCTAGCTACTGTAGTCGACCTCAGCTCCAATTAGCCTATTAGTGGTGACAGGCTGTTGGCAGTAGTGTATTTCGGAACACCCTATTGATTAAATTTTTTTTTGACTTATGGTGGTGTGGTAGACACCGTTTTCAGTTTAGTGGATGCTATAATCTACTCCCTTTTGTTGGTGGACTCCGGGTCACCAATTCTGTATTTTATTGTCTCCACCATTCAGTATATCGTGGTGAGGTGTTTGTCTCCTGTTATGTGGGATGGATTGAATGTTTTTCGTTGTTGTTCTAGGGCGAGACCAGTACACGAGGGTTCTTCATGCAACTTGAAGAGGCGCAATGCTGGTTAAGTTTTATATCTCAGTGTAGCCACCCTGAAGAATGACGGAGGGCGTTTCTTCTGGCTCATGTTTCTAGGCAGATTTGTCACTTTGGTGCGATGTGCTGAAGATTTGATTAGCTTTTGCTAAGAGCTTTCACCAAGCTCAGTATGGAGTTATCATAACCAAGAGTTTGGGATTTGAACTCCTGTATGTATTTCTGTATATATATTTCTGTACATATTTCTGTATATATTTCAGTGTGCCTGAGGGCATGTGCTCAAAATGTGTGATTTTGAGTCGTTTTGCTTATGGACTCCCATATATAGGATTATGACTTTAGGGAGGTCCTATTTCGAGACTTGTTGTCTCATATAGTTATGTTGGGAATGTTTCCTTGAATGTTAGTTGCGCGTGGACTAATCATTCTGTTCTTTGTGAACATTGCTTTTTGAAGCAGGATCATTCAGTTTGGTGAATTTTAGCTTTTATAGCTATTCACTGTGTTAAGAGTGAATTTTAGCTTTTGTAGCTATTCACTGCGCTTATAGTGATTTAGTTAGCTTTTACAGCTGCTCACTATGTTCATGGCGAGTTTGTTCTTTTAGAACGCAGACTTTGTGTAGTCGAGGACTACTTACAGAGTGTTTTCTTGGCGAGGAGCTGAGGCTTTTTTCTGGCGATATGCCAGAGTGTTTTTCTTGGCGAGGAGCCGAGTTTTTTCTGGCGATATACCTGAGCGTTTTGTTGGCGATGATCTGACGTGTTTTCTGGCGATCAACCAGAGCGTTTTCCCTGGCGATTTTAGCATGTCTGGATGTCTTAGGACGTCGACATTGCGTTATAGAGTGCGATTATCTGGCGATCAACCAGAGCGTTTTCCCCCTGGCGATTTTAGCATGTCTAGATGTCTTAGGACGTCGACATTGCGTTATAGAGTGCGATTATTCTCTGAGTGCGACTAGTAGTGATACTAGATTTAGAATGTTCTCTTAGTGATGAGCTAGAGCATGGATGGCGATTTTTCCCGAGCGTTCGTCTGGATATTTATCCAGATATTTTTTTCTTAGCCTTGTGCTAAATGGTCTGACAAGACTTTTTCTTTTTAGTGTAAGTGTTTGCACTAGAATCATTTTTTTTATTTTTCTTTATTTAAGAATTTTTCTAAATTTCTTTTGCTGATATAGAAAATTTTCAGACAATCCTTAAAATATTTTAAGGGGGGTGTTCATATTTTATTTCAGTTCACTTTTTTTTTGATTTAGACAAGAGTCTAGACAGTTATTTTTTTGTTTTGGTAACAATAACAGAGCTGATTCTTTTATATAAGAAGACCGCGATTGTTACTTTGAACAGGTATTTCTTATGTTCATGCAAGGATTTTTATTTGCTTTTTGAAGTACTTAACCTTAGTGCTTAATTAAGTTAAGTCTAGTTATAAGATTCTTGTGTACATGCAAAAATTTTCATTTGGTTTTCATTGTACTTAATATTAGTGCTTAATAGAATTAAGTCTAGTAGTAAGGACCGAAGTTTGTAATTTTGTTTTAAGTTCTGACCTTAGTATTAAGTGATAGTGTACCACTTTGTACCTTTTCATCAGTAGCCTTAGTTTAATAGACTAGTGTAGTCTATTTCTTTTTGGAAGGGGGTAAATGTAACATTCATTTTTTCCTGGATTTTAAGACCATGCAATGTTACTGATTTTTCACTTCGAATTGTATTTATTTTTATTTTAAAACATCGACCGGTATATTAAACAAAAGTTTCAGGACATTCAGTATATACTGTGTGGTGCGGGTTGCTGATCGAACCTACCGCCAGGCCGCGATTGGCGAAATGTTTGACCCGGAGTTTTGATTGGAGCGTCCGGATATTACCGGCAAAAATCGCACGATTATTTAAGGGCCTGAGAAACTATCAACCAGGCTTATTTCCATCGAGCCGCAGACCAGGCTTATTTCCATCGAGCCGCAGACCAGGTCGTTTCCATCTAGCCGCCGACCAAGGCTTTTTTCGATCGAGCCGCAGACCAGGCAGTACCGTCTAGCCGAGAGGCTACTTTCCATCTAGCCGAAGTAGGCTAATTTTCTTCAGAAGCCGCTAAGTAAAAGTACCAGTTTCGACAATAAAAGCTGTAGTGAGCCTTCTAAGTGTTAAGAAAAAGAGTGAAATCGGGCGAAGTCCATCACAGCAGGACTGAAAAAGAGTAAGTCAACAAAACTCCCTCCAATAGACTTATTTGAGAGTAGTGCATTAACAGCAACGTATAACAGACAAAAAAGTGAAGTGTAAAACACGATGTCTCGCCTTCGGGGGTTGTAAAGGTTTAAAATTTAAATGTAACAACTACTATTTAGGCTAGAATTTTTTGGTATAAACTGTAAAGGTTAGAACTTTTTATTTTCATTTTAAAAACATGAATAAATTCTTTTTTTGTTGATTAAAGCTAGTGTCTCACTGAATATTTATTTTTCTTTTCAGGATCAGTTGTACTAGACTAATTATTTTTAGTAATATCCATAAAACACTTCAGTTTTTTTCTCATTTTTCTTAGCTGAAGTTAAATCCTTTCTATTTTAAAATGAGTGGTGCCCAAAAAAAAAAAGTCGTACAACTGAGGTTTCTTTAAAAATAGAATTAAATTCCAAAAAGACGTACAAAAATTATCTCTTACCCATATCTCTCCACCAAGGAAAACTGAGCTAGTATTTCTTTAATTTCTTTAGTTCTTTTAAAATCAGGTTTCACTCAATTCATTATCAGAAATTAAAGCGGGGCTGCAAGAAAATTGTGCTCAAGCTTGGGGCGTCCCAGTATTTAAAAATGTTACAAAATGACGCAGTCTACATGGGGCGAAAAATAAAGCAAAATTAGCACACCTTACAAAATTGCGCTCAAGCGTGGGACAAACAACTTCTCACAGGGTACGGAAAAAGATGCCTCAAACTGAGGACAGTTTAGCATGTCATAAAAAGACGTCACAAATATATATATATATATATATATATATATATATATATATATATATATATATATATATATATAGTGGAGTCCGTACATAACGACGGTCATGTCAACTATATCCTTTCGTACTAACCGGACGACGTTATAAGCGACATCAAAATAAACATATATTTATTGAAACATGTGTTAGGTACACACGCAAGTCTAATCAAAACAAAAAAATTATAAAAAGACGTTTATAGCAAATTTAAAGTTCCATATAGAAAGGTTCTTAAACTTCATACGTAGTGCACATTTATCAACTTAAAAAGTTCATAATTTTGATTTGTTTCTGGTTTACTTTCAACTTATAGTAGACATAACGTATTAAATCATAAGGCGTAGCCATTGTAGTTTTTATACGCTCATCCTCGTAATTAGAATGTATGAAGACATTTAGAATTTCGACAGCTTTCAGGGTCTTGAGAACGCTCGGAGTCGATTGTATCTCTCGATCTCACCATCGGCGTAGTCGCCAATTTCGTGTCCTTCGGCGATAATATTCTGCACAAAAAACTCATCGAAGGGATCCTCACATATGACAACATTATTATCGACATCTGGATATTATTCAAGCTCCTGGCTCTTTATTGACAGCTGCCTAAACGAAAAGCGGTATATCGTCTTCGTCGTCAAAATCTACAGAAGAGTTGTTGGAACTTTGATCGATTCCTACTGTAAACCCAGCGTATCTAAAATAAGTCTTTATTGTTCTTTGTGGAAGTTTAATTATAAATCATCAGAATGGCGTCGACTTAACTAATCTTAGTAACATTATTACTGGCATTCGTATTTGCTTCAAGGTTTGTGTTTGTTTATATTCTCGGAATATAGTGGCAATGACTGGACACCTCTGAAACATCTTGGGCGTTGATATTTACCGATCAAAAACATTTTTTTTAATCGTGCCAATCATGTTCGCTGCAACCATAACAGTTATCCTTTCTTTCCACCAACACACGTTTCTCCTTTAAATGTTAAAGTTTTATTCGGCGTTAGTTTATAAATCAACCCTGTCTTATCAGCATTAAAAATCTAATCATCAACCAATCTTGCACCAATCACTGACGTCATTTTGCCTCACCGATAGTAATTCTTTACTTATCTTACCGGCGACAATGTTATGTTTAGTTTTGAATCGGTGGATCTAATTTGGTGTACGTTTGAAATTTGGAACATGAAACTACGAAGTAAAGAAATGGGCTTTTGCCTATAAAATAGGATCGTTTCCGGGTATTCCTCGATTTCATTACACTTTAAACCGCAGTAATAATATTTGTCCCTATTTTTCCCGAGTAGATTTCTTAATCCGTTTAGAGTTCAAAACATCATCATTAAATAAGTTTTCAATCGTGCTTTTGCTCTTCTTTCTTGTCAAAATGGTGAAACGAGATACACCAAACTCCTTCACGAGGACTACATTTGATTCATCCGCTTTCAAACGTTGAATTACTACACTCTTTTCTTCAATAAAGAAACACTTTCAACGTTTATGAGTTCCCATCTTTGAGCGCGTAAATTGTCAGAATTATCACACATAGCGCGTGACGATTACAAAAAAATGAATGATCGAGTCACAAGCGATCAACAAGTGCAGGGAACAGCGAAAATACCGCTCAGAACTCGAGGAAAAAATTGTTGTAAACAAATTTCTGACGCGTCGTTATAACCGGACAAATCAGGGCGTAATTACGCGCTTTAAGCAGTTGGTCGCTTTATCCGGAGTCGTTATAAGGGAATTTATCATAATACTATTTTATAAGAAACCAAACAAATCTTCACAGTTAAGTCGCTATAAGCGGACTCCACTATATATATATATATATATATATATATATATATATATATATATATATATATATATATATATAAAGAGGGAATGTAAACTGCAGTTTTTTTAGCAATTTTCCTTCAGGGGAAAAATGTGAAAAGGGTGGGCACCGATAACTTTTGTAAGATTTTAAAGTAATATACAATTGTTTTCTTTTCTTTTATTGAGATAATAAACTCACTTTCTGCGCAATGATTTATAGTAAATCACATAAAAAAGGATATGACAAGATTTCAGATGATTTGCTTCTTATGTATCATGTTGTTTTTTCAGGGTCCTAGGAGTTAAGAAATATGAAAATTGATTATTTCTTATTGCTTTCAATTTTAACAGTGGAAGAGCGTCATTAAATATTATATACTTTCACTCGTATTATGAGACATTTTTCTCGATTTTGGTTGAAATAATTAACAAATTTTAACCATATTTATTTATACCAAAAAAAAAAGACGTAAAAGAAGTTGGAAAAAAAGTTAGAATCATGACTTTGAATTTATCATGCTGTAGGTCTTTAATATTTTTCCATTATTTTCAATTTTAACAGAGGAAGAGGATAAAAGAGGCGGGAAAATTAAGTATTATTAGAATTAATTAGGAAACTTCCACAGGTTACAGAGCTATAAGGTATAAATCTTTAAGATTTTTCATGTGCCGTTTGACAAAGTGATGCTGACATTTCGCCAATTATCCTGCCAGAGCTTGTTTCGAGAACTCACTTCTTCGAAATGTAGCCCGAAACTGATGTAATTCCATTGCACACGTCAGCATATTAGTGGGCTGGGTAGGAGAGGGCTTTATGGATGATCCAGATTGATGAGAGGTAAAGACTATTCTTTGGTATGCTAACAATGGCGCAATTACCTTATTGAGTTGTCCAACCGCCTCCTGCATCAATAATCGCCTGGCATCTTCGAGGCATGCCGTCAACGAGATTTTCTGCATACTCTGCAAACTTTTCGGATCTCGCGAGACAACTGAGTCAAAGTCTTCAGAGTCTTTCTTCTGAGGTTTATCTTTACAAGGGATCAAACGTTTTCAATAAGATTGGTATCCGGCGATTGTGAGGGCCATTCAAGCATCTTATCGTAGGCTCAGCGAGCCGCTTCGCGACGTGATTTTCAGTCAGCATAGGTTTTTTCAACGTGCTTCGGAATTTGACATCATGAGCACGAAAATGTTGTTGAATGTCTCATGGTACACATTCAAACCCGATTTTCTTGTTTGCCGCTCCTTGGCGCAACGTCTATTTTGGGCCCCGTGAAAACAAAGTCGAGATTCCCTCTACCGATTTTTTGTTGAATCGCTAGAATCGCATCTACCAAAAATGAATTATCGCAGACGTGTTCTTATTTGACAGACTGTATATCAATGGACTTCCGAATTTTCCTAAGAAAAAAAAAGAATGTGTTGCAAAGATTTCGATTGACCAAAGAGAATCTGGATGCTTTTGTTCTGCAAATACTTGAAATAGGAAAGAAGAAGCTGAAAATGGTGGAGATCCATAAATTTTATAGTATTATGAGAATTTTTCTTGATTTTTGGGTAGGTAATGAACAAACTTTAGGCTAAATTATTTATAGTCAACTACACGAAAAAAGGGTAGCAACAAACAGGGAATCACACCTTCTCTTTGTTGATCTATCCAAAGCATATGATACGATCCCTCTAAATAGACTATGGCAAGTACTAGAAGTTACTAGAATAAATATTACAGTAATAAAAGCCATCCAGCAGCTATACAGAGATCAAAGAGCAAAAATAAAACTAAAAGACCAGTTGTCAGAAAGCTTTCCAGTTAACAAAGGACTACGACAAGTATGTTGCCTCTCGCCTACATTATTTAATATCTACATAGACAAAGCGTTGAAAGAATGGAGGAGATCATGCGAAGGAATGGGTATCGAGCTTAATGACGACATCACGCCATATACGCTACATTTCGCAAACGATCAGGTGGTGCTGGCACAAGATAAAGAGGACCTGGAATTAATGACAAGGAAACTGCTATATGAGAATATGAAACATGGGGCCTGATAGTAAACCAGGAAAAGACAAAGTACCTGTGTGTAGGAAAGGAGGAAACATCGGTTCCCCAGATAGAAGACCACATTCAAATCGGACCATGCACAGAATATACATATCTGGGTACAAAAATTACAAGCAACGGACGGACTGAACCAGAAATTGAACACCGTATTATACAGGGGAAGAAGGTCATTGGGTGTCTAATCTCAATTCTGTGGGGAAAACATATATCACAACAACACAAAAAACTCTTGTATAACACTATTCTAAGGAGTATAGTACTCTACGGCAGTGGAGCATGGCAAATGAGTCAAACTACACAGCGGAAACTACGAGTATTGGAAATGGACTACTGGCGCAGATCGGCAGGAAAATCACGCCGTGACAAAGTCCCAAACAAAACGATTCTAGAAAATAATGGAAATGGAGGAGGATATAATACAAGGAATTGAAAGGAAACAACTAGAATGGTATGGGCACGTGGAGAGGATGAACGACGAAAGACTCCTAAAGCTGATCCAAAACTGGTCACCACGGAAAAGAGAAAAAGAGGGAGCCCAAAAACAACATGGATAGAAGGAATAGAAAGAAGTATGTCAGCGAGGAATCTAAGCCACGGAGACTGGGAAAATAGAGAGGACTGGAGAAAAGGGACCAAATGGCGTACAACGCTATAAAGAATGGATGATGATGATGATTTATAGTCAAACATATAAGGGGTAAATGGGCGGGAGAAGGTGTTAGAGAGGTTATATGTTCGTTTCGGGACTCTTGGAAACGAGAAAATTTATGTTTTTTATGTTTTCATTATTTAAAATCTTTTCCGAAGCAGTATGTAAAAGGATATATTGAGGTTACAACTTATATTTGCAAAACAAGTACTGAGTAAATAACTTCGCCAATTTTTTATTTGGTTTTATTCAGTTACTGTTACGCTAAATTTTTCAAACTAAAATATTTCCCTAACTTAGCCGGAGTTCAGGAAACTGAACTTTTCAGATTGAGAAACCACTTTACTTTTATTACGAGAATAGGCTACTATTATTTATGTTGGAAACTTTATTGAACTTCGCTGCTTTTATTGGTATAACAAATACAATAAAAATTCATCTTGAGATTCATTTTTAAACTTAAGTACGTAAGAATACAGACATTATTATTACAAGAAATAGTGACTGTTTTCTTGTGATGTTAATGCTTTATACTTTTAACACAAGGTAAAAATAAATAATACAGAAGGAGGCTTAGTGAATTAAAAATATAGGTTCTCAACCTTTTCTCGACCACCGCTTTACAAAAAAAAAAATTTCAACTCCCCCTTTTCCATAACAGTTAATTATAGCAAATATTAAAATATTGTTGCATGTTATCTATACTTATTTTATTTGTCTATCAGTATATTAAGAATCACAAAGTAGAAATTAATTACAACGACCATCAAATGTAGTAAAAAATTAAAAATTTAAAATTAAACACAAAATCAATAAGAAATAATAAAAAAATAATGAGATGGTTGAGACTGGTGGAGTTTTAATAATTTGTTAATGTCGGATTCCAATTTCGTTAACATCAGTCGTAAATTGCCACGTTCAGTGGTATGCAGTCTGTTCCTTTTCTTAGACAGCTTAACTACTGCACTCAACCCACGCTTAGCGAAATACGACGAAAGAAAAGCAATTAAATATTTCTGTACTCTTGCTTACAATCCAGGGTAGAGCGTTGGTGTTGATTTCACAGCCCCGCAAAAAAAAAGTGGGGTATACTTTTGATGCGATATATCAGATCCGTAGTATTTTTGCCCGCTGGTCACGAATCTGACGTCAGAATATCGCCATCACATCTCAATTTTTTTCTAACCTCAAAAAATAGGTAAAAATTAGTAAAAATTAAGAAAAATATACTCCTAAAAAATTGATTCAAGCTTTTTCATGAATCCAAAGATGTATTAATATGTATTCGGACACGCTAAGCTAATATTCATCGGTTGGATTGAGCCATACAGTTCTGTTTTCTTTCTAACCTCAATAAATCAGACAGATATAGTGCTTCTCGAATGCAAAAACGAATTCAAATTAAAATTCAACCGATCCTTATCAAATTTTGGTACACGGAGATTTTTTGGGTCGCTGATCACGAATCTGAGGTTGGATTTGCAAAATTCAAGATGGCAGATGTTTTCGGCCCATTTTGAACGCCGAGAAAATTCATCGGTCGATTTTTATTCTTCTACCATGCATCCAGGGCACCTCCACGTGGTGACGGTGGAAAACGGTGTTACTCCACTAGCCGGCAGCGTCCCTGGATAACGGCTTAGATGCCGTCATGGCAGGTAGAAGAAAGAGAATTACGATGCAAGGACTCGGAAACCCAGTATCGGCGGTTGGTCAGGGTGTGTTTTTGAAGCCAGACCTCTTGGTATCCATTTCAGAATTTTACTTTTATTTCTTCGTTAGTTGTGAGTTCTACGAGTTCCTCTTCTAAGTTTAATGATTCTACCTTATTTGCATTTGCAAAAGGATTTAAAACCGAACTCGGTATATTCATGTTTAAAATATCCTGGAATCGCTCCGTAAAATCAGCATGAAGAACGCCCAAGTGTTGGCAGTAAGTAAGTAAATCTTCCTGTTTCGTAGAGACTGCTGATAATGTGGGAAAGTGGCTTTATTCACCTCTACCTAGATTTCGTTTGAACAGAAGTTTTAATTAAATTCAACTCATCACCTTGCAATTGTAAATTGACTTCATTAAATATTTTAAACAGGTCTGTCAATTAAGCGATGTCATTTTTAGATGTAATCAGGTTTTTGTGCAGTTTCTCGTCTCTATTTTCAAGAAAGTCCAATACTGAGTCAAGTAGAATGAAAAAAACGATTCAGACAAATACCTTTTAAGAGCCAACGAACTTCTGTGTGCAACAGCAAGCGATTGTAATCTTCATCATTTTCACCACAAAGTTGACAAAATAATCTGTCATGCAATGAATTGCTTCCAATCTTATTGACTGCTCTAATAACCTAATGAAGCAGGCATTCATTTGGATTTTTTGCAACCAAATGCTGATAATGAATAGCACAGTACATGTACAGCGAGTACATTCGGTACTGCTTATTTCAAATGCGATGTAAAACCCTTATACGCCCCGTCATTGCTGGGGCACCATCAGTAGCAGCTGACCAAATATTACGAATAGTAGTTTCTTCTTCTTGAAAAGATTTGTTCATTGTATTAAATATCGATTCTCCCCGTTGTATCGGTTTCCAAATTTTTAGCAAATAATTACTCTTGACAAATTTGTCCTTCTTTTATGAATCAAACGTATGATAAAAGTAGTTCTTCGGTATTTGGTAGAGTTGATTCATCGAGTTGAATGAAAAATTGCAAGTCTTTAAGTAATCGCATAATGATATTTCAACATCTTTAGCCATTTCATCTATTCTTCCTTTCTGATGATATCTGACGGTATCTTATGATGAAAAATAGTTTTTATTACCTCTTTGACTGGCGGCAAGATTAGTTCCTCGCCAGTTGTGTGTAGTTTTCCCGCTTTTACGATTAACGTTGAAATATTATATGAGGCTCGTAGTTCATCATCTTATTGTTTAGAAGATGAGGCAAAAAGGCTCGATATAGTTGGCTGTTTTAAATATTTCTTTTCCAGTCTTTGAAAATGGGCTAGATCTTTTTCCTTTTTATCAGCATACATTTTATTCAAATGCTTTTGTAGCCTACAAGGCTTCATGGCCTTATTTGAAAAAATGTTTTGGCAATTAAACACATAAATAATTATTGGTTTGTAGGAAAGTGCGTAAATTCATATTTCAAACACTCAATACTGTACTGCCGGCATTTCTTCTTAGGTTCAGATATTTTGAAATATATTATTTACCACGATTTAAGTAAATTAATTTTTCAACAGATTTATAGATAGTTATAAAAAATAATGCAAATCGCACCCGGAAATGTCAACTCGTTCGACGAGCATTATTACGGTAGTGTTTCGATCTATTTAATTATTTTGTCGATTGCAAACGAGAGGGACTAGAAATAAAGCAGAGGTGTTAGATTAAGATAATAAGTAAAAAAAAATTGGAAATTTATGAGAATAATTTTGTGAAATTGTATGAAGCTAACGAAACGATAAGCGACGACCTTCATTATTTTACTGTTTACGGTGATAAGAAATTTAAATAAAAAATTTTTTCTTTTTCTCCCGTGGTTGAAAATGGAATATACGAGGAACACATGTAAAGTTTTTATAACAGAAAGAACAATGGATAGCGAAGAGTCGAAGAAAAAGAAGAGCCTATGGGATTATTCAAGAAGAGTAAAAAGCTGATAAGAACACCACAGGAAGAAAAAAACGAAAGAGTAGATAAGATAGACAATTTTATAGAAATGATCAGAGAGCTAATGTCAGATATAAAGAATATAAAACAAGATCAAAAGACATACCAACGAGAGTTGAAGGAACTAAGAAAGGAGAATAAAGTATTGAAAGAGGGAAATAAGATAATTAGAGAAAACATGAGAAGTATGGATTTGAAGATGAGTAGACTGGAAAAAGACAACGTAAGGAATAATTTTGTAATATCGGGAATGAGATTTGAAGCGAATAGCCAACCAAATTTGAAAATGGGTATAGAACATTTTATGATGAGGAGTATGGACACAAAAGTACAGATTAAAGATGTGATAAAAATAGGAGCGAATATACACAAAATAGAACTTGGAAACACTGGAGATAAGGCAGCTGTAATGAAAAATAAAAACAAACTGAGAAACCTAAGAGAGAAAGTTTATATAAACAACGATTTAACAAAAGATGAACGGGAAATTCAAAAGAAATTGAAGCATATAGCAGAGAACGAGAGAAAGAATGGAAAAAGGGTGAAAATAGGATAACAAAAAATCGTAATCGAAGGAAGAGAATATAAATTGGACATTGAGGAAGAAAAACTGAAAGAACAAACAAAGAATACTACGACCATCAAGTCAAAAAACTGAAAAAAGGAAAGAGATAGGTAGATTGACGACGACCCTGGCAAAGATAAAGGATACAGAAGAGAGGTAAAATGAATACAAAAATAAGAAGATAATCAAAAAAATAGATAGGAAGAAAGAAATGGGAAATAACTATCGAGTTTTTAGATTGAGAACACGGAATAAAGGAGGTATAAACGGAAAAGAGGATGAACTGACAGAAGAACAGCAAATGCACTATGTAGGAATCACTGAAGCAGAAAGGAAAGGAAATGGATGCAAAAAATTAGAAAAATCAACATAGAGATATAATACCGGAACAAGATACAGAACTCATACAAACAGAAGAAACTAATACAAAAGAAACAAAAGGGGTAATCGGCAATTTAAACAGGATGGAAGGATATAGAAGCAAATATGGAAAAGACAGATATAGAACAACTCAACTCCACGGGCCTTACGCTCCTCAAGGGGTAGAAAGGCAAAGGATTAAGTAAGTAAGTAAGTATAAAAATAATGGCTATAATGACTTCTATCACTTTCACTCACGAATATGGATTATTGGCCCAGCACACACTAATAATAAGACATTCCTAGAGGTATCCCTGCCTTTTATAGATTTGATTTCGTGCACGTATCAATTTGTATGCCTTTGCTTGTTTGCGATGCCGGTGTACTTGCTTTGTAAACAAGTCATTACAAGCTCCCATATTTTTGTCGAAACATGCTTGATTGTGTAAATCGGATCTTTGCTTACCAACTTGTAAAGACAATACTAAACCGAATTAGGTATACGTATGCTTAATGTTAATTTAAATTTTTTAATCCTTAATTACGCAATAACAATAAGATAAAAATTTTAGATAGCTAGATAAAACATTTATTCATGAAACAGTAGGTATTTTCAAAATATTGACTCTATCTTACGCCCCCCTCTCCCCCTATTCTAGACCCACGACCGTCCCCATGGAAGGCTCCAGCACCCACTGAAAGGCGGTATCGCCCCCGTTAGGAATCGATGGTCTAAATAAAAACAGAGGACCCATTCCCTACAATGCTCTCTACTGGCTACTGACCTGGAACTAAGATGACGTCGGTGTTTTTTTTATAGACATTGTGGCTTGTTCATTTTCGCCCACACATTGAGGCGCATTGAGCCCCTCCTTTCTATACATTTTTTTTATAATTTCTGAGAATGGATTGAGTGAGTATTAATATTAAAAGTACTAAAGAAATTAGACATATACTAGCTCAGTTTTTCTTGGTAGAGTAATATGGGTAAGAGATAAGTTTTGTACGTCTTTTGGAAATAGTCTCTATAGTTGTTTAAAATTTTTGGTTGTACAAATTTTGGGCACCATTCATTTTCAAATAAAAAGGATCTAACTTCAGCTAAAAAAATGAAAAAACACTGAAGGGTTATAAAGTTATTAAGCAAAATTTTGATATGGTACAACCCTTTTGTCCTGAAAAGTAAAATAGGTGGTACAGTGAAACACTAGCCTTAAACAAGAAAAAAAGGTTTATTAATGACTAAATTAAAAATTCTAACTTTGCGGTTCTGTTATTATCCTGTATTACAAAAAAACCTTAGCCTAATAGGTGGTATTGCTAGATAGAGTCCTTAAATCAGGATTTTTTAATTAAAACTTTGCTTCACCCGGTGTTGAAGGTTCGTGAGGTTCACTTCACAAGTTATCAGTTCTATACAATGTGAAACGCACTTATCAGCGGGAGAATGGGTCTACGGATGGATATTCTGATGACTTACGGTTTTTCCTACGAGCTTTTAGGCCTGTCCTGGTGGAATGTTCAAAACACAGATGTCTCCCCTTTGGTTACTTCAGTTCCCTTTGAGCTACTAAACTTTTCTTTGGCCCTTAAAGGTCTGGGAATAAACAGGATATCTCAAAGAAAAAGGCCTTGAATAAAAACCGTTTTCACACGACTCCATCACTAATATATCAGTACGGCTATTTGATAGTGAAGGCCTACTGGGCGGCTTTCTAAAAAAAGAAGCCCTTACTTTGGCTGAGAAAAAAGAATCTGGCTGCAGCTATACGATGGAAAGAGCATCTTGCGGCTACATGATGGGAAGAACTTACGACTGCTACTTGTTGGAAAAAAGCCCACTACGGTTTCATATTGGAAAAAGCCTTGATCCGTGTTATCCGGACCCTTAAATATTTTTCTCCCTTACGTATAAATCACGTCTTCAAGATGGCTACTTCCCGGATACAAAGATCTAGCCAATCGACGCATTAGAAACGAATTAAATAAATCCGATAGAAAACCCGCAATGCACACTGTAATATAAAAGGCTCTTAAATTCGAGTGAACTACACTGCTTAAAAGTTAGTAAACACTGCCTGATATAAAAATGGAAAAAAAATGTAAATTATAAGGAGAAAAACAGTAACATAACATGACCTTAAAATCTAGAAAAAATTAATATTACAATGCACTTGCTGCAGGCAAATCCCTAAAACGCTACAGGAGCGACATATGTGCGGAAAAAGCGATTTACGTTGGTCTCGAATCGCTGTCCTCCATATAAAAGACTGCTTCAAAATGATTCTATGAGGAGTAACCAGATGAATTTTATACGGACGTGAAGTATTAGCGCGACGTATATTAGCGGAATTAGCGGTTTACATCCATCGAACACTTTCCATAAAAGTACTTGTAGAGTAGACTAAAGTCACCATCCGTTCTTCAAGTTTCCAAGGAATCAAGGTTGCTGTTCAGTTCTAAGTCCCCAATCAGGCGAACAGCTCTCTTCTGAATAAAATCCAACAAATGCAGTGTATGTTTGGGAGCAGAGCCCCAAACATGGGAACAGTATTCCGTCGTTGGTCGAACTTGAGCTTTGTACAGAACTAACAGTTGTGGACTATAAATCTTTCTAGTTCGAAATAATATTCCCAGCTTTGCTAAGCTTGCAACATGTTCATGCCAAGCCATAGTGGCTCCCAAATTAACGCCCAGTTGAGTGATGATGCTAGAGGAAGAGAGAGTTCCGACATAACTATGCGGGGTTCAGCAACGCTACCTTTTTTAGAAAAAATTGCCGTCTGGATTTTTGTAGCGTTTTAAATTCTACTTGGTTACTGTGAATAATCAAAACTCTCAACATAAATATTATACTAAACAACAGTTATCACCACTACACCAAACCCTTTTTGCATTCGACGCGTGTTTTGCTAACCATTTTAGCAACATCGGAAGCGAAACATGCATCGAATGCAAGCATAAGATGTTTAGTAAAGTGGTGATAACTGTTGTGTAGTGTCACTGTGCCAAAGATTCTAAAGTCCCAAAGTAAAATTTTAGTTTTTAATCTTGGCTCCTGATGATACCAATATGGTTCACCAAATGCGTCTCCAGGGTATAAATAAATTAGTAATAATTGTTGTCACTGTGCCAAAGGTTTCAATATTCCAATATTAAAATAGAATTGAAAGGATGGTTTCTTGAGGATGCAGACACAATTCAGAAGATACAGACATATATATGGATTACAGTTAATTAAAATAAACTGGCCAGGTGCAAGTCGGACTTGCGCAGTTAGTGTTCCGTTTGTTGATTGCTTTTAAAATAAAAATTTTTGTTATGGAGGTATAAAATGATCAATAACTTCACAAAATACATCCCAGATGAGTTTTTAACAAAGTTTGTTCCGATCTTCATGGAAAACTGACGACCTTAAAATTTTTGTTTTTCTACCAGATAAATTATCACAGGCCAACGAAAAAACGTTTTTAATAATTTTACCTGATTCCTATGTTTTTTGGTGTGCTGAGTCCGAAAATAATAATAAAAATGTCGTATCATCCACCAATTTTTCAGATTTTAATGTTCAAAATGTGAAAAGTTTATTTTTTGCCATTCGAATGTTATTAGGTTGGCAATAAAATCAGAATTTTATAAAGTTGGCAGTAAAAACAAATGTTATTAGGTTGGCAGTTCCGATAAATGCTGTTTGTTTTCTTCCAGTTAATATAACTTCGCATTGCAGTGTTTAACCCATGTGCTTTAATTCACACTCAAAGTATGGCTAATCGTGGTTGTAAAAACTCTCCCAATACTTTTTGCTATACATGTGGTGAGTTAAAAAACATCAAAGAAACATTACAAAAAAAGTATACTTTGCATATTTTGGTGTAGCAATCGGTAATCAAGAAAAATGTTGGGCTCCTCACAAAGTATGTTATGTTTGTGTCGAGGATGTTAGGAAATGGTATGAAAATGAAAAGAAAGCTTTTATATTTGCAGTACCCATGGTACGGAGAGAGCAAAAAAATCATTCAAATGATTGTTATTTTTGCAGCGTTGATGTTTCTGGATATAACTCCAAAAATAAGAAAGTAATTGTCTATCTTAACTTTACTTCAGCTAATCGGCCGGTAGGTCATGGACCGGGACTTCCTATCCCTGAGCCACCTCAGTCTATTGATGACGTTTTACAGTCCAGTCCCGAATTTAATGAAAGTCGACCGGATGATGATGAGTTTCAATGTCCTCTAGAAAATCACAGTTGTTTACACAAGCTGAGTTAAATGATTTAGTGAGAGATTTAGGTTTGACTAAGGAAAAATCAGAATTACTTGGTTCTAGGCTGAAGGAAAAACATTTATTGGAATTTGGAACATCTATTTACCATTATAGAACAAGAGAATAACAGTTTGCTCAGTTTTTCAAGCAGGAAGAGGATCTGGTTTACTGCCATGATATTGGTACTCTAATGAACGAATTTAGCATTGAGTACAAGAAGGAAGATTGGAGGCTTTTTATAGACTCATCAAAAACTAGTTTAAAAGGTGTTCTGTTGCACAACGGAAATAGTTATGCTTCGCTGCCTGTTGCTAATTCAGTCCATATGAAGGAAACTTACGAAAATCTTAACATGATTTTACAGAAAATTAGCTATCCAGCTCACGATTAGATCCTATGTGGAGATTTAAAAGTTGTCTCCATGGTCCTTGGTCAACAAAAGTGATTTACAAAGTTTCCATGTTGGGGGACAGCAGAGTAGGAGAGTAGGGGATCAACATTGGCCCAAAAAACAATGGCCTGTCAGCCAAACTGAAAGAAAAGATTTTCGTTGGGCCTGATATTCATAAAATAATATTCAATTTAACTTTGAAGCAAGGATGATTACAAAGGCAAAGGAGGCTTGGATATCATTTAAAGAAGTTGTGACAGTTTTTGGGCAATGTGAAAGACCCTAACTATGAACTTATCGTCGCTAATATGATAGACAAGTTCAAAAATCTGGGTGGTCTGATGAGCCTTAAAGTCCACTTCTTGCACAACCATCTTGACTTTTTTCCTAAAAACTTAGGCGACGTGAGTGAAGAGCAGGAGGAACGGTTTCATTAGGACATAAAGGAGATGGAGAAACGGTACCAGGGACGGTGGAATATCAACATGATGGATGATTACTGTTGGTCACTTCACAGAGAACAACAAAATGCATCACATCGGAGAAAAAGCTATACAAGAAACTTCACAGAGAAAAGGCAAAGGAAATACAACAAAATAAGCACCTAAAATATTCGCATTGAAGTGAAATATGTTATCGTGAGTAAAAATTGTAGCCTAATCAAATAAAAGTCCGGTTTAAGTTTTTATTTTTATGTATCAAATTTTCCCCTATTTTGAAATTTAATCGATGACATATTGTGACAGAACTGTGGGTGATACAAAAAAACTGATACCAGAAACGGTTCCAGCACCCAAAAATACATAACGCTTAGATGTATTGGTTTAAAAAGTTTTTACAAACATTTTTTTTTGTTGGGTTTGTGTTATTAAAGGTAATAGGTAATGCAATCGTGATAATTTTGGTTCAATCTACACTCTGTGGAGAATATTTCAGTTATTTTTCAAAGTTTTTTGATCAGTACTTTTCTTCGAGATAAGATAATTTTTAAAAAAATAATATAAAGAAAAGTGTGCGCATTGTGTACATTATATGTATTTTTGAACGCGGGTTTTTACAAGCTTTCATTTAGCACCCCACTCGTTGACCTGGTAATTTTTTTTTCACTTCCGATTTTACCCCTCAAAACTAACCCATTAAGTCTAAATTTAACTTTTAAAACTACATGGCTCTGATGAGGCCATCAATTCCTATATTAGTGTCAAATTTCAACTTTTTATGTCAAATAGTTTCGAAGAAAATCTGGTGCGACAAACGGACAGACAAGTGGACGGAACAATAAAAAGGATACATTGAACTAAAAATTAAATTCGTACTGTATTTATCTAAATGTGTAAATATATTTAAAGTTGAAGTCGCCACTTAGTATTACTGTCGAATGTATCGAAAATTTGTAAAACAGTAAATGCAATATGGCTAGTTTTACAAAACTTTAAGTATATTCATAGTAAATTGGATTTACATTTAAATAACTAAATTTCAATTTAGCGCTAACTTCGGTGAATTGGTTTCACAATACCAAATAAACGTATTATTCTGTATTTTCTGATTTTTTCCATTGCCAATTTGGGAAACTGTGAGAGTTTATTGCTGTGAAGGGGGAGACGCAATGCAATTCGTTGTTTTGTTAAAAGTTAAAATTGGTTTGTAAAATAGAGATGGGTAATATTATCATGACATAACTTAAAAAAAGTGATACAGTTATTTACCCATTACTTGCAGCTCTAAAATAAACACAATTGTTTCAGCCGATACTCTGTAGAAATCCATAATAATTATTATCTGAAATGTAAAAAAATAATAAAACAATTATTTTCACAAACTTTCCACTATATTTGTAATACACCGTAATATGTTTCGCTATCACAGTAGCTTCTTCAGACGTTACATTCTGAATTACTGAACATTAAAGAGTAAAGGTGTTAATAAATAAGCAATTTTTTTTTTTTTATACAGGGAGAAATCCGCTTTATGGATTTCTGGAGCAGTCTGCGTCACCGTAAGGGTACCCCAAAGTGCTCCAGGTATGTGGGGCTCACCGACCTGAAGGGTTGGCATACCCACTAAAACTCCTTGTGAGCTGGGAAAACCCTCTACTCCTTTTACAATTCTGGTTTGTCAATGTCTAGATATTTGATGTATGCTAACTCTAAGGTTAATTTTCTAATATGTGGATCTAACCTACCTTAACCTAACTTAATGCTAACTTAACTAACTTAACCTAGTTCCCCATTTTCCGGGGGTGTGGTGTTATAATTGTGTTAGTCGTGTGTGTTGTTTACACTTTTTAAAACTGAAGGAGTTGCTCAACTAAACTACGGCCTTAATTAATCAAGGGTAGTCCATGTTGAATCTAGTGTTGGTTAGTCTAGTGGTAGAATGTCCGTTGGTCGTAGGTATCGATTGCCGACATTTACGTTGCCTCTGAAAGTGTTCGCTATCTCGGGGTTAGGATGGACCGCTGCTTTCTCAAGGAAGCGAAGCTGGGCATTACGCGTGAATTCTTTTATTGTGGGCATTTCAAACTCCCTGTGCAACTGATTGTTGCGGACGAACCAGGGAGCTCCTGCTATGATACGGAGGGCTTTATTTTGGACTGTCTGGACCTTGGTCCGATGAGTTTTTGGACATCTGGCACCAGGCCTGACAGGCGTACGTAAGTCCGGCCCTGATTATCGATTTGTAAATTAGCAACTTGTTGTTAGTTGATAATTTACTACGATGATTCAGGAGCGGATACAGCTTCCCTAGAAGCTGATTTCCCTTGCGCACGACCATAGGCACTTGGTCCTTCCATACGAGCCGTTTGTCGTATAGAAGGCCCAGGTACTTGATGTTGAATAAATAAGCAAGAAAAGAAATTTTATTATTACCAAAAACTAATTAAATATTATGGTAAATATTTAAGAAAGGTGAATTATTAAAGTCTACCTGATCGTTCAATAGACGAGACGGTTGGAATTTTTAGGTTTATTTATCTCTAGAGACTCAATTAGGTTTAATCTCTGGCGTTTGTTCTCATTGTGTAGAATTTTGAAATTTTTACTAAAGGTGTGACCATTCTCGATTAGATGTTTTGCATAATTGGATTGGGTTTTTTCTTTGATAAAATATTTATAGTGTTCATCTAACCTTTTACCAAAATATCTACCAGTCTCGCCTATGTATGTTTTGTCACAATCTCCGCAATTTAACAATAAAACTACTTAATTACTTTGTTAACTGTCACTAAATATATTTGTAAAGATTTTACAATTGCGTTATCGCGATTTCGTAGTACAACTACATTGTCAAACGCTTAACTAAGACTAAAACAGATTTTTGGTATTTTATGTTTATACTAGCCGGGCCCGCGGCTCCGCTCGCGTGGACTTGGTTCACTACTATCGTCACTGCTTATTCCTTATGTTACCTAACGTAATAAAATATCTCCCATTATTTTCCTTTATCTCCCAATATTTCTCCTTATCTCCCATTATCTCTACATAATTTCCATTATCTAGGCTTATCTCTGCTCATCTCCCATTATTTCTCCTTATCTCCCATTATTTCTCCTTATCTCACGTTATTTCTCATTATCTAGGCTTATCTCGACTTATCTCGCAATATTTCTCCTTATCTCCCACTATTTCTCCTTATCTCCCATTATCTCACCATAACTCCCATTACCTAGACTTATCTCTGCTTATCTCCCATTATTTCTCCTTATCTCCCATTATACTTATTTCCCAGTGTCTCACCTTATATTCCATTATCAAGGCTTATCTCGACTTATCTCCCATTATTTCTCCTTATCTCCCATTATCTCACCTTATCTCCCATTATCTAGGCTTATATCGAATTATATATATGTATAAATTTATAAAAACACGTAAATCAGATAAGTGGTTCTCGAATGATAAGCGCACTAACGGACAGACAGACAAACAGAGAGACCTTACATTTTATAAATATTATATTCTTTGCTACATAATATTGTTCCATATTTAATGCTTTAGGCAGTGTATTGCAAGAGAACCCGCTAGCGGCAAACTTTTCTCCGACTTGATTCACTATTATCGTCACTGCTTATTCCTTATGTCACCTAATCCTAATATATCCTATAACCTGGCCAGAGAACATACGTATGTTTAAAAAAAAAGCACGTAAATCGGATAAGTGGTTCTCCGGTGATAAGCGCACTAACGGGCAGACAGACAGACAGAGAGACGTTGCATTTTATATATATTATAGATATTCTTTGCTCCATGATATTGTTCCATATTTAATAGTTTAGCATGTTTAAAAAAAAAGCACGTAAATCGGATAAGTGGTTCTCCAGTGATAAGCGCACACACGGACAGACAGAGAGACGTTGCATTTTATATATATTATAGATATCCTTTGCTACATGATATTGTTCCATATTTAGTGGTTTAGGCAGTGTATTGCAAGAGAACGCGCTAGCGGCAAACTTTTTTCCGATTTCATTAGCTATTATCGCCACTGCTTATTCCTTATGCTACCTATCGTAATAAAATATAGCCTATAATCTGGCCGGAGAACATATGCATGTCTTTAAAAAAAAAGTACGAAAATCGGATAAGTGGTTCTCCAGTGATAAGCGCACTAACGAACAGACAGACAGACAGAGATACGTTGCATTTTTTATATATTATAGATGTAATAAAATATATATCTATAACCTGGTCATCGAGCATATGTATGAATTTAAAAAATCACGTAAATCGGATAAGTGGTTCTCGAGGGATAAGCGCACTAACGGACAGACAGACAGACAGAGACACGTTGCATTTTATATATTATAGATATAGATTATTATTATTATTATATAACCTGGCCAATGAATATATGTATGAATTTAAAAAAAGACAGGTAAATCGGATAAATGGTTCTCGCGTGATAAACACCCTAATAGACAGACAGACAGACAGAAAGACATTGCATTTTATATATATTATAGATTATAGATATTCTCTGCTACATAATATTGTTCCATATTTAATGGTTTAGGCTGTGTATTGCATGGAAACGCGTTAGCGGCAAACTTTTTTCCGACTTCATTCACTATTTTACGTCACTGCGCATTCCTTATGCTACCTATCGTAATAAGATATAGCCTATAACCTGGCCAGAGAATATATGTATGTTTTAAAAAAAAGTACGTAAATCGGATAAGTGGTTCTCCAGTGATAAGCGCACTAACGGACAGACAGACAGAGAGACGTTGCATTTTATATATATTATAGATATATAGATAACCTGGCTAGAGAACATATGAATGTTTTAAAAAAAAGCACGTAAATCAGATAAGTGGTTCTCCAATGATAAGCGCACTAACGGACAGACAGACAGACAGAGAGACGCTGCATTTTATATATATTATAGATATAGATTATTATTATTATTATATAACCTGGCCAAAGAATATATGTATGAATTTGAAAAAGACACATAAATTGGATAAGTGGTTCTCGCGTGATAAACGCACTAATGGACAGACAGACAGACAGAGAGGCATTGCATTTTATATATATTATAGATTATAGATTAAAGATATTCTCTGCTACATAATATTGTTCCATATTTAATGGTTTAGGCTGTATATTGCAAGGGAACGCGCTAGCAGCAAACTTTTTTCCGACCTCACTCACTATTATTGTCACTGCTCATTCCTTATGCTACCTATCGTAATAAAATATAGCCTATAACCTGGCCAGAGAATATAAGTATGTTTTAAAAAAAAAAGTACGTAAATCGGATAAGTGGTTCTCCAGTGATAAGGTCACTAACGGACAGACAGACAGACAGACAGACAGACAGACAGACAGACAGAGAGACGTTGCATTTTATATATATTATAGATGATGAACAGATGTGGGTCTATCATATGTTAAAAAAGTTTGAACAAAAGAGAATTTGCTACGTCTAATTGACTATTCAGTAAATTTATATTATGGTCCTTTGAATGTCTGTAAATTTCTATAGATTCTAAGAAGTTGAGTTTTGACCCTTTAGGTGCCATATGGAGTATTTGTAAACAATCGATATTGGGAAAAGTCTGGCCTGTTTCTAAGAAGTGTTTAGCAAAGTGTGATTTTTCATTTTTTAGCCTATAAGAGGCATTGTGTTCTGCGAATCTTGTCTTGAAATTCCGTCCCGTTTGGCCTACGTAACAGCTATTGCACTCTTGACAATTAAGTTTATAAACTCCTGATTTATGGTATTTAATAGTTTTATCTTTGGCATTAAAAAATATATTGGATAATTTTTGAGCGGGTTTTAAAGCTATTCTTGTTTTTTCGGTCGTGAGAACTTGGGATATTTTATCCGAGATGGGACCAAAATATGTCAGATGTATGAATGTTTTCTTTTGTCGGTATTCTTTTACGGGGTAGATTAAGCTGAAAGTGATTTGTTTTCGTTTACGGTTTATTAAGGTATTAATTATTTTAGGTTGGAAGCCGTTATTGAGTGCTATATTTTTGATTGTGTCCAGTTCTTTTTTTAAATTATTTTTACTAAGAGGGATATTGAAGGCTCTATGGATCATAGATCTATAGGCTGCCAGTTTATGGGAGTTAGGGTGTATTGAGTCAGCTGGGATGGTGACACCTGAAAAGGTTGGTTTGCGGAAGATATCGAATTCTAGTTTATTTCTCTTTTTCAAAATTGTAATATCTAAGAAATTTATTTTATTATCGGTTTCCTTTTCAGGTGTGAATTTTATGTTGGGGTGTAAATTATTTAGCTGATTTAAAGTGGAATTTAGTTCAGTATCATTTCCAAGGAAACATACTAAGATGTCGTCCACATATCGAAACCAAAAGAGAAAATTTTTCGCGTGTCGAGTTTTTAGAAAACTGTTTTCCAATTCTGACATAAAGATTTCTGCTAGCAAAGGACTAAGTGGAGACCCATGGCAAGTCCATCTCTTTGTTTGAAAATTGATTATTGAACTGAAAATAATTTCCGGATATACAAAATTCGAACAGTTTCAATATATCTTGTTGTATTATTATACTGACGTTGTTTTTTTGTAACATAGTTTTTCTAATTTCTAAACAATCGTTATTTGGGATATCGGAGAACATATTTGTTACATCGAATGAAACTAGAAGGGCGTTATTTGGGATCGAGATATTTTTAAGTTTATTTGTAAGGTCTATAGAGTTTTTTGTGTTGTATTTTGGATTGAATTGTGTAATTTCTTTGAAGATGGTGTTGAGATGTGTTGCCAGATTTTTTAGGGGTGTGTTGCTGTACGATACTACTGGTCTTATTGGCGAGTTTTCTTTATGTATTTTTATCAGGCCATAAAGTTTTGATGATGTAGGGTTTCATTTAGCAGGGTCTTGAGTTGTTTTTGAATTTTATCCGTTGGATCTTTTTTTAGTTTTACTGGATTTTCTTTTTCCAAAAAATCATTTACTTTTTGAATGTAATGGTTTTTATCAAGAGCTATGATGGAGTTGCCTTTGTCTGCTTTTGTTATTAGTAAGTTATTCTCTTTTATTTTAGACTGAATGGACGCTATCGTTATTTGTTCTTGGTTACTACAAGTAGTGTTTTTTGTGTTTATCATTATATGTTTTATTTTTTCTTTTTTAATATTTGGGTCACCTATGTTTTTTGTGGCTGATTCAATTTCGGATATTAGGGTTTCGGTAGTATTTTTTATATTAAAGTTAGGGTTATATTTTGGTCCTTTTTCAAGCAGTTTTTTCTCACTTTCTGTGAAATTTGTATTAGAGATATTGATAAATCTATTATAGAAGGTTTTTTGTTGAGTATTCTCTGAAGTTTCGGTATATTTTTTATTCTCTATTAGTTTTTTAAGTTTTTTTGATTGAGTTAAATAAATTTTGTGAATAATTAACAAAGTAATTAAGTAGTTTTATTGTTAAAATGTACTGTCACAAAGTAACGGACCACTCAATCAACTCCGCAATTTAGTTGATAAACCCCTGATTTTTTAAGATTATCCGTTTTAGTTTTACTATTTATAATAAATTTGTCTAAAGAATTGTTTGTTTTGAAAGCTACTTTAATGTCTAAATTGTTGAGAATTTTACCTATTTTTGAAGTCGAGTGACCTATATATGATATAACTTTGTAATTGTTTGCTTATTTTTTGCTTTTAGGATAAATCATATCGATGGTTTTTTTATATAACTTTTTTGCAGGATTTTATCGACTAAATTTAATAAATAAACATTATTAAGTGCGATTTGTTTGATAATGTTCTATCTGAAAATTCTTTTTATTAAGACAGAGAGATACTAGCTTATGAATCGGGCGCAGGTAATTTCCACACCACTAATCCGTTTATGACCTAGACATATTTGGGATTGTAATTGCAGAAGTAAATTCCACACCGAGTACTTTCAGGTAGAGGATAAGGGTTGATAAATGGGTGGTGGTACGCACCGGCCTATTCAATTAAATCATTATTAAACCCTTCTACATATCAGTTTAGTACATATTATTAATTTGTGATTATTACTTGGTTGTGCATATATTTTCTAACGTGTTGCTAATATGGAAGCAAAGTTAATAAAAAGTAATCGAGGAAAGGACATGTTATGTGTGAATTACTACACTTACTTTCGACAAAAGGTGCTAAAATGTGGAGAAACATTTTGGAGATGTTCAAAAAAAGATTGCAAATCAAAAGTCTTCACCGTTGGGCCCGAGAATTTAGTTACCAGAAGTGAAGGACTCCATACACACGAAGCCGACACCAAGAAGCTGAATCGGCAAATAATTAGTAATTCCTGCAAAAGAAAAGCCGGAGAGCATATGAGTGAAAGGCCATCTAAAATTATCCGACAAGAACTACAAAACACTCTGCCTGAAACAGTAACAGAAAAAGATGTCGAATATATTAGAAAAAACATTTTTGCCAGGACCTAATCTAAGAAGTGCTGAGGAGGTGCATAGTGTTTTAGAGACATTTGAAATCAAAACTAGCAAGGGTGAGAATTTTCTATATATCAATGAACTCGAAAGTGGCATTATTGTTTGTTTAGATACAGAATCTAGGTCTAGCTAAAGAATATGGCGACAAAAATTCTGAAATTGGTCGTTGGTTAAAGTATTGTTTCGGCTTGTCCTATTTAGCACCCGAAGAATTAGGTGACAGTTTTGCATACGATTTATATTCTATAAAACCTGAGGATGAACGTTTAAATAAATTTTGTGATTACCTACTAGAAACGTATATAAAAGGAAGAAGCGATTTTCCAGTTGAAATATGGGCAGAATCGAGTCTATCTTTAACTCGAACGACTAACTGTTGTGAGTCCTTCCATTCCCATCTAAATAATTCTTTTTATTCTACACATCCGTCTCTGTATACTTTTATCGATAGGATGAAAGAATTTCAGATTAACGTATATATAAAAATACAAAGTGTCGACGAGTCTAAAATAAGTAATAATCATAATAATCAAAAATTAAAACAATTAAAAAATCTTTATGAACAAAGACAATTAGGAAATATTAATCGTTTCCATTTTTTAAAAGGTGTCTCCTATTTTTCTCAACCTGTTTTGTAAATATATATAAATAGATATGTATAGGTTTGTAGCATTATCTAGTATATGTAAGGAAATTTGTCCAATTGTATTTTTATGTATTTTAGCAAAAACTTCATGTTTTATCAATATTATTCTACTATGAAATAAAAACATATATTTTTGCAAATATCTAAAATTTTCAATAAAAACTGATTTAAAGAAATCCGCCCAATTTTATTTAGATGAATAAAGCATAATTATATTTGCTTGGTGTGGAAATTACCTGTAAGATTTAAGCACCCTTATAAGGTTAGTGTGGAATTTACCTGTTGTATTAAGGGCGCAGGTAGTCTTGGTGTGAAATTTACTATCGCCGTATGAATCATACTGTGAAAGGCTGTCAATTCATGTTGAATTGGGTGACAGGAAGAATTGTTTGGTTGTATCAGTATGAGACGGTTTATGGAATACTGAAAATTGATGGTTATTATTCTCTCTCTGAATTGTTAGGTCTAAAAAGTTTATGCTATTGTTAGATTCTAGTTCAATAGTAAAATTTATATTTGAGTGGAGGTTATTAATAAATTCAAGAAAAATGTTTAATTGCCTTTCTGTAGCCGTAAAACAAGCTAAAATATCATCAACATATCGGATGCCAATATACACTGCGAGACAGAACTCTTATTTAAAATGCATTATATTGAATTTCAGGAATTGATCAAAAAATAAGAGAAAAAGTTACCACAATTAAGCATAAAAAAATTTCTTAAACAAAAAAATAAACTTAAAACAACAACAACCTAAACAAAATAAGACTAAACTTTCAAAACTAATTTCTGACCATAACTTTTTTGATAGATTTTCTAATCTTTCTAACTGCCATTTTACTGAAACTGAAACACAACTGTTAGAAAAAGGCTCTATATACGAGGCTGGTTTGAAAAGTCCGTGCAAAAATAAAAACTACTTATGTGTTTGGGGTAAACCTTTTTTATTTTTCGACATAGTCTCCTTTTAGGCTTATACACTTCGTCCAACGATGTTCTAGTTTGTTGATCCCTTCCGAATAATAGGATTTGTCCAAGTCTGCAAAATATCCATTAGTGTCTGCAATCACCTCCTCGTTTGAATAAAATCTTTGTCCCGCCAGCTATTTCTTCAAATTGGGGAACAAATAGTAGCCCGAGGGAGCCAAGTCTGGAGAATAGGGGGGATGTGAAACGAGTTAGAATCCTATTTTCCATTAATTTTGCGACCACAACTGCTGAGGTGTGTGCTGGTGCGTTGTCGTGATGGAAAAGGACTTTCTTGTGGGTCAATCGCGGGCGTTTTTCTTGCAGCTCGGTTTTCAAACGGTCCAATAACGATGAATAATATTCACCTGTAATAGTTTTACCCTTTTCCAGATAGTCGATGACGATTATCCCTTGCGAATCCCAAAAGACAGTCGCCATAACCTTTCCGGCCGAAGGAACGGTCTTCGCCTTTTTTGGTGCAGATTCCCCCTTGGTAACTCATTGTTTAGATTGTTGTTTGGTCTCAGGAGTATAGTAATGTATCCATGTTTCATCCACAGTGACGAAACGACGCTTAAAGTCCTCCGGATTCTTCTGGAACAGCTGCAAACCATCCTTGCAACACTTCACACGATTCCGTTTTTGGTCAAGCGTGAGCAATCGCGGAATAGCTTTCTCATGTCCAAATGTTTATGCAAAATATTATGTACCCGTTCAGTCGAGATGCCCACAGCACTAGCAATCCCACGCACCTTAACTCTTCTGTCATCCATTACCATATCATGGATTTGATCAATGATTTCTGGAGTCGTAACCTACACAGGCCGTCCAGAACGTTCAGCGTCACTTGGGCCCATATGGGTAGTCCGAAAATTTTGAAACCACTTATAAACTGTTCTAATCGAAGGTGCAGAGTCACCATAATGTTTATCAAGCTTCTCTTTAGTCTCCTAAGGCGTTTTGCCTTTCATAAAGTAATGTTTAATCACCACACGAAATTCTTTTTCGTCCATTTCTTGAAAATCACTCAACTTCCTTGATTCACACGAATGCCAAACACAAAGAAATAGACCAATATGTGCGTTCATTCAGAGATGCTACTAACTAAACATGACCTCGATACGCGCCGGTGGTGCCATCTCTCGGATTTTGCACGGACTTTTCAAACCAGCCTCGTAATATCAGGGACCAAACTTAAACCAAAAATTAATAGGTGATGTTGAATTAGCCCTTAAAAACGTACCTTCTAACTTAAGTTTAAAATTTGAAACTTCTAATATTATTAAAAAAGAAAAGATTCGAAACCAAACCCTGAAATTGAATGTATTAGGCAAATTAAACATAAATGTAAAGATATTATATTTACTAAAACTGACAAAGGCAACACGGTAGTTGCGATCAATAGGTCTGATTATATTAAGACAACATTAGATTTTCTTAATCCAGATAAATACCTTATTTTAAATCATAATTATACAGACCAATTTCAACAAAAAATTAAAAATTGTATTAAAAATTGTAAAAGTTTTTTTAATGATAGAGACGTCACTAGGTTCACAATAATGAACCTACAGCCTCCAAGATTATATTCATTATTTAAACTTCATAAATCAGGATATCCTATTAGGCCAGTAGTCTCATTCTTTTCAGCACCATCCTACAAAATATCTAAAAAACTAATAGAGATTATCCTAACATATACGCAGTTTTCAGGGAAATTTCAAATTAAAAACTCCTTCGACTTTGTAAACAAAATTAAAAATATTCATTTACCAAATAACGCGAAATTAATTTCATTTGATGTCACTAATCTTTTCCCCAGTATCCTAGCTAAAGAAACAATTACACTAGAAGAAAAACTGTTAAACAACAAATCTGTTAATTGTACCAAAAAACATGAAATATTAAACTTACTTACCGAATGTTTAGATCAAAATTACTTCGAATTTAATAACACTCTTTACACCAGCACGGAAGGCTTAATTATGAGAAACCCTTTAAGCCCGTTACTCGCCGAAATATTTCTAGATTCGTTAGACAGCCAAATTCATAAACATTCCTTTTTTAAACATTTCGAATATTGGCACCAATATGTTGATGATGTTTTAGCTTGTTTTACGGGTATAGAAAGGCATTTAAACGTTTTTCTTGAATTATTAATAACCTCCACTTAAATATAATGAACTAGAATCTAACAATAGCATAAACTTTTTAGATCTAACAATTCAAAGCGAGAATAATAAACACAATTTTCAGTATTCCATAAACCGTCTCATACTGATACAACCAAAAACAATTCTTCCTGTCACTCAATACCACATAAATTGGCAGCCTTTCACAGTATGATTCATAGGCTAGTATTTCTCCAACTTAATAAAAAGAAT